>OU015761.1:49565833-49598930 GCA_907173295.1 Fagus sylvatica
TGTAAAAGTTTCTGGAATTCCATTACCAAGATAACAGTGGTTTGCCTTCCCAAAATTATTCTCTTTGAGCAAACCAGCAGAGAAAACTCCCAGATTTTAATCCCAATGAACAGACCACCTGAATCATAAAAAATCAGACCCACTTCTTCAGTATCCCATAAACCTTCAACTACACAATCTCAAAGACGAATGTGATTCAATTCTAAAGAAAATATATAAAAAGATTTAAACTTGGATCAAATTATAACCTGCAAATCCCAAATGGAACCCAATAAGAATTAGAATCCAAAACTTCTATTGAATTTCGAATCTATCTACGAAATTCAAAGGTTCACGGAACAATAAACTCACCTTACCTTGGTGTGGTTGAGCAGATGTGTCTTCTTGGCCTTGAGAATCTCAGATCCACTGCCAAACTCTTTAAATTCATTGAACGGAAACTGTTATTGCCAAAGAAAGGTCGCTGCCAGGAAGTTTACAGCAGGTTCTGTATCTCCGTTCTTCTTCTGATGTACCGATACATTCTCAAAAAAAAAAAACAACCACCCATAGTCTAAAACTTCCTAATCTAACTCCAAAATAATGAAAACATAAACACCCACATAGCAAACACACAAAACCCACATAAAAATCCAATCTAACCCCAAACCAATGAAAAAAGAAAAAACTTACTGTTAAAAACCTCACCTTAGAATGGAAACCCAAGTGAGACTGCGGCTCAGGAACTCTTGTGCGCCTTTGGTTTCAGGAAGAATGAGAAAACAAAGAGAGAAGTGGGCTTCAGCTAAAAGAAAATGATGATGAAGGTTGATGGAGAAAAGCTTAAATAACAGAAAACCTAGCTGGAGATTTGGGGATTATTAATTGTAGAAGAAAAAAGAAACGTGAGACTTTTTGGAAGGGAAAATGACCATGGGAGATGAAAAGGCCGGGGAGATTTGAAGAGGCGGATTTGAATATAGAGCGTTATTGAGGTGGAGGTGGAGGCGTGTGAGAGAGAATTTAGAGTGAATTAGAGGAGATGAGGAGGCATTTAACGTGTATTAGAGAGAGAGCATTTAGATAATTAAGCATTAATTAATTATTAATTGGGGCAAACCGTGTGAGAGAGAGAGAAAGGGAGTGTGTGAGAGAAAGAGTCCAATAGAGCTGAAAATCCAACGTGGCAGTATTTGAGAAGGTAAAAAAATATTCTTCTAGCTTCACCTATTAGTTCTAGATATAGATAGATAGATAGATATTTGTGAATGTTGATATCCACAATTTATGGATGTGTGTAAAACTTAAGTGGTGTGTACATACCATGATGTGTAACAATAATTATATTTTTTTATCCATCCAACAAAAAAAAAAGTTTGCACCCATGCCTCTTGAGATTTATTAAAGTAATTTTTTTTTTAGCAAGTGAACTGCGGTACATGTTAGTGTGTTTTCATGATTTATTTTTAATGTCAAATATCTGCTTTTCATTTCAAGCCCCAAATCTAATCCTTCTCCACGTGGATTCATATGTCATAATCATATAGTGTCAAATCGATC
The DNA here is from genome assembly GCA_907173295.1 of Fagus sylvatica. NCBI lineage: Eukaryota > Viridiplantae > Streptophyta > Magnoliopsida > Fagales > Fagaceae > Fagus > Fagus sylvatica. The sequence continues at coordinate 49,567,373 of OU015761.1, forward strand.
CATATTTTTTGTCATTAACTCTTCTTATGGCTTTAAACACGGGAGAACACTTAGGTCCCGTCACGGGATCGTGTTGATTTTGATAAAATTTGTATGTTTTGTAGTAAATGTTGTGTCCGTATTGATAAATGTATGTTTATTGTTGTAAAAATAAAATGTGTGAATTCAGGTAGAATTAGTGATATTTGTGATAAAGTTAACTTTACTACAAAACTACGCCCATTTTACAACACCTGACAGACATTTTATCAAAACACACACAACATTTTATCAGAACACACACAATTATTACAATTTTTGACACCTTCGGTGGGACGGTCCCGCTGCGGGACCTAAGAATTTCCCCTTTAAACACATACTACTCGGTAACCCGTACAATGTTTGAGAAAGTTAACATAATATGACTTTTTCTCTCTTTTATTTTTTGTCTAAATATGAAAACTAATAATTTTGATAATTACGATAATTATTAAAAGAGATTTATTACTAATGTGTTTATATATAGAATATATTTTGGTATTTTCCTTTTATTATGATTGTGTTTGTATATATGGAATAATATATTATTTATACTGAAGAAAATATGATGTGTCAAGATTCTAATGAAAGGTTTAATTATAAATTTAAATTTAAATTCAATTAGAAATTATATATTAAAATAATGAGGTGTAAAATTGTGATCTCAAAAACTTATGTGGCACAATTTTATGAGGTTAACCAAAAGTCAAAAGAAGTTTCGGTTTTACCTTATACTAGTCGCGAACCCGTGCGATGCACGGGAAAATTTTATATATGTTAGTAAGAAACTGTTAAAAAAAAGAAATTAAAAAGAGTCCATTGTGATGGACTTAAATCAATTTCAGAAAATTTTTAGAACCTAATATTATTCCAAAGACCAAAAAAAAGCACTTGAATTTAAATGAAAATCTTTTTTTCATCTAAAAATATATGATTTAGCATCAAATCAATATGTAACAATTTTAAAGATAAAAAGCTTTTCAAAATCATTGCATTCAAGCCAATAACAATTTATTTGTGAACAACAAAAATCGCATCTTAACAAAAAGATTAAAAATAATAATAATAACAAAAGGATTAAACATTTTGCTACACATTACATGGTAATCAACCTCTAATGGCTAACCTATGCACTTTTAGAGGGAAAAAAATTATTATTATTATTATTATTATTTATATTTATTTAAAAAGACCTTATTAAACACACCCAAACAAATCTATTTTTTAAAATAAGATTCACATTAAACCATCACTAATTCATGTATCAATACAAACGGGATTACAAACCTTGAAGAGAAGATAATGTCCACCCTTTGATCAAATATCTTAAAGCCCCTTGATTATAGTCATGGATATTTTCTATAAACTTTCAATAAGTCTTGAAAATAGAAAAACACAGTGATATTATAGTCATAGGAACTTACAAAGAAAGTACATAGAAGTATAGGATTAACAACTCCCAAAAAACTACTAACCACTACTGTTAGTGTTACATAAATAAATAAATAAATAATCATATAAGACTTGCACCATTCTATATACAAAATATAAATGTCTTCCATCACAGCTTTGCTCTCTTGCCTATTGCATAACCTCCCTTGCTACTACTCCAACCACATGTTTTGATGTGTATTTAGAACTGTAACATCCCTAAAAAATCCTCCCGCCCCATTGGCATTGGTCCACAATTGCCTAAAAACCATCTTTTTGTTTGATTCATTGATACCATGTAAATTTAAAACAAACCTAATAAAATTAACAATATCATCTCACCCAACGAAACAACAAATAATTTTTTTTTTTAATTCGATTTACAAATAATCCACAAAATAAAAGCAGAAGAAAATAAATATAATATATAATATAATATATATTATATATATATATATAGAGAGAGAGAGAGAGAGAGAGAGAGAGAGAGAGTTCAAAACGTAATTGTAGAAGCTACAACTTTGTAATCATGAACTTGAGCTAGAAAAGACTCATGCAAAGCCATTCCATAAAAATCAAAATTTGCCATAAACATTAAGCTTCAATTGCATGTGCCCACCCCTCATAACCTGCCTTCGCTAGTGCATAGGGACCACAAGGGACTAAAAAAAAATCTTAGCCACAAGGTGACTAAAAAAAAATCCTAGCACATGATTTAAATAGAAAATTGAGGGTGCAATTAATTGGGGAGATGAAGACGTAAGGGAGTTCAAGAGGTGAGAGGGAGAGAGAGGTAGATGAAAAGGTGAGGTAAATTAATTAAGGAGATGAAGAGGTTAGGGAGGTCAAGAGGTGAAAGGGCGAGAGAGGTAGATGAAAAGGTGAGGTAAATTAATTAAGGAGATGAAGAGGTTAGGGAGTTAAAGAAGTGAGAGGGAGAGAAAGGTAGATGAAGAGGTGGTAGAGGAACAGTCCAGAGAGAGAGAGAGAGAGAGAGAGAGAGAGAGAGAGAGAGAGAGAGAGAGAGAATATTATTATTTTTTGAATAAAAGTGTGAGAGAGAATTAAATAGAGGGAAGGGAGAGGTGGAAGTATGTTGGAGCAGCAAATCTGATGTGACGGTATTTGGGAAAGCCTAAAAATTTTCTCTCAGCTTCAGCTTTTAGTTTATACTAGTCGCAAACTCGTGCGATGCACGGGATTTATAAAAGATAATGTTATAATAATCTATTATTCTACATAATCCAAAGTTTTCTCAAGACACCAATCAAACACTATATCTAAATGGAGAAGTCCCTCACATAAAATCTTACCTAAGTCAAATATTTTGGAAATGACAAAATTTACTATCAAATGTTGTAATCACAATGTATCCTTTAATCAATCTCCCAATAAAATGGCAACAAAACAATATCAGTTGTAAGTGAATCATAGAGTTTTAACAATTTAAGTGAATCATTGAGTTTTAACAACTGCAGCAATACAAACTGTGCTATCAATTAAGAAAAAATGAAACCTCAACACTAAATTTCATACAAACCAAAAAGGGTAAAATGCTAACATATCTAAAAATTGCTAGTAAAGAGTAATAACAAAATATAAGGAAAAGTTACTTTATAGTTCAAAAGCTTCAGGATATTAAACTCCATAACCTATCTGTTGTTAGCAAAGTATTCTACCAAATTATCTGAAAATCCAGAATTGCCAGTTAATTATTTGGTTTTAGGTCATTTGTTTCTTGCTTTGTCAAATCTAAGACACAATGTGCTTGTGCCAAATTAAAAATTATAGAAACAAAAATAAGGGAAAGAGAAATTAATAAAGCACATTTTTTGAAAATATATATACACAAAAGATTACTACCACCATCAAAGGGTCCAATGACGATAAAAATATTTTTATAGTTACACCTAGAATTCATATATGATATGTATATTTTGAATAGATAAATTGCAATAAAGATCTTACAATTATCAATGTCAAATTCTTTTGTTATGACTCAAAAGAGTTGATAACATAATACAACACATTTGTATAGTAAATAGAGACACGTCATCACTCATCAACGAAAAAGTTGTCACCATGAGGGTTGAGATACAAACAACAAAAGACAGCTTATCATAAGCCATGGTGAATTGGTGATATTCTAGAGCATTGCAGCGCATTGTATTTGGAAACAAATGAGTAAGTGAGTCCCAAAAACCAACTCCATGGAATGGAAGCATAACCACGGATTAAACTTGAAAATTGAGCTTAAAAATTGAGCGTAACCATTGGAACAAAAATAGAAAAAGTGTTTCAATATTTAAGCCAAAAGATAGATGCACATAGTTAACCATTGGAAGGATTTTTTCCCCGGAAAAACACATTTGCGTGACATTAACAGAGTGATCGGCATGGACATAGATTCTTTGGGATTATATTTTCTCATTATTCTATCGTTTTGATGCTTTTATTGATATGATCTATTTTTTATTTTTGATAGTTGGACAGTTTCATGGCTTTGTCGAACATGAGAAAGAAAAGTGTCGGGGATGAGAAAGAGAGATTGGGCCAAAAAATCAGGAATAAAATAACCTAAAAATAAATAAAGTGAGGTGTAAAATTGTGAGACTTCAAAAGCTTATGTGACACAATATCACGAAGTCGACAAAAAGTAAAAAAAGTTTCGATTTTACATTATAGTATAGATAGTATAGATTATAGATAGATTTGGTGGGTCTTCCTACATGCAAGAACTGACACATCATCAGTGACATTAGAATGGGCAATGTCCAATCTACTTAACCATCCTAATGTGTTGAAGAAGGTTAGAGTAGAGATGCACAACCAAATTGGAAGAGAGAAATTGATGGATACCAAATGTCCTTAATTTAATTACACTACCTTCAAAGTATAATCTCGGAGACCCTTCAATTGTACTCATTGCCTTTGTTAGTACATACCTCACATGTGCTCTAATGATTATGCTATCGGAGGATATGATATACCACGTGACACAATGTTTTTGGTCAATGAATAGGCCATACATAAAGATCCTAAGCCGTGGGATGCTACTAGTTTTATACTTAAGAGGTTTGAAATTGGTGAGGGTGACACACATAAGTTAATGCCTTTTGGGTTGGGAAGGAGGGCCTATCCTAGGGCAGTCCTTGCCCAATGTAAGGTGAGCCTGAATTTGAGGACTTTGCTATGAGTGGGGAAGGGTTACGAAGGAAGAAGTTGAGATGCCTGAAGGTAATGCAGTCACCATGCCTAAAGTTGTGCCATTGGGTTTTTATTTTTTTTTTTTTTTTTTTATCTCAATTCTCCAACTTCTATTTCATTCTAAATTACATCATCTAACTTTACTAGTTTTATTTTCACCAAAATGACGTCGTTTTTGGGTACTTATGGCAACATATTTAACGGAAGTGGAATGAAGGATTGAATTGAAAAGAAATGGAAGTTAGAGATTTGAAATGAAAAAAAAAAAAAAAAAAACCAATGTTAGAGGATTGAAATGAATTTTGACAATATTAGAATGTGTAATTTGCAATTTAACCTAAAATTATTATTTTGTACAATGGGAAAGAAAAGAAAAAAGATACAAATGAACGGTCGATATACAATGTATAAAATGTACATAAAAAAATTATTTATTATAAAAGCATGTACAAAACAATTTGTACTAATAATGGATAGAATGTACATACAAAAATTTATTTATCATAAAAGTGTTTCCAAAATTATTAGTAGTAAAAAGTAAAAATCTAAAATATTCTTTAAAAATATAGCTCAGTTACACACTGAAAACACAAGAACATTGTTCAAACATCATGCAGAGACTCAGAAAGAACTTTATGCATGATAGGACGTGCTTTACACATGGCCTCCAATGGCACAACTTTAGGCATTGTAACCCCAATACCTTCAGTCATGTCAACTTCTTCCTTAGTAACCCTTTCCCACTCAAAGCATTGAATCAACGACCCCAAAGTCAGGCTCACTGTACGTTGGGCAAGGCCTGCCCCAGGACATGCTCTCCTTCCCAAACCAAAATGCATTAACTTATGTGCATCACTCTCACCATTTTCAAATCTCTCAGGTTTAAAACTAGTAGCATCATCCCACAGCTTTGGATCTCTATGTATGGCCCATGCATTGACCAATAACATTGTGTCACGTGGTATATCATATCCTTCAATGGTACAATCATCTGAGGCCATGTGGGGTACTAACAGAGGAGCAGCAGGGTACAATCGAAGGGTCTCCGAGATGACACTTTGAAGGTAGTGTAATTCAAAGACATCTGGTTCGTCCATCAATTTCTCTTGTCCAATTTGATGGTCCATCTCTACTTTAGCCTTCTGCAACTCATCGGGATGGTTAAGCAGATTGGCCATTGCCCATTCTAATGTCACTGCTGATGTGTCAGTTCCCGCAAGTAGTAAAACCTGCCCAATATGTGTTTAATACCATAAGAAGACTTTAAACAAAAAATATGGATTGATTTCATATAATATGACAAATGGATCCTCGTAAGCAATGGCGGAGTCAAGATTTGAGTTGGGGGGGAAAATTTATATATGACACGCAATTATGGACGTGCATGTGAATATATATAGTTTAAAAAATTAAAAGCTATTCACTTGAATACTAAGTGACATTTTAATATAAGAAAACTCACAATTTGTTTTTTTAATCTATGTGAGTCATCCATTTTTCAATTTTTTGAAGTGGAAATTAAAGTTATGAATGGAATGACTTTTAGTAATTAGATAAATGCCAAATGCATTTTATGTAAGTTTCATTTTAATTAATTAATATAGTCTCTTAAAAAGTTCAAATTGTAATAATTTAAAACAATACTATGAACATATATGTACTTGAGTTTTTTTTAAAACTTATGAATCAAATTTTCATAATGTTTAGCTTGAAAAGAATATCAGACTCTTGAGTTTTTTTATATAATTCCTACTTTATTGTTTTGAATCAAATTTTCATAATGGAGAACAAATTATTCTAATTTTTTTTAATGAAATTTTACATATATCAAAGATAATAGCTTATTAACTATATCAACAAAAAAAAAAAAAAATCACAAAAGAACAACAAATAACAAATTTCTAAATATATTATAATTTGATTAGGGGTATTTTTGTAATAATTAATAAGTATTAAATCTAAGCGATCTTTTCGTAGGCGTTTGCCCCCGATCCAGTTCGGGAGATCGAATTGATTATAGAAACATGAGTTTAATTAGTCGATTTATTAGTGAACAAGGAAAAATATTATCTAGACGGGTGAATAGATTAAACTTAAAACAACAACGATTAATTACTAGTGCTATAAAGCAAGCTCATATTTTATCTTTGTTACCTTTTCTTAATAATGAGAAACAATTTGAAAGAGGTGAGTCGACCGCTAAAACTACGGGTCTTAGAATCAAAAATAGATAGGCTACTCTTCACTTGAATTGGAATGGACGACTAGTTGTTAAGATTTTTTGTTTTGGGTGGGTTAGGGGAAATTGCCTCCTCAACCCCTCTTGTCTTTGTCCTTGCCAGTAAAAGAAAGATAAGATTTTGGGATATTAATTTATCATTAAAATATAAATCATAAAATATACACTAACTTACAACGCTCCACTTACTAAAAATATAAAAAGAAAAGGATATTAATTTATCATTAAAATAGTGTTAAATCAGAACATAAAATATAAAACACAATTTTAAATAAATATTTAAATAGTTTTAAGTGTCCTATTCTTGCAAATACTTGCAATTCGCAACAAAATCTCACCACTTAAAACACTAAAAAAATATAAACATTTTGCGATTGAAATGACTATTCACTATTAAAATGCACAATAGATTAAATTGAACATTGGTGTGTATATATTTCTAATATATAATCTATAAATTGTGGACACTCTCATCATATTGTTCAATTGTACCTATCATTATGATTATCATAATGGATACATAACAAATGCAGATATCTAGTATAACCCACTTGTGAGATTTGATGCAATGGATGTATAAGATTAATTTCTTGTGAGATTTGATAGCTAAATAGAGCATGCATAGTGCCACGTTTCGCACTCCATGACACAAAATATTCCTTCTTCTTTGTTTGACACAAAATTTTTCAAAACATCTTTCTCTAATTGCTAATAGGTTTGATTTGTGTAACGAAAAAAAAAAAAAAAAAAAAGATCAAGAGAGAGATGCAATACACTTACTAGTATAAACCCTTTGATAATTTGGTCACTGTAGTACTCGGGCTGTGATTTTTGCAAAGAAAGCATATGATCGATCATAGTGTTTTCCTCCTCATCCTTACTCCTCTGCTTATCAATAAGACCTTGCAAGAATGCATCCATTCTCTTGGAAACTCCCTTCACCTTCTTCTCCTATACCCCCATGATCAATCCACCTCAACACCGGCACAAACTCTGCTGGATTCGACACACCTCCAAACGCTGCTATCTCCTTCACTAACCTCCTGAATTTCCTTGCTTCTTCCTCGTCCTTCAAGTCCTCCCCATAATACCTCTTCCCTGCCACCATTCTCATTATGATGTTAAAGGTCAGCTCCGAGAACATAGATTTCAGCTCCACCTTGGCGAAACCTTGGCACGAGTTTCGTGACAGTTTCCATAGCAAGTGCTTGACCTCATCCTTTCGGATGCCTAAGAACATGTTGAGACGATTGGTTGAGAAGATTTCTAAGGCCCCAATGCGGCGAAGGTTGCGCCAGTGATCGCCATACGGGGATGTTACCACAGTGGATGTGGTTGTAGTGCAAGGTGCTCGCCCACTAAGGTTACGAGGACGGTTGGCTAAAACGATGTCGTTCTTGGTGAAACATTCCTCAACTGCGGATGGGGACGATACAATAACCATGAGGCGGGAACCGAATTTGACAGAGAAAACTTGACCGTATTTTTGCGAAAGACGGTGAAAAGTACGATGAATGGGTTTCTTAATTAGATGGAGATGGCCTAGAATTGGCAGTGAAGGTGGGCTGGGAGGAAGGTGTAGTTTGCATCGTGTTATTGTTTGGTGGAAGAGTTTGAAAGCAAAAAGGAGGATAAGAAGAGAAAGGGATGAGTACAGTAGTAACATCAACATGTGTGCCATCTTTCTTTGTTTTGTTCCGTGAAGGTGATGAGTATGTGGTATATATATAGTGCAAGGAAAAATGAATCGTGAAATCCTAAGGTTGTGAAGACTTTTATAAATCCTACTTTTCTAATTTCATTATTTATCTTATCTTAAAAGTGTTACGATTTTTAATAAAAAATTATTTATCATTTAAGAAAATACGAGAGAAATATATATGAATTTCAACTTTTACTTTTAGGAAATTATATTTATTATGGATATGTAGAAATAATATATCACTTATTATGAAACAAAGAAAGTATTGTTTCAGCACAAGGACATACATGTTGAATTTTATGAACTGAATTCATGAATTTATCTTGTCTGCAAAGTGTGCGTGTGCACGGTACACAGTGCACAGTTCACGAATTGTTTGTCTTCTATATGAGCAAAAACATTTTTTAGCATGTGACACTATGACCCACTGTGACCGATCTTGCTGTGTTACGTCATTGAGTACGTATAATGTTCTATCCTTTTCTGTTACGTCATGGAGCACGTTATGGGCTCCACTTGGACCGGAAATTCTTATGTCCCGTCAGGACTAAAAAAAATAATTAAAAATAAAATAAAAAGAAGATAAAATTACAAATTATATTTTCTAAATTTGGTTAAAGTTTAAATTAATTCTTTAAGTTTTGATTGTTTCAATTTAGTCCTCTAAGTTTGGTTTGGTTCTAATTTAGTATTCTAAGTTTTAACCATTTCAATTTAGTCCTCTAAATTTGTTTTCGTTTCAATTTAATCCTCTAAGTTTATATTTTTTTTCAAAAACTTAAAAACAAAAAAATAAAAATTATTTAAAAAAAAATTCGTGAAAAAATTAAAAAGTTGGAGTACTTAATTAAAACAAAATCAAACTTAGAGGGCTAAATTGAAACGGTCAAAACTTAGAGGACCGAATTGAACTTTGACCAAACTTACAAGACTAAATTGAACCGGTCAAAACTTAGAGGATTGAATTGAACTTTGACAAAACTTAGAGGGTGTAATTTGTATTTTAGCCTTAAAAAAAAAAAGTTGTAACCGGTTGTCTAGGTCACCGATTACAATAAATGATATAAGGGTTACAAATTATGACAGACTACTTACAAGAATAAACTAGAAAATTACTAATATTAACAAATATTGTATATAAGAAAAATATTATCACAACTTTCAATCACCTTACAACACTTATAATAATTTTTACCTTAATATACTTATTTACTTACTTTTATGAGAATGAGTGACTTATTGACACATATCAACATAAGTTTTATCACACTAAATAGTATTAATCCAAAACATGAGAGAAATTACAAAGTTTGTGAATCATTTAAACATTTTATGAGAAGTTTTGCAAATATTTACTCAATCATTACTAATAATCACAAAGGCCTAGTATTTACAAAAACTAACTAAAATAATAGATTATAACACACTAATTACAATAAACATAAAACACATTATGGATTCAAAGATAAATTACAAAACACAAAAAACATATACAAATTATTATTAAACCTTTATTAATAAACACTAAAACCCATATATCCACCAAACGAAATTTCAATATTACAAAACTTGTCAACTATTGCATATTTAGACACAAACCTTACAATAGAGGATACAACTTTTACCAACAAATAGACTATTTACAACACGTAGGAGAAGTTTACAGGTATTATCAAAATTTTTACATACTTGTACTCTACTATTACTAACCCGCACTAAAGTCCATAAATAAGCGAAAACTTTTTTAAAATTTACAAAATTTTGACAAAGATTATACATTTAGACAAAATCTAAACAATATTAGACACAACTTATATTAGTCGTGAGATAAAATTTCAAATTTGACAAACATATACAAGTTATTACTAAACCTCTATTAATAAACACTAAAATCCATATATCTACAAAATGAAATTTCAATATTACAATACTTATCAACTATTGTATATTTTGACACAAATCTTACAAAACATAATACTATTTGTACTAATAAAGAGACCTTTTACAGACTTTGGGACAAATTTACAAATATTATTACAAACAGTTATCTATATTTACTAAACATTTACTAAGTGTCACTTGTAGTGGGTAAGTTTAGAGTTACAATTAATTTCTTAAAGTAGTAAGAAGTACTTTTGTCAGACTTTCCAAAAAAAAGAGATCTTTTTCATTAATGATTGATTCTGACTTTATAGTACATTATGCATTGTATTCTGTTCCCCTCTTCTGATGTGGGACAGTTCTTTACATTTATATAAAAAGTACAAGATTTTTACAAAGAAGTACATTCTATTTTGTTCTCATTATTCTTTATGGATCATCCCAACTTCTGGTATGGGCTTGGGCCGAGTTTTATGTTTCGACCTCTGGTGTGAGCTTGGGCCGAGCTTTATGTTTCGACCTCTGGTATGGGCTTGGGCCGAGTTTTATGTTTCGACCTCTGGTATGGGCTTGGTCCGAGCTTTATGTCTCAACTTCTAGTACGGGCTTGGACCAAGCTTAATCTACCCCTTTTACAAAAAGGGATGGGCTATCCTTTTGTGGGCCTATTTCATATCTTAATTTCTCCACCTCCAATTGCCTCTCAAATCTTTACTCTTTGTTGAAGAGAGAGATTTGATCGAAACAGTGGAGAAATATGTATCACCATTCAAAGCTCTGAAAGAAACGTAGTTGGGAATAGTATGGTCGGTCATTCTATCAGAGAATATGGTTCGGTTCATTATTACCGACTTCGGATGAGAACAAGTCGTTCGGTTCTATGGGTCGAAAATTCGGTTACTAATTCCGAGAAGTCCAAACCAGAACGTTGTGGCAATAAAATAAATCCTTCCAACTTAACGTTGCGTCCATTGGATGATAAAATGAGTTGGTGACAATTTAATTCAGTTTCAGCTTAAAAGCGGCTATCTACCATAATTAATACGCCATTTGGCGTTCCCAAAGACATCCCATCTCTAAGGATTTATTGCGAATTGAAAATTTATTTATTATTTTTTTTTTTTGTTATAGGTTTTTTATCGACCCATGATTGGTTGGGTCCCGGTTGCCTGTAGTCCCGTTGGTGGTATATAAGAAAGGGGGGAGACCCCACATTATGTTTTTACCTTTACATTTATTCTTTACCTCAAGTTGTGAACTTTTTCACTGATTAGAATCTTGTTTCTTCTGTTTAATTCAACCTTACTCCGAGTATGAGTGAAAACATGCCTATACAAAGGAGGACCATCAACATAGGATCAGTGCTCAGGACGCTTGCCGCAGAGCCGTCTGAAACTTCTAACGTTCCTCTTGCTTCTGGGTTCTCTAAGGGGAAATCTGTTATGAAAAAGAGGAAGAAGGGAGAGGAAGAAGCTGAAGTAATAAAGGAACAACAAGCCTTGATCCAAACCGAACCTTCCGTGACCAAATCCTCGTCTAGAAAAGGGAAAGGTAAAGATAGTCAAACTTTCCAAAAGGCCATTGGTCACGTTTCACATAAACGTAAACATCAGAAAGAATTACCAGCGCCTTGGAAGTGTGAGTTTTATGTAGACGGCCGACCTGTGAACGAGGATGATTCGGTCTGGAAAAGCAAAGATGTCAGGGGTGGACAAATAGCTGATGCCATTGGGAATGCTCTTCTCCTTCCCAAGGACATGAAGGCTTGGAAAGGAAATAACTCAACGCAGATGATTGAAAATCTGAAGCGTGACTCGGTCGTAGTGAGTTTTGTCCTTTATCCTTTCTTTTATTATAGTAATTTAACATTCTTACTATTTATTCTGACGATTATTTCTAGGCTGTCCAAGGGATTTTTGGAGCTGGGTTTCGGTTGGTAGAGATCGAACGTCTTCTCAATGACTCTCTCGTTGAGAACGATAGATTGCGTGAAGTTGAAAAGACGGTGTCCGCTAGAATTCGGGAGGTCGAGAGCCAACACAAAACTGCCGAGGAGGGGCTTCAAACAGCTGAATGCCAATTGGTGGAGATCTCGGCAAAGTTAGAACGAGAGTGTGAACGTTCCAGCGGATTTCAGGCGGAAATCGATAAACTTAGGGCCGAGTTGGCTGAAGCCCAACTGGCGTCAAGCAATGCTGAGAATGCAACTCAGGCTTTCTATGACCAGGGTTTTGAAGAGGCTGCAGGATCTTTGAGACTTCAACTACGTCGGGAGTGTAACATTTATTTTCTGAAAGGGTGGGTTTCGGCTCTTGAGCAAGCTGCGGTTGATGACAGCTCTGAGCTTTATGTTTTGGGCCGGGATTATCGGCCTTTCAATTCAGGAACCCCCGAGAATCTTGAAGAAACGAATGTTGAGGTTTTTGAAGACTGCGAAGCCACTGATGATCCTACAGCTCTAGAAACCGCTGAAGTTTTAGGTCATCAAGAGCGAGTTCAGACCGAAGAAGTTCAAGGTGTGGAGAAGGGTATCTCTGATAAAGAAGACAATGTAAACGTTGATGATTAAGGAGAGTTTACCTATGTAACAGACCTTATTTAGTTTTATTTTTCTTTTCCCCGTTTCCTTCGTAAGAAGGGGGGATTGATAAAATTTACTCTTTGTTTTCCCTGTTTCCTTCATAAGAAGGGGGGAAGCGCTACAATTTGATCTGTTGTTCTGTTTTGTTTTATTTAATTTAACATTTTCGTGCATTGACCGATCTTTAGTTTTTTCTGAATTTATTTTTTCGTAACTTCAAATGGATTTGTCACGTTCCTAATTTGACTGTCATTCTTCATCTTAGTATTTGTGAATCATTTTAAAATTTTTCATTAACAATCTCTTAAAAGGCTGGACCAATCACTTTGTCTATGGATTTGGACCGAGTTATGTATGGGTTTGATTTATCTTTATTTCTTAAAGACAAGTACGTTTATCGCTAGGGTGTGGTCCGAGTTTATGCCGTTGCCCCGAACTATCTTCGGTCTATAAAATTCAGGTGTATTTTGTTTGAATAGAGATGTATGGACCGAAGCACGCTTCATGTCTGTGATAGGGTCTTCCAAGCGAATGTTCGGTCACAATGACGTTGCTTAAGAACCATATGATTATTGGCAAGATCGATCAGAATTTGAAATGACAGGCGAAACGGCTGGCTCATTAATAGAGACCTGACGTCGGTGTCTTTTCGCCTTACGGCTGGTTCATGAATGACGGCTTGCTTTGTTTATTACGTCGTTTGATTTTCCCCAAATCATCAAATCATTATGAGATGTTTTGGGGATCGAGAGAAGTTATTGTAAGGATTCTTTGGTCTTTACCGGCCCATGACCGGCAGGGTCCCAGTAGCCCGTGGCTTCACTAACCTTGTATAGAAAGGGGGAGACCCCACTTCATTTTTACTCCTTTGCTTTGACTCCAAGAGATAAAAAAACATCTTCCTCATCTTCTGAGTCGATCTTTTCTCTAACTCTCCCGTGCCGTCTTCACATCAGTAAGTCCCTTTTTACTCTTGTATTTACCTTCCATTATCCTAGTTGTGCTCTTCAGCCCATTAGGTTTTCAAGTCATGGGTAAATTTGCTAAACTTGTAGATACCGAAGAAAAAATCGTACAATTTAAAAGTCGTTATGGTTTTCCTGAGGACGTACATATTTGGTACATTCCTTATGGCGATCTTGCGCTTCTCCAGCGTTAAGATCTCGTGCTTCCAATAGTAGCAATAGTTGAGGGAGGGGTTAGAATACCCATGCATACCTTCCTACTTCGGTTTTTAACTCATTTTAGGCTAAATCCTCTCCAGTGTGCCTCCAATGTTTTTAGGATAGTAATGGGGACAGCCGTTCTAATGGAAAAGCTCGGCCTAAATCTTACTGTACATGATATAACATACGTGTATAGTCTTCAACCGACTGCTAGGGATCAATACACTTTAGTTGCCCGTAATGTTGATAGAAAACTAGTGACCGGGCTTCTGGACTCCAGCAAGGGCCGAGATGAAGATTTTCTGGTGATCACAGAGAACTGGCAAAACCTCGATATTAATTGCCCTTTGAAGCCCGGTGTACCAGGTTTTCACTGTTTCATGTCTTTTATGCAATACATTTTTGTTTCTTTTTATCTGTTTTGACTGAGTGTTTTCCTTCTCTCTTTTCAGACAAAGGAGTTTACTGCTAAGAGGGTAGAGCTTGTGGAAAGGAAGATGGTCGAACATCTCTTAAAAAGGCCGTGTTTAACTGATTCGGGTGGTTGTCCACGTGCGGCATCTGTTTTGCTGGATTACGTGCCTTCATATAAATCATTCCAAAGAGGGCCGACTGTAAAAAACTTTAGACAAGTGGAGGTCACAGTTTCTCGGCCCGGAAGAAGTCAGGAGGAGATTATTGAAGCGGTTCCTTTGACAGCTAAAAAAGGGGTGCAAGTACCTCGGCTTGTGACGCCTCTCAGTAATCCCGAATTCGTTCCCTCCCTCGAATCTTCAGAGGTCGATCATCTAATTATTCGGTTCCCATCTGTTTTCGACCCCGACCCTAATCCAACCGAAGAGATGCCGATCCAGAAGCGATCAATTAACATATCGTCCGTGCTTAGGACGTCTGCCCCAAAGACGTCTGGGACCTCTCCTCTTACCTCTCCTCCCAGATTTTCTCAAGGAGAGGATGTCATGAGAAGGAAAAGGAAAAGAAGGGAGGGGCAGAGTGATGATGCCAATGGTCAGGAGGGATCATCTCCACCTCAAGCTCCAAAGGTTAAGGCCTCTAAAAAGGGGATGAGTAAACATGACCGAGCTCTCCAGAAGGCTGCAGGTCAAGCTCCCCAAAGACATAAGCATCAAAATGACCCGAAGCAACTGTGGAGTTGTCATTTTCTTCTTGAGAACCGAGCTGTAGATGAAAGAGACTCGGTCCTAAAGAGTGAGAAAGACGTTCGGGGCGGACAAGTGGCCGAAACTGTTGGAAAGGCTCTTCTCCTTCCAGAAGATATGAAGGACTGGCAGGAGAAGAGGTCTAAACATATGCCGAAGAACTTGAAGCGCGATTCCATTCTGGTGAGTTTTGAAACTTTGTATTCAAACGTCTTACTATTCGTAGATACATGTTAAATGAATTATTTGTACATATATATATATATATGTTTTATTTTATTTTATCCTTTATTTCTTTTAGGCCGTTCAAGGTATATTCGAGGCTGGCGACCGACTTTTGGAAACCGAACACCGCCTTAACTAGTCTCAAGAAGAAATCAAACGTCTCATAGATTTTGAAAAGTTCGCCTCTGCAAAAATTCGTGCTGCCGAGAGCGCCCAAAAGAGTGCTGAGGCTGGCTTGTTAAATCTGGAGAATCAGGTGACCGAGCTTAAGAAAAAATTGGACTGGGAGTACACGTCTGCCTTTCAAGTTTGAGTAGAGAATAGCCAGCTTAAAGACGCTCTAACCGAGGCTCAGGCGAAAGTTCAAAAGGCTAAGGAGGACGCTCAGTCTTACTATGATCAAGGCTTCAATGAGGCGGCCGACTCTTTACAATCACAACTTAAAGGTGAGTGCAACAAATATTTCACCCAAGGATGGCATAAGGCCCTTGATATGGCCGGGGCTGATGATGCGTCTGAGTTATATGATTTGGCGCGGAGACACCAACCTTTCGGGGTTCATGTGCCAGAGAAGCGTAACAAGGAGGCCGGGGAGGAAGCCGCTGAGGACTCGATGGTCCCTGGGTCCCATGAAGTCTTGAATGAGCCCGTATTAGCTGACGATCCTGAAGTGCTTGAGGATCAGGCTGACAATCATGAAGTGCCCGAGGATCAGGCTGACGATCAAATCCAAACAATTGAGTTTCGAGAAGGGGAAGACGGTTCGGATGTTGAGGAAAACATAGATGTAATCGATTAGCTTTGACACAGTATTACTCTCATACTGACTTATTTTATATTCCCTGTTTCCTTCATAAGAAGGGGGGAATGACACAATCTTTTTGTTTTTTGTTCCCTGTTTCCTTCATAAGAAGGGGGGAAAGCATATATTTTAACATTTTATATCTTAATGGCTGATGCCTTTGTTTGAGTTTTGATATTTGTGTGATTATGCTTTTGAGTTAAGTCATATCTTGTGAACCAGATGAGTATTTGGGAACCGTTTAGGTTTACCGAAGTTCAACTTGCCAGTCTTTCTAGACCTTAGCACTTAGGAACCCTTAGGTTGACCGAAGCCTAAGTCAAGTTAGTTTGTTAACTTGCCAGTCTTTCTGGACCTTAGCATTTAGGAACCCTTAGGTTGACCGAAGCCTGAGTCAAGTTGGTTTGTTAACTTGCCAGTCTTTCTGGACCTTAGCACTTAGGAACCCTTAGGTTGACCGAAGCCTAAGTCAAGTTGGTTTGTTAACTTGCCAGTCTTTCTGGACCTTAGCACTTAGGAACCCTTAGGTTGACCAAAGCCTAAGTCAAGTTTTATGTGGAGAAATGAAAAGATAATGACAAAATTGAAAAAATGAGAACGGATTTACCGTGGTTCGGCCAAAGGGGCCTACATCCACTTAGACTTATCTCATTTATCGTAGATTGGCATTCTCAATTACATTCAGGAGTCTACTACTTCATGTATACCAATCCATATATATATCCCCCCCTTTTTTCCTCTCTTTTTGAAGGAAGGGAGAAAAAAGGAGAAAACTAATGAAAATATTTTTGGATATTGCTAACATTCCATGGCCGGGGTAGGGGTATGGAATTTAAGTTCTCAAGATGATAAGCTCCTACTCCGGTTACTGATCGGACTCGGTATGGTCCTTCCCAATTGGGTCCTAGCTTGCCATCAGTGGAGTTCTTAGTGTTACTTAAAACCTTTCTGAGGACCAGGTCACCTTGCTGGAAGGATCTTGGTCATACATTCTTATTGTATCCCTTCTTCAATTGTTGTTGGTAGGAGGCCAGTCTGATCATTGCTTGTTCTCTTCTTTCTTCTAGCAGGTCTAGAGCTTGGGACTGAGCCAGATTGTTTCTCGTTGGCTCCCACTCTAAAGTCCTGAGGGTGGGAAGGCTGATCTCTAGTGGGATGACTGCTGCCGAACCATATGTTAGTGGGAACGGAGTTTCTCCTGTTGATCTCCTTGGCGTGGTTCTGAAGGTCCATAGGACATTAGGTAATTCTTCTACCCATCTTCCCTTAGCATCCTCCAGCCTCTTCTTGATCCCATCTAATAC
Organism: Fagus sylvatica; assembly: GCA_907173295.1. Lineage (NCBI taxonomy): Eukaryota > Viridiplantae > Streptophyta > Magnoliopsida > Fagales > Fagaceae > Fagus > Fagus sylvatica. The sequence continues at coordinate 49,585,089 of OU015761.1, forward strand.
GGTTTTGTTTGAAGCTTCGGCCTGTCCATTGCTTTGGGGATACGCCGGAGAACTGTAAACGTTTCTTATGCCAAGTTCCGAGTAATACTTCATGAAAGGTTTACTGGTGAACTGCATCCCATTATCGGAGATGATAGTCTTAGGTATTCCGAACCTTATTATGATGTTCTTCCAGATGAATTTAATTGAATCTTTATCTCTGATGTTTGCTAATGGTTCGGCTTCAACCCACTTTGTGAAATAATCCGTAGCGACGATAAGCCAACGTCAATTCCACGTTGCCCTAGGGAGTGGACTGACCAAATCCATGCCCCATTGTGCGAATGGCCATGGGCTTACTAGTGGTAGGAGTTCGGCGGCTGGTTGGTGGACTAAATGTGAGAACCTTGACATTTGTCGCATTTTTTGACGTAAGTCATAGCATCTTTTTGCATGTAGGGCCACCAATATCCTTGGGTAAGGGCTCGGTGTGCTAGAGATCTTCCCCCTGTGTGACTTCCACAAATGCCTTCATGTATTTTGAATAGTAAGTCTTCAACGACGTCGGGGTGGACGCACAAAAGATAGGGTCCTGAAAAGGTTCGTTTGTAGAGTTTCGAGTCTTTTGATAACCAAAATCTCACAGCTTTCCTTTTGACAATCTCGGCTTCTTTTTTCTGTTCTGGTAGGACACCTTCTTTGAGGTAATGGGCGTAGGAATCCATCCAACATGGACTGACCGTAATGGTGTGGATGTGGCAAGCAAGCACGGTAATGCTGGGAGTTGCGAGGGTCTCAATTGGTATGAATCATTTGAAGTCAGCGTTGAGAACAAATGCCAATGTTGCCAATGCATCCGCGTGACTATTCATATTTCGGCCGATCTGTTCGACTCTAACCGTTTGGAAATTGGTCATGGTTTGATGAACCTTTAACAGGTAGGCAGCCATGCGCTTATCTCGAGCCATATATTCCTCGTTGATCTGACTTGCTACCAGCAATAAATCACAATGGACAATCAGCTGTTGGGCTCCCAACGTTTTTTCCGAATTCAATCCAGCTAGGACCGCTTCATATTCGGCTTCGTTGTTAGATGTTTTGAAGTCAAGAAAAATCGATTGTTCGATTACCGTCTCATCTGGCGTAATTATGACAACCTTGGTTCTTGATCCCTTGGCATTGGAAGCCCCGTCCACGTATATTTTCCACTAGGCCGAGTTTTCAGGCGTATTTTCTTGGAATGTTGTCTTGTTTAAATCCTCTTGTTTCGTAGTTGGTGTGAACTCGGCAACGAAATCGGCCAATATCTGCCCCTTTATGGCGGTCCTTGGTAGATATTTTACATTCAGGGTGCCAATCTTCGCACCCCATTTCCAAATCCAACCAGTAAAGTCAGCCTTATGAAACATGGCTTGTACCGGGTATTGCGTCACTACATAAATGGTGTGAGCTTGGAAATACTGAGGTAATTTTTTGGCCGCTGTGATCAATGCCAGGCCGACTTTCTCTAGGGGGATAACGCGTTTCTGCCTCCGTCATGGTCTTGCTTGTATAGTACACCGAACATTGGATGGTGTCTTTAATTCGAATCAATACGGCACTTACAGCCCGTTCAGATACGGCCAAATACAGAAAGAGAGGTTCTCCTGATGTTGGGTTCGACAAGAGCAAGGAGGAAGAGAGATATTTCTTTAGGTCCTCAAAAGCCGATATACAATCGTCGTCCCATTTAAAGGTAATACCTTTTTTCAGGAGCTGGAAGAAAGGTTGGCATCGATCGACTGATCTGGATATGAACCTATTTAAGGCCGCGATCATCCCTGTTAATCGTTGGACTTCCTTGTGAGTTCGCGGTGCTCTCAGCTCTTGGATGTCTTTGATTTGATCTGGGTTTACTTCAATACCTTTATGTGACACCATGAAACCCAGGAATTTCCCAGAACCGACCCCAAATACGCATTTCGAAGCGTTCAATCGTAGCTTATGCAATCTCAATATCCGGAATGTCTCCGTCAAGTCCTCCAAGTGATTTTGTGACAACTTACTTTTCACGACCATGTCATCGATGTAAATTTTCATCGTTTTTCCTATCTGATCCTTGAACATTCTGGTGACCATTCGTTGATACGTGGCGCCAGCGTTCTTCAGATCGAACGGCATTACCTTATAACAATAGATTCCCAGTGGAGTGATGAAGGCAGTCTTTTCACGGTCTTCTGGTGATAAAGCGATCTGATGGTATCCTTGAAACGCGTCTAGAAAACTCATTCGGTCATGTCCGGCTGTTGCATCTACCAATTGATCAATCTTCGGCAAAGGGAACGGGTCTTTTTGGCATGCTTGATTTAGGCTAGTGAAGTCCACGCACACCCTTCACTTCCCGTTTTTCTTCTTTACAACCACAGTGTTAGAAAGCCACGTGGGGTAATGTAACTTCCTTATTGCCCCTGCTTGTAGTAATCTCTCTACTTCCTTCTGTACCGTTTCCGCATGCACTAGGGCCGATCGTCTTGACTTCTGCTGTACTGGTTTGGAGTGAGGATCCACATTTAGTCGATGTTGAATGTAATCAGGATCTACTCCCGGCACTTCGTATGGATCCCAGGCAAACACGTCAACGTTGCTTGCGAGAAAATTAACTAGTTCTAGTTCGGTCGTCAGGGTTCATATCCCGACCGATCTTAAAATACTTCTCTGGATCAGCGGAAAATGTTACTGTCTCTAGTTCTTCACCGGGTTCATATGTTTCATTAGAGTTCTTTGTGCATGTGTCCTCGGCACCCTCTAGCTGCTATAAGCCTTTAGAGCATTCCGCCACTTTTTTCCCTTTCTGCTTTGCACCTGGGGGATTTTGCTTGATGGCGGCCATAACGCATTGTTTGGAAGCCACTTGATCGCCTTTGATCTCCATTATACCGAAATCCGTTGGGAAGCGGAGCTTCTGGTACAACCTTTATGTAGCCATCTTCGACCAATAATTGCCGTGAAAGGCGACGGTACATCTACTACCAGGAATTCAATGTCTAAGCTGATCGGTCCAGTGTGAACAGTCATTGTAATCTGGCCCATTGGCCGAATGCTTTCCCCTGAGAATCCGATCAGTGGTGCATCATAGGGCTGGAGATCGGTTTGTTTGAGTCCGAGCCCATGAAATAAATCGGGGTACATTATCTCAGAACAGCTGCCTTGGTCTATCAATACTCGCTTGACGTCTGAGTCTCCAATCCTTAGTTTGACTACTAATGGATCGTCGTGTGGAGTTTGCACATCTATTAAATCTTCATCCGAGAAGAAGATCAGTTGTTCATTGTTCGGGAAGTCTGTTCTTGGTTTCTTGGATACTACCGATCCTTCGGCAACCTGAAAAACCTCTTGGAGATGTTGGGCTTTCTTCAAATCGGATCTCAGCCGATTGAATGATTGCCCTTTTGGCCGAGATGTGTGGATCATTTCTATAACCCAGGCTGCGGGTTTGGTATTGTGGACGACCGTTGGTCCTTCATGGTAACGTTGTCTTTGGTCCTTTCCTATATAGCGACGCAGATGTCCTGCCTTGGCCAATTCTTCCAAATGTTGTTTTAGTGAATAACACCTTTCGGTCATGTGACCTTTCTCTCGGTGATAAGAACAATACTTGTTGGGATCTTTCTTCGATGGATCACCTCCCAGGGGAGTCGGCCATATGAAAAAAGGTTCGTTTTTAATTGCAGCCATGATGCGGTATACTGGTTCGTTAAAGACCATATATACTCTCCCCAATTCCCTCGGTCGTGGAAACCGGGTAGGATTTCTTGGTGGTAGTTCGGCTCTTTTTGGTTCCATATTGGCGATCTTTCTTGGGGGTCGATTCTGTGCAGATGTTACCCTTGTTCTTGCTCGATCTTCTTCCACCCGTACGTATTGTTGGATCCGTGACATGAGGTCTCTCATATTTTTAGCCGGTCTTTTGGAGAGGCTGTGTCTTAGTTCAGATTCTGGGTCTAAACCCTATTTGAAGGCTGTAATGGCCATATCTTCTGTTCCACCGTCTACCTCGTTGTATACTTCCCAGTACCTTGAGGAATAATTCTTTAGTGATTTCGAGTCTTTTATTCTCATGGACATCAGGGAGTCGAACTCCTTTGGTTTTCGGCTGTTGTTTATGAACCGAGAGACAAATGTCTCAGCCAATTCATCCCACGGATGAATCGAGGAATGTTGTAGGCGGTTGAACCATCCGAGGGACATCGGTCCCAAGCTTGAAGGAAACATTCGGCACATTAAGGCGTCATTGTTGAGGTGCAACGCCATGCTTTGTCTGAAATGGCTGATATGTCAGATAGGATCGGTCCTGCCGTCATACATCACATAGTTCGGGGGGGAAAACTTTCCTGGCAGACGTAGTCTCTCTATTTCTTTCGAAAAAGGGGAGTGTGATATTTGGTGGAGGGCTTTCACACTGTCTCCTGTTCCCTCCTTTCCCTGTATGGCTGTCTTGCCATTGAGGGGGATTCGGACCAGTTGCCCCTTGATCCTCTATACAAACTTCTTCCCCCTTTATTTCTCCCATCCGAACTTTCTTCTTCCTCGGTTTCCCCGACCGATGCACTCGAACTGTCAGATGACAGGGATCTTTCGGACCTTATTCTAGTTTTTGGCCTGCTGGAGTGCTGTGATCTCCTGGAGTTTTTATTTTTCTTTAACTTCTTCTTCAATTCAAGGACTTATTATTTTAGTGCCTCCACAGTATCCTCATTTCCTTGTTCCCAGGTTCGGTCGCTGGTCGAGTTGCTACTTCTTGGTTCTATCACTCTGTTTCTTCGGTCCGTCTTAGAGCGCCTACGATATCAGTGGGACGGTTCATGCTTTTGTTTGTTCCTGATTTCCGACCTTACGATTACTCTTTGGAGTGCCCTTTCTGAAGGTGTACCCTCGGGCCATCTCTTATCGTTGTTGGAAAAGAGATCGGTCTCTAGCATGGGATCCTTACCTTTCGGATTTATCATTAGGTTCTTCCCTCGACCCGAATATACGGTAACCTTTTCTATGTGGCTATTCATTCTTTCTGGAATTTTCTATCTTCGAAAGTACTTTCCACAGACGGCGTCAATTGTAGTGGGTAAGTTTAGAGCTACAATTAATTTCTTAAAGTAGTAAGAAGTACTTTTGTCAGACTTTCCAAAAAAAAGAGATCCTTTTCATTAATGATTGATTCTGACTTTATAGTACATTATGCATTGTATTCTGTTCCTCTCTTCTAATGTGGGACAGTTCTTTACATTTATATAAAAAGTACAAGACTTTTACAAAGAAGTACATTCTATTTTGTTTTCATTGTTCTTTATGGATCATCCCAACTTCTGGTATGGGCTTGGGCCGAGCTTTATGTTTCGACCTCTGGTATGGGCTTGGGCCGAGTTTTATGTTTCGACCTCTGGTATGGGCTTGGGCCGAGTTTTATGTCTCAACTTCTGGTACAGGCTTGGACCGAGCTTAATCTACCCCTTTTACAAAAAGGGATGGGCTATCCTTTTGTGGGCCTATTTCATATCTTAATTTCCCCACCTCCATCACTGAAGTTCAAAAATATGTGAAAACTTTTCTTAAGTTTACAAATTTTGACAAAGAGTACATGTTTCAATAAAATATAAACAACAATAGACAAAGTCTATATCACTCGTGAGATAAAATATTATATTTGACAAATATTAACAAGTTATTACAAACCTTTATTCATAAACACTAAAATCCATATAACCACCAAACCAAATTTCAATATTACAATGCTTGTCACCTAATACATAGTTTGACACAAACCTTACAATATAAAATAAATTCCTTACCAACAAAAAAACTATTTATAATACTTGAGACATATTTACAAACATTATCAAATGAGTATCTACTTTGACTCAAACTATACTAAATCTCACTGAATGTCAAAATATGAGAAAACTTTTTCTAAATTTACAAATTTTGACAAAGATTACACGTTTCGACAAAATCTAAACAAAATTAAACATATCGTACATCACTTGTGAGATAAAATATCAAATTTGACAAACATATACTAGTCATTACTAAACTCTTATTAATAACCACTAAAATCCATTTAGTCACCAAGCCAAATTCCAATATTATAATTTTCATGCCCCGAACCCAAAGCATGAGTTCGACACGTGACAACGGCCGCACACCCATAAGGCGTGCCTTACAAGTGTGCCAGGCCTTACAAACAGATTCTAACAAAATAATATCCTTGATATAAAATCTCCAAATTAACATAATAACCAGTAAGTTTAACTGAATTAAATCCATGCATTGCTATTTCAAATCCTAATAAGCAAAAGTCTATCACATAAAGTCCCTAATCAACAAATAGGAAATACTAATATTATCCATGCCTAGAAGTCCTTCTCACACAACTCCCCTGTAACGTTCGAGCTAGTTAATCCTCAAAATCTGAAATGGGAAAGAAAGGGGGTAAGCCGGGAAGCCCAGTAAATAACCGATATCCTTATCCAGCCAGATCAAACATACATTTGTTAAAAACATATATACATAAGTAGTACAAATTCTTAAACAATGATTTTGATAAAACACTTGGTTTGGTTGACAAAATAAAATATAATTTCATTTGCAAATAGCAAGTTAAACGTATTAAGAAATAAATACAGATACAAATATAGATTTAAATACAGATTCAGATTCAGATACAAATATAGATATAAATACATATACTAAATAGTCTTGGTGACTACGGCCACATTATCCTTGTGACAAGGCCCAAAAACCACACATAGGTCGGTGGCAAACCCCAGAATGAAACTAGTTTCGATACCAACGTATATCCCCATTGGCGGGGCTCAGAAAATAGTCAGACTGAGAGGTTTCAAACATCAAAACACATTTAAATATATTTGAATTCCAAAACATAGTGATTTTCAAACCTTATTCAAATTACGTACATAAACATATAATCACATGCTTGATCCGAATTGTTGAAGTAAACAATACTTTACAAATACAATGATTTTTCTAATATTTCGAAACAAAGTTGATTTTGGCATAATAGAATAATAAAATATAATAATAAGTTCGCAAATATGAATATTTAATATATAAAATTGAGAAAATAATAGTTAAGGATAAAGGTTACTTACCTCTAGCAAGCAAGGGATCTTGTAATACTCTCTATCTCTTCTTTTCACAATTCACAAATCAATTCCTAAATCAATTGTATAGTGATCAAAATCCATTAATTGACATAAACAATCCTATTTACTCTTGATGTACAAAATTAAAACCTAACATTATTCTTTCCCACTATTACTATTTATTTTATATCTTCTCTCAACGAGTACAGGCTTCACAATTTTATTTCTTGCAGGAGCCTACGTTAGCCTCTCACTTCTTTTAGCCTTCACGTCAGTAGCCTACTAGTAGGCATATGAACTTTCATTTATTTTGTTTCTTTTCCTTTCACTGCATGTACAATATTAACCCATACTTCACGTTTTTTTTGCTAAAACCCATACTTCACGTTAAAGACTAGGACTTGGTTATCTTTTATATTTTTTTCTTTTTGTTTCTTTTTCTTTGACTGCATGTACAGCAGTGTACATCAAGCCATTACTTTCACGTTAATAGACTAGGACTTAGTGGTTATCTTTTATATATATATATTTTTCTTTCTTTCTTTTTCTTTTACTGCTGCATGTACAGTGGCCATTACTTCCTATCATGTCAACATAACATGCTATTAGCCTATAGGTGTGTCCATCTTTGCTTTCTTTTCTTTTCTTTTATCTTGAACCCGATTCACACTAATCTCTTTACTAGAAGATTGAAACCCAATAAATTCAAGAATGATGGTTTCATTCTTTACGTTAAAGCTGATTCCTATAAATACATCAAATCTAGATTTTGCTACGTATTCTCCTAATTAATGGTTCATACATATAAATCTCTATGATGATTAAAATTTATAAATCTAAAAGAAAAGTTTTCTATGCTCTTACCTTAAAGAATTCTTCAATTTCTCTTTTCTTGAAATCCTTCAAAATCTTGCCATCAAAGAGTGTCTATAGGTATTGAATAAAGTTTATAACTCTATTTATACTCTAATATTGCTAGGGTTACAACCTATTTATTTTTATTTCTAGGAACTTCTTAAATAAATGATTATTTGTATTTTTACCCTATCATTAAAATTACTAGGTTACCCACTTAAACAAAAACTCTTTTCTTTTTTTTTTGAATCCTTTGGGACCGGGTATTACAATAATACTTGTCACCCATTATATATTTCGACACAAACTTTACAGTTCCAAATAAACAACTTACCCATAAGGATACTATTTACAAAACCTAGGACATTTCTACAAATATTATCAAATTATCTATATACTATTAGTAAATTATTACTAACACTCACTAAAATCTAAAAATATGAGAAAACTTTTTTGTTTTTTTTAAATTACATATCTTGACAAAGATTAATCATTTCGATAAAATCTAAACAACATTTATCACTTGTGAGATAAATTAAAATTTTAGAAACATATAGAAATTATTACTAAACCTTTATTAAGAAACACTAAAATCCATATAACCCCTAAATTATGTAACAATACTTCACAACAATTTCATGTTTATACTAATATCTGACAAAAGATCACAGAATTATGTCAAATTATTTATGGGTTTTATCAAAATAATTATGGCCTTTAATTATAATTAATTATAATATTAAACCTTTGCAATTTTGAAAAATAAATTCAAAATACGCATGACATTTAATTATATATATCTCCCTAAATTATTATGTTAATATAAGTAAAAATAAGAACATTTTAAATAAATATTTTATGGACATGTGTGTTTGGGGGATAGAGTTTACCTCCAAAGAACTATGACAATTAAATAAAAATTAGTAAAAAATTATCGCTTTTGAATAAATGTCAATCTGTATGATACTAATACATATAATAAGAAGGAAAAAAATAAAATAAAATAAAATAAAAAAACAACAACAAAAAATTTCTTGCCTACCCACATAAAGCATAATAGTAGTAAAATTATTATTATCATTATTACTATTACGTACACCATCGACAGCATTACATGGACTTTTTGTACAATTTCTTTCAAACTTGCAATCGGTCCTAATATTTCAAAGGAATTTTTACGATCGATCGATTTATTCTCTGTACAATTTCTTTCACACTTGCGATCGATCCTAATATTTCAAAGGAATTTTTTGCGATTGATCAATTTATTCTCTTTACAATTTCTTTCAAACTTGCGATCGGTCCTAATATTTCAAAGGAATTTTTGCGATCGATTGATTTATTCTCTGTACAATTTCTTTCACACTTGTGATCAATCCTAATATTTCAAAGGAATTTTTGTGATCAATTGATATATTATCTGTACAATTTCTTTCAAACTTGCGATCGGTCCTAATATTTCAAATTCTCTATATAATTTCTTTCAAACTTGCAATTGGTCCTAATATTTCAAAGGAATTTTTGCAATCGATCGATTTATTCTCTGTACAATTTCTTTCACACTTGCGATCGGTCCTAATATTTCAAAGGAATTTTTGCGATCGATCGATATATTCTCTACACAATTTCTTTCAAACATGCGATCGATCCTAATATTTCAAAGAAATTTTTGTGATCCATTGATTTATTCTCTATACAATTTCTTTCAAACTTGCGATCGGTCCTAATATTTCAAAGGAATTTTTGCGATCAATCGATTTATTCTCTGTACAATTTCTTTCACACTTGCGATCGGTTCTAATATTTCAAAGGAATTTTTGTGATCAATCAATTTATTCTCTCTACAATTTCTTTCAAACTCGCGATCGGTCCTAATATTTCAAATTCTCTGTACAATTTCTTTCAAACTTGCAGTCGATCCTAATATTTCAAAGGAAGTTTTGCGATCGATCGATTTATTCTATGTACAATTTTAGAGGACCTGCAATAGATCAATCCAAATTTTCAAAGGAATTGGGTGATTGGTCCAACTTAAATGCTATTACTGTTAGGAAAGTTGCGATCGATCAGTCCAAATTTTCAAAGGAATTGGGCACATTTGACAGTACTAAAATTAGACAATTCCTACCTTTCTACACACAATTACATTTTTCTTTCTTGGTTGATTCAGTTTTGTTCGTTCAAACACAATACGAAGCAGATATGAACCTCCTCATAATACTTATTTTCTAGTAATGATACACTTTTTTAAGAACCATTTCATCAAAAAAAAAAAAAATCATAACAGCAATACTTGTGAGGAATTTTCAATTCATACATTTTATGAATAAAAGTACAACTACACAAACATATACTTGCTCAATTTTTTAACTTAGAATCCTACATGTAATGAATGTGCCTCAGTAGAACGGCAAGGACATGGTTTCCAACTAAAAAATAAAACATTGTCTTCGAACATCTACATAGAAAATTCAATGAAAAGTACATGGTGAACAAAGGGAAAACTCTGGATTCCATGTCATCACACCTACAAAATAGCAAGCAATGAATTATACATATGACTAAAACATCCCAAAAATATAGCCATTTGTTGCAAAATATGTATTTACCTATAACAAATCATATTCACAAATATATGAGACTATTTACATGGCATACTTCAAGATGTTCAAACATGTTATGATACATTTGTAAAAGGAAAATACTCATATAATTAGGGATTGGTAACACCAATCGGTGGAAACACTGTATATTTGGTATTAATCAAATAATTGAAATTTAGATTTATGCCAAAGTTGGGCATTTTTATGTTCTTGATGCTTTTATGTCAAATTGATCGTGTCTTTATAAAATCAAGATACATAATTACATGTTTGAACATATAATTGGTTGAGATGACCAAGGTTAGGAATAATTTAAATTTATAATATATTTTCGAGACTGATATATGATTTGATATACCAAATAAGCAAGGCACAAATATATGCTATTCATACAAACTTTCTTCTTCTTTAAATTTGGAAAGTAGTATTTGGTAAATAAAGAAAATATTACAAATATTAACCAAGCGTTTCTAAACAAAGTGATTGTTATGCAATCATACTTTCTATTTCATTTTCCTGGAAAAAATAAAAAATAAATAAAATATTCATGAAAACAAAGAGATTAGGAGTCAAATTAAAAGTACAATAAAATAAAAAAGAAGGTTAGCCAAAAAAAAAATCAAGAAAAAATGAAAAGAAATAACAAAGTAAATGTTTTGATGCAGGAGTGCTATTTTTAAGATAGTGGTGTAAGTCTAATTTGAAATTTAAACCAAACTAAATTAAATTTTTTGTTTAAAGAAATCGGTTAACTTATTTGGAATCTAAATTATAGGTGTTTGAATTGGGAAAGTGGAAAGTGGGCAAGTTTTGATTTTACATTATACTAGTCGCAAACCCGTGCGATGCACGGGAAAATTTTATGTATGTTAGTAAGAAATTGTTAAAAAAAAAAAAGAAATTAAAAAGAGTCTATTGTGATGACTAAATCAATTTCAGAAATTTTTTAGAACTTGATATTATTCCAAAGACCAAAAAAAAAAGCACTTGAATTTAAATGAAAATCTTTTTTTCATCTAAAAATATATGATTTAGCATCAAATCAATATGTAACAATTTTAAAGATAAAAAAAGCTTTTCAAAATCATTCAATTCAAAAACTTTTCAAAATCATTCATTCAAGCCAATATGTAACAATTTATTTGTGAACAACAAAAATCGCATCTTAACAAAAAGATTAAAAATAATAATAATAACAAAAGGATTAAACATTTTGCTACACATTACATGGTAATCAACCTCTAATGGCTAACCTATGCACTTTTAGAGGGAAATTTTTAAAAAAAATAATTATTAATTATTATTATTATTATTATTATTATTATTGTTATTATTATTATTATTATTATTTTAAAAAAGATCTTATTAAACACACCGAAACAAATCTATTTTTTAAAATAAGATTTACATTAAACCATCACTAATTCATGTATCAATACAAACGGGATTACAAACCTTGAAAAGAAGATAATGTCCACCCTTTGATCAAATATCTTAAAGCCCCTTGATTATAGTCATGGATATTTTCTATAAACTTTCAATAAGTCTTGAAAATAGAAAAACGCAGTGATATTATAGTCATAGGAACTTACAAAGAAAGTACATAGAAGTATAGGATTAACAACTCCAACCACATGTTTTGATTTGTATTTAGAACTGTAACATCCCTAAAAAATCCTCCCACCCCATTGGCATTGGTCCACAATTGCCTAAAAACCATCTTCTTGTTTGATTCATTGATACCATGTAAATTTAAAACAAACCTAATAAAATTAACAATATCATCTCACCCAACGAAACAAATAATTTTTTTTTTTAATTCGATTTACAAATAATCCACAAAATAAAAGCAGAAGAAAATAAACAATATATATATATATATATATATATAGAGAGAGAGAGAGAGAGAGAGAGAGAGAGAGAGAGTTCAAAACGTAATTGTAGAAGCTACAACTTTGTAATCATGAACTTGAGCCAGAAAAGACTCATGCAAAGCCATTCCATAAAATCAAAATTTGCCATAAACATTAAGCTTCAATTGCATGTGCCCACCCCTCATAACTTGCCTTCGCTAGTGCACAGGGACCACAAGGTGACTAAAAAAAAAATCTTAGCACATGATTTAAATAAAAAATTGGGGGTGCAATTAATTGGGGAGATGAAGACGTAAGGGAGTTCAAGAGGTGAGAGGGAGAGAGAGGTAGATGAAAAGGTGAGGTAAATTAATTAAAGAGATGAAGAGGTTAGGGAGGTCAAGAGGTGAGAGGGAGAGAGAGGTAGATGAAGAGGTGAAATAAATTAATTAAGGATATGAAGAGGTTAGGAAGTTCTAGAGGTAAGAGGAAGAGAAAGGTAGATGAAGAAGTGGTAGAGGAACAGTCCATGGAGAGAGAGAGAACTTTTTTTTTAAATAAAAGTGTGAGAGAGAATTAAATAGAGGGAAGGGAGAGGTGGAAGTATGTGGGAGCAGCAAATCTGACGTGGTGGTATTTGGGAAAGCCTAAAAAAATTTTCTCAGCTTTAGCTTTTAGTTTATATTAGTCGCAAACCCGTGTGATGCACGGGATTTATAAAAGATAATGTTATAATAATCTATTATTCTACATAATCCAAAATTTTCTCAAGACACCAATCAAACACTATATCTAAATGGAGAAGACCCTCACATAAAATCTTACCTAAGTCAAATATTTTGGAAATGACAAAATTTACTATCAAATGTTGTAATCACAATGTATCCTTTAATCAATCTCCCAATAAAATGGCAACAAAACAATATCAGTTGTAAGTGAATCATAGAGTTTTAACAATTTAAGTGAATCATTGAGTTTTAACAACTGCAGCAATACAAACTATGCTATCAATTAAGAAAAAATGAAACCTCAACACTAAATTTCATACAAACCAAAAAGGGTAAAATGCTAACATATCTAAAAATTGCTAGTAAAGAGTAATAACAAAATATAAGGAAAAGTTACTTTATAGTTCAAAAGCTTCAGGATATTAAACTCCATAACCTATCTGTTATTAGCAAAGTATTCTACCAAATTATCTGAAAATCTAGAATTGCCAGTTAATTATTTGGTTTTAGGTCATTTGTTTCTTGCTTTGTCAAATCTAAGACACAATGTACTTGTGCCAAATTAAAAATTATAGAAACAAAAATAAGGGAAAGAGAAATTAATAAAGCACATTTTTTGAAAATATATATATACACAAAAGATTACTACCACCATCAAAGGGTCAATGACGATAAAAATATTTTTATA
>OU015761.1:49599030-49649485 GCA_907173295.1 Fagus sylvatica
ATTTACCTCACCTTTTCATCTACCTCTCTCTCCCTCTCACCTCTTGAACTCCCTTACGTCTTCATCTCCCCAATTAATTGCACCTACAATTTTCTATTTAAATCATGTGCTAGGATTTTTTTTAGTCACCTTGTGGTCCTTGTGCACTAGCGAAGGCAGGTTATGAGGGGTGGGCACGCGCAATTGAAGCTTAATGTTTATGGCAAATTTTGGATTTTTATGGAATGGCTTTGCATGAGTCTTTTCTAGCTCAAGTTCATGATTACAAACTTGTAGCTTCTACAATTATGTTTTGACTCTCTCTCTCTCTCTCTCTCTCTCTCTCTCTCTCTCTCTCTCTCTCTATATATATATATATATATATATATATATATATATATATATATATATTATATTATTTTCTTCTGCTTTTATTTTGTGGATTATTTGTAAATAAATCAATGAATTAAAAAAAAAATTATTTGTTGTTTCGTTGGGTTGAGGTGATATTGTTAATGTTTTATTATTGTTAATTGTCCCTTTTTTTAAATTTACATGTGTTATTTTAAAATTTGACATGGCAAATCAAAATGAATCATGCCAACAAATTTTTATGGTTTTCAATTGTGGACCAATGCAATGAACAAAAGTAGTAAGGAAATATACTCTTAACAAAGCAGAGAAAAAAAAAAAACATGGATAAGAATGAGTAAAAAAAAAGAGACCCTTTTGATTTGACGAACGTTTTAGGTCTTGAGGGTCTGTTCCTCATATTCAAGTTGTTCGTCCTCTTGGGTCGTGGTCTCTTCGTTGCTTCCGACTAGTACAACAACTGGACTCCTCATGGAGCGGCGGAAAGCGGTGGTGGCAATGGAGTGAGAGTGGAAAGTGGTGTTGCTTGGAAAAGATGGGTAACGTTGGAATGTTGTAAGAAGAAGAAGATGAAGAAGGTGATGCAGCAAGTGGGAGTTGGAACAGTGGCAAAGCTATGCCTTCCATTGCTTTTCTGTTGTTTGTTTTTTGTCACAATCTTAAGAATTCAGAATTTCATGTTTGGTGTTGGAAATTAAATCGGTTCGGATCCTGTGGTTCATATGGTTTTTACTTTTTAAGTAAAGAAAAAAAATAAACGGTTAATTGTACTTTGCCTCCAAATGGGTCCTCAACCACAGCAAGTTATTGGGGCGGGTGGATTGAGAGGGTGAGGGGATGAGAGAGGGCAGGGGAAGACATTTATATAAAAAAAGAGAAAGAGAAAAAGAAAAAAGAGAAAGAAACTTGCCATGATCAAATTTTTTTTTTTTTTTTTTTTTTATATAGAATGGTTGCAAGTCTTATATGATTATTTATTTATCTTTATTTATTTATGTAACACTAACAGTAGTGGTTAGTAGTTTTTTGGGAGTTGTTAATCCTATACTTCTATGTACTTTCTTTGTAAGTTCCTATGACTATAATATCATTGTGTTTTTCTATTTTCAAGACTTATTGAAAGTTTATAGAAAATATCCATGACTATAATCAAGGGGCTTTAAGATATTTGATCAAAGGGTGGACATTATCTTCTCTTCAAGGTTTGTAATCCCGTTTGTATTGATACATGAATTAGTGATGGTTTAATGTGAATCTTATTTTAAAAAATAGATTTGTTTGGGTGTGTTTAATAAGGTCTTTTTATATATAAAATAATATATATATTTTTTATTTTATTATTATTATTATTTTTTCCCTCTAAAAGTGCATAGGTTAGCCATTAGAGGTTGATTACCATGTAATGTGTAGCAAAATGTTTAATCCTTTTGTTATTATTATTATTTTTAATCTTTTTGTTAAGATGCGATTTTTGTTGTTCACAAATAAATTGTTATTGGCTTGAATGCAATGATTTTGAAAAGCTTTTTATCTTTAAAATTGTTACATATTGATTTGATGCTAAATCATATATTTTTAGATGAAAAAAAGATTTTCATTTAAATTCAAGTGCTTTTTTTTGGTCTTTGGAATAATATTAGGTTCTAAAAATTTTCTGAAATTGATTTAGTCATCACAATGGACTCTTTTTAATTTCTTTTTTTTAACAGTTTCTTACTAACATATATAAAATTTTCCCGTGCATCGCACGGGTTCGCGACTAGTATAAGGTAAAACCGAAACTTCTTTTGACTTTTGGTTAACCTCATAAAATTGTGCCACATAAGTTTTTGAGATCACAATTTTACACCTCATTATTTTAATATATAATTTCTAATTGAATTTAAATTTAAATTTATAATTAAACCTTTCATTAGAATCTTGACACATCATATTTTCTTCAGTATAAATAATATATTATTCCATATATACAAACACAATCATAATAAAAGGAAAATACCAAAATATATTCTATATATAAACACATTAGTAATAAATCTCTTTTAATAATTATCGTAATTATCAAAATTATTAGTTTTCATATTTAGACAAAAAATAAAAGAGAGAAAAAGTCATATTATGTTAACTTTCTCAAACATTGTACGGGTTACCGAGTAGTATGTGTTTAAAGGGGAAATTCTTAGGTCCCGCAGCGGGACCGTCCCGCCGAAGGTGTCAAAAATTGTAATAATTGTGTGTGTTCTGATAAAATGTTGTGTGTGTTTTGATAAAATGTCTGTCAGGTGTTGTAAAATGGGCGTAGTTTTGTAGTAAAGTTAACTTTATCACAAATATCACTAATTCTACCCTGAATTCACACATTTTATTTTTACAACAATAAACATACATTTATTCAATACGGACACAACATTTACAATAAAACATATAAATTTTATCAAAATCAACACGATCCCGTGATGGAACCTAAGTGTTCCCCGTGTTTAAAGCCATAAGAAGAGTTAATGACAAAAAATATGGATCGATTTGACACTATATGATTATGACATATGAATCCACGTGGAGAAGGATTAGATTTGGGGCTTGAAATGAAAAGCAGATATTTGACATTAAAAATAAATCATGAAAACACACTAACATGTACCGCAGTTCACTTGCTAAAAAAAAAAATTACATTAATAAATCTCAAGAGGCATGGGTGCAAACTTTTTTTTTTTTTTGGATGGATAAAAAAATATAATTATTGTTACACATCATGGTGTGTACACACCACTTAAGTTTTACACAC
Source organism: Fagus sylvatica (assembly GCA_907173295.1). Taxonomy (NCBI): domain Eukaryota; kingdom Viridiplantae; phylum Streptophyta; class Magnoliopsida; order Fagales; family Fagaceae; genus Fagus; species Fagus sylvatica. The sequence continues at coordinate 49,602,167 of OU015761.1, forward strand.
ATCCATAAATCGTGGATATCAACATTCACAAATATCTATCTATCTATCTATCTATCTATCTATCTATATATTATATATTGAAGCAGAAGACGTAGTGTCACGTGCCATCTAAGGCAACGTTTTCTGCTTGACACGTAGCATCTTAGATGACATATGAATTAAATAAACTAAATTAAATACCCACTAACCCATAATAAACACTACACCATTAATAAATTAAATACCCACTATGCAATTAAATGCTCAGATTTAATAAATTAAATGGTCTTATTAATTAATTCAGATATAAATAGATATATTCCAGCCAAATCTGTTAACCACAATATATGTTATTTCAAATATGCATTTAAATTACAATTTGAGCATTCGTCCCAATGGTCATTCTTCTCCCCAAAAAGTCTCACCCCTTTGTGAGTACTTGGGTTCGATCCCTGGATTCCCAAAATTATTCCTCTCTTCTTCTTCAGGTTTGTATCAATTTATATTATATTTTCTTTTTGTTTGCATATTTTATTTTTGTTTGCATCTAATTTACTTACTATTGTACAATTATTTTCTAATATTTAATATTTAAGTGGAAATAAGAGCTTGGGCAAGATAAAGTTTACATAAGTATTACTTTCATTTTCGTCTTTTCTCAAGTTAAGTTTCTATGTGTTTGCTATGTTGATAATTGTATATTTGAAAATTATATTTTCTATATTTAAAGAGAAAAGATTTGTTTAGATTATAAACTGCTACAATTAGGTTGAGTTTTTTTCCAAGTTGAATGCTAAATAGCTATTAATACTTGCAGATACGTCGAAAAATGATACTTTTACTATATATGTGGTTTGGCCATAAAAGTTTCGTTTCCTTTTTGCTTTAAAAGTTAAATCAATGATGATAGTCATTGTATAACAATATAACTTTGTGAAAACTGAAAAGCAGCATGAGGCAGAATCTCATGTTTTTAAAATATTCATTTGAATTATTATATGAAATTCTTTCGTGAGTTATATGACTCTAACTATAATTATGTAAAAGGATGTTCTTCTCTCATGAGATACCTTAATGAATTGATCTTAAAGGGTGGAGTAAAACGTGTCTCATTGTTATTAGTAATCTCAATTGATTCTGATCATATGGTTTTTTTTTTCATGCATGCAGATGCATTAGCTGAGTTGGTCTTGAAGAGAGTGGAGGATATAGTTAGGATGAGTTTTTCTACACAATATGCAATATGTATATTTTGCATTCGAAGTATTTTTGCTTGGTTAAGTTGTAGTCCTCTATTTTTTGCAACAAAAAATGCTTCTTCTTTTTTTCCTTTCCTTTCCTTTGGTAGGCTAGAAAGTTATTGGTAGTTATCTTTATAGATTTAGTATAATACATTTGATGAAATATAATAAAAATCAGTATAATACATTTGATGAGATATAATAAAAATGATCATTTCTATTTTTAAGCACAAAGAAAAATAATTTACATTTTCTATTTTACACTCTTTTTTTTCCTTTTCATTATTGTTATTATTTATTCCTTCTCCTTAGTTATGTTGCTTTGTTAGGAACATATTTATAGAAAAACAATGAAAAAGAGCCACATATTACGTGGGTTATAGTCTAGTTCACATTAATTTTATAGCTATATATCCACATTTTAGGTGATGTGTATGTACTATGAATGGTGTGCATTAATTAGTCATTACGTATCATTGCTTGATATAAAAATGTTGTATACGAGAATTCATATGATTATTTTTATTAATAATAATAATAATAACAATTATAGTCCTAATGTCAAATAATTAAGAAAAATATTTAAATTAATAGTTTTTTTAAAAATAGGATTTCAAATGTGTTTTCTTATAAAAACAGTCTTTGTTGTCTAATTTAATATAAAAAAAATTATTTAAACAATTAGTTTAAAGTCATAATAAATTTCACAACATTTTTCAGAACTGTGGAGGTGGCATGTTGTAATTGGTGTACCATAAAAGTGATTTCAGTGGTGATCTTAGTGAAAATGATGTTTCATTAATCATAATCTACTACTTCAAAAATTTATGAAAAAAAAAGTGAAATTTATTGTGCATGTTGCATTATTTTTAGACCAAATTACATTGTTGGTTCCTAAAATATATCCATTGAGCACTATTGGTACCTGAAGATTGAAACAAGCATTATTGGTCCCTAAATTTTCCAAAATGAGTGCTATAAGTCTCTCCGTCCAATTATGTTAGTTTAGTTGCTTATATATGTGGCTAATAAAGTAATGATGTGAAGTATTTTTATATTACGTCATGACATATAATTTTTAATTATAAATTACATCTTAGGAAAAATACTTTTGGGTTAACCCTAATCCATTTCGTAACCCAAATGCCTGACCCAATTACAGACAGAAAAAAGAGAAAAAGACCCTAACTCCACCGGCACCACCTCCTCCCCCACCAGCTCCCCCACCATTGGTGCAACCTCAACTCAACCCTCGACTACACCTCCGTTCCTTCATTTCCAATGCCACCCACACACGGAAAACAAGAAGCCCCCACCAACGCACACTCTCTCTCTCTCTCTCTCTCTCTCTCTCTCTCTTATATTCCATCTCTAAATATTTCTTTCACTTTCATTTTCTTATGATAAAAATAGAGATAAAGATGCTAGAGAGAATGGATTGAATCCATGTGATCTTTTTTATCTATTGAACAACAATAACTTGATGTATGGTTACTGAGAATGGATTGAGCTTGTTTAGGCGATGCCTTTTCTTAGTTTAGATTATAGCAGATGTTTAGACATGGAAAAATTGGACCTAGACTCGAACCCGAAGGAAAAATATGAGTATGGGTAAGGGTTTTTGACCCGGGAACAAAAATGGTGCCAACCCGTACCCGACCCGCGAAATGGCGGATTGGGCCAAGTCATCCCATGGGTCACACGGGTCGCCCCTTTATTTTTCAAAGAAACTTTTTTCCTCTTGTTTTTGGCTTTTTGCTCCTTTTTTTCTTTTCTTTTATTTACTTTTTTTTTGTTGGCTTTTTTACTCTATATTATTATGTTAGCAATTTAACAATTATGAGAGTTTGAGTTTTGAAGTTGGAATTTGACTATTATAAACGATAGCATGATGCAAACAAAAATAATTCTTAATTGAACTTATATTTGAAAGAGCCTAGTCTTAACCAAAAGTAATATCAAAATTGGATGTTCTCTCTTGGTGGAAACAAAATTGCAATCAATTTTCTGGTGGATTCTCTTTAATAGTATGTGCTCTTTTGAGTATTACTATAACCACGGTTGCTTCTAAATCAAATTTCTGAATTGGAGGTAAAAATTCTTATTCAATATCGATCTTGTCTTTTGCTAAAGAATATAGAAACTTTGATTTTCCCTAAAAGTTGGTTATATGGATTTGAAGATAATATTTAATCCATTTATAAAATAGTCATATTTATTAAGGTTTTAATTATTGATTGACCCATTATTCATGGTGTGATACTAAAGTTATACCTTCATCTCCTATACTTATAAACTGAAAATACTAATAAAATTACGCACCAAGTTGAGGTGGCAATTCTCAACCTGGTAAGAATAATTTTGACCCATACCTGGAACTATTACTAACATTGTAGCAAACCATGAAGTGCAATTCATTTACGATTATTTTCTTAGTGTGCACACTTTTCTTGTCATCCATTATTACACTGCACCTATCTTTATATTATCAACCGAATATTATACTCTAAGGCAACTTTCAAATCACTATCTTTCAAGTTTGGCATCAATCTTTATGGATAGAAAAACAGTCCATACCCATACCATCATAATGACTTCAGCTGCATTATATTTAATAATCAAACTTCGCTGAAATTTCCACAAGTACTTCCTAGGATTTCCTTAAGTGACCTTATTTAGCGTCTTTCACTAACTAAGCGTGGATATCACCCAGTTCACATGATGCATATAATGGACTTTAAAATCATGTGATCTGTGACTTCCTATTCCCGTTAGTGATTCTCTTGCAATTATTCCTGACCAATATTCTATATTGCAAGAGCTGCATTTAATCGTTCTCCTAGGCGTCCCTAGGTCCATACGATCTTGCAGAATCATGTAACTTGACTGAATTACCTCTCAGTCCTATACCTGTTACATGCACTCTGAATTGGTTCAGAGTTAATCCCTTGGTCATGGGATTGGCCATCATGTTAGTTGAGGGAATAAAATGGACTTTTATTTCCCCCTTTCCACTATATCTTGAATATAGTGATAGTTGATATCAATGTGTTTGCCTTTCGAACTATTTGCTCCGCTCTTAATCAATGAAATAGCGGACTTATTATCGCAAAACACATTTACCAGTCTATCTTGCATATCAAGTTTCAGACTATCCACGAAACGTTTGATCTAGACCGCATTGCTGACCGCTGTGCTACATGCAATGTACTCAACTTCCATTGTATACTTAGCAACACAACCTTGTTTCTTACTTAGCCAAGAAACCACTGTTCCACCAAACAAGAACACATATCCGCTGGTTGATTCTATCATCCGTGTCTCCAGCAAAATCAGCATTAGTGAATCCTTTTATCTCCAATTCATCTAATCCAAAGCATAACTTCATATTTTTAGTCATTTGGAGATACTTGAATATCCGCTTCACTGCTTGCCAATGTGCCTTGCTTGGATTGGATTGATATCTGCTTACCAATCCTATCGCATAACATATATCTGGTCTTGTGCTCGTCATTGCGTACATTAGACTGCCCACAGCTTGGGCATAAGGAACAGCTTTCATTTCTTTTAGTTCTGTCTTGTTGGTTGGGCACATGCTTTTGTTGAGAATAGTTCCTTTGGAAACAGGTGTGCTTACTGGTCTACAATCTTCTATTTTAAACCTCTTGAGTACCTTTTCCAAATAATTCTCTTGATCTAAGTATATTAACTTTGAATCTCTATCTCTAGAGATTCTAATTCCCAAGACATAGTTTGCAGGGCCCATGTCTTTCATTTCAAACTTGGATCCTAGACAAAACTTAGTTTCTTTCATCATGTCAGAAGAATTACTTGCTAATAATGTGTCATCCACATAAATTGATAGTAATGCCAATTTCTCTTTATCCCTCCAGACATAAATGCAATGATCCAGAGGATTCATCTCATAGCCAATATCCAATATCGCCTGATGGAACTTCAAATACCATTGTCTTGAAGATTACTTTAATCCATACAATGATTTCTTCAGTCTACAAACTTTTCCTTCTTGGCCTTTTATTTGAAATCCATCTGGCTGATCCATGTAAATCTCCTCTTTTAAGTCCCTGTTAAGAAAAGCAGTCTTAACGTCCAACTGATGTAGTTCAAGGTCTAGTCTTGTAGCAACAACCATGATTATCCGAACTGAAGCAAACTTGGCCACTGGTAAATATGTATCCACAAAATCCACACCTGGTTGTTGAGTAAATCCTTTAGCCACTAACCTTGCCTTGTATTTATCCAAAGATCCATTAGCTTTGTACTTCTTTCTCAATACCCACTTGCATCCAACAGGTATTCTACCTGTAGGTAATTCTGTTAAGTCTCAAACTTCATTTTTGGATATTGAATCCAATTCCTCATGCATTGCCTTAAAACATTGCTCAATATCATGACTTTCCATTGCTTTCGCAAAATTTGCAAGATCATCTTCAATAGCAACAGCTTTGCTTTCCATTAGATAGTAATCTTTTAACATTGAAGATGGTCTCCTTTGCCTTTTTCTCCCACTGTCATCAGCATCTATACTTGGCATTGCAGGTTTAGGACTTGTTCTTTTTCTCCCACTATTCTCAAGATCTTTATTAGAAAAAACTGATACATGAGGATCTGATTCCTCAGATTCTGCAAGAAGTAACTTCTTGATCTGCTCTAGTGGAGTGATTAATTTAGTATCTTCTATGAATACAACATCTCTGCTTTCAATTAATCCTTTATCTGGGTGGAAAAACCTATATCCGCTCCCATTTTCCACATATCCGATAAACTTGCACTCCCAAGTTTTATTTGTAAGCTTGTTTCGTAGAGGCTTTGGTATGAATACATGTGCTTTACAACCCCACACTTTGAGATTAGTCATGTCTGGTTGGTGTCCAGTCCAAATTTCAAAAGGTGTCAAAGGTTTGGACTTTGTCTTGACTCTATTCAAGATATATGCTGCAGTTGATAGAGCTTCCCCCCAGAAAACAATTTGAAGATCAGCATAAGCCATCATAGATCTCATAATGTCCATGAGAGTCTTGTTTCTTCTTTCAGCAATTCCATTTTCCTGTGGCTTATAAGGCATAGTGTATATGTGTCTAATTCCCATTTCTTTACAGAACTGATCAAAAGCCTCATATTCACCACTCCTATCTTTGTTTAAGCTTTTGATTGATCTTCCCAATTGATTTTTGACTTCTAATTTAAACTCTTTAAATTTCTCAATTGCTTCTGATTTGTATTTTAGTAAGTAAATATATCCGTATCTAGAATAATCATTTGTGAAAGTTACAAAGTATTCCATTCCTCGATGAGTTTTGGTTCTCAATGGACCACAAATGTCAGAGTAGACAATTTCAAGTAAATCTGATGATTTCCAACATTTTGAAAATGGTTTTGCAGTCATTTTTCCTTTTATACATGGTTCACATGTATGAAAATCATCAAGATTTATTTGAGGTATTAATCCACTTTTACTCATTCTCATCATTTTCTATTTATTGATGTGGCCCAAACATAAATGCTATAAATAAGTATTATTTAAAGCATTTGACACATTCAAATAATTAGAAATGAAATCTTTATTAATATCACACTTGAGTAAATACATACCATCTACTTTCACACCAAATACAGATATATCACCCTTACTAATAAACACATGACCAGACTTCATCGTAACTTCAAAGCCTTTTTTGTCCAACACAGGGACAGAAATTAAGTTTCTACGAACGCTAGGCACATATAGCACATTATTCAACACAATAACAGAATCATCAATGGAGAATTTGTACCTACCTTCTCCAAGGACATCACTGTAGGTGTTATTCCCCATGTACACTCTATGTTCGCGCAGTTGCTTCTCCTTGAGATCAACGAACAGTTCATGATTCCTTGCAATGTGTCTTGTGGTAGCAGAATCAACCCACCAAGATGTTGGAGGAGACTCTATGACCAATGCTTCAGTGATGGTCATGGCAATCTCCTTACCTTTGTTCTTGGGCCTTTTGTTCAGTGGACAGTTGATCTTGTAATGTCCTTTTTCACCACATCGGTAACAAACATCTCGAGGCTTGTATTCTTGTCCTGGTTTCCTTGTCCATTGCTTCTTAAATCGCTTGTGCTTGAATTTGTTCTTGGGCTTGAATTGAGTTGTATGTGAAGATTGTGTCATCATTAAACTACTTGATGCATTATCTCTCTTCCTTCTCTTCATCCTATCTTCCTCAAGCATCAGCAATACAGGGAGTGTAGTCATTGCAAGTTCTTTGCCCGAATGCGTCAAGGATGTGACTATATGATCCCATGATGGAGGAAGACTGTTTAAACTATTTGATGCATTATCTCTCTTCCTTCTCTTCATCCTATCTTCCTTGAGTATCAACAATACAAGGAGTGTAGTCATTGCAAGTTCTTTACCCGAATGCGTCAAGGATGTGACTACATAATTTTATGATGGAGGAAGACTGTTTAAAACAACAGTGACTTGCATTTTATCTGAAAGAGTGTGCCCAACATCTGTAAGTTCTTTTGCAATGAGTTCCAATTGGTTCACATGATCTCCAACAACGTCACCCTTATTCATCTTGATATTGTTGAATTTATCCAGCAACAATTGTATTTGAGTGTCGGATCGACACCCATATTTGGTTTCCAAAGCATCCATCATTTCTTTTGCTGTTGGCCTTTCTTCAAATAAAGGAATGATGTTGTCTTTTATGTGGTGCAGCATTGAAGCTTTTGCAAGTGCATCATCCTCATCCCACTTCTTCCTTAATTTTTCAGTTTCTTGATCATCACTTTGATCAGGCTTTGTTGTAGACAAAGTATATAATGTCTTATCATGTGTTAAAAGATAAGATCTGTGACGTCTCCACGCTTTATAATTAATTCCATTAAGTACAGGGATTCTCGAAGAATCAATGGAATTTGAATCAAAATAGTAACCATTGTTTACTGATACAATTTTGTCTTGAGACTTGAATAGAAAATCACAATTAAAATAATTGGCGAAAATACTTTAATACAACACCACACTTTTCAAATGGGCAAATATAGCAAACCACACGCAAACTATACGGGTCGCGCGTGTGCTTGGGCATTCCAGAAATAAATAAAAAAACCAGAAACAAATTTCCAGAAAAAAAATCAAATCCACACAAAATATGCTTATGAGATAATAGATTTTTCAGCCTTCCACCCTTTGATACTTGAACAAAGTAAAAACAAGGGATATCACCACGTTAAGGATATGCAAGAGTTGATCAACCACGATTTCTCTAATCTTAGAATAGGCTAAGTAATGGCAAGGATCCTTATTTGTTCTCTCTCCAAAATTGCAATCAATGTTTTTGATTCTCTTTAATAGTACGCGCTCTTTTGAGTATTACTATAACCACGGTTGCTTCTAAATCAAATTTTTGAATTGGAGGTAAAATTCTTATTCAATATCGATCTTGTCTTTTGCTAAAGAATATAGAAACTTTGATTTTCCCTAAAAGTTGGTTATATGGATTTGAAGATAATATTTAATCCATTTATAAAATAGTCATATTTATTAAGTTTTAATTATTGATTGACCCATTTTCATTGTATACTAAAGTTATATTAAAACTCTATATTATAAATGAAAATACTAATAAAATTACTCACCAAGTTGAGGTGCAATTCTCAAGTAAGAATATTTTGACTGCTGGAACTATTACTAACATTGAGCAAAATGAAGTGCAATTCATTTAATTATTTTCTTAGTTTTCTTTACCTAACATGTTATGCTTTACTCTTTAAAATTTATATATATAGTTATCTTGATAGGTAATTTAATTTAATTCATATTTTTCATGCGACTAAGTACACTTAAGGAGGTTGATAATTAATTTGATATGGTACATGACATCTAGTTTTTTTTTTTACTTTCTTTTATGGTGATGATAAGATTTGTGGATCTTGAATTGTGTAGAGGATTCAATATCAATCTTGTCTTTTGCTAAAGAATGTAGAAACTTTGATTTGCACTAAAAGTTGGTTATATGGATTTGAAGATAATATTTAATTCATTTATAAAATAGTCATATTTATTAAGTTTTAATTATTGATTGACCCATTTTCATTGTATACTAAAGTTATATTAAAACTCTATATTATAAATGAAAATACTAATAAAATTACTCACCAAGTTGAGGTGCAATTCTCAAGTAAGAATATTTTGACTGCTGGAACTATAACTAACATTGAGCAAAATGAAGTGCAATTCATTTAATTATTTTCTTAGTTTTCTTTACCTAACATGTTATGCTTTACTCTTTAAAGTTTATATATATAGTTGTCTTGATAGGTAATTTAATTTAATTCATATTTTTCAATATCGATCTTGTAGTTATGCTTTACTCTTTAAAGTTTATATATAGTTATTGATTGACCCATTTTCATTGTATACTAAAGTTATATTAAAACTCTATATTATAAATGAAAATACTAATGAAATTACACACCAAGTTGAGGTGCAATTCTCAAGTATGAATATTTTGACTTCTGGAACTATTACTAACATTGAGCAAAATGAAGTGCAATTCATTTTATTATTTACTTAGTTTTCTTTACCTAACATGTTATGTTTCACTCTTGAAGATTTATATATATAGTTATTTTGATAGGTAATTTAATTTAATTCATATTTTTCATGCGACTAAGTACACTTAAGGAGGTTGATAATTAATTTGATATGGTACATGACATCTAGTTTTTTTTTTACCTGTTCTTTTATGAAGCTAATTAGATTTGTGAATCTTGAATTGTGTAAAGGAAGACAAAGATAATTAAATGATAAGTTTAGGACTATATGATCAAGATTATTTTCATATGTAAAAATATGGATCAACCCGGTTTCGACACGACCCTTAAAAGACCAGGTATGGGTCATACATTCATACTTTATCAAACCATTTAGGGTGAACTGTTTCTACCCGAACCTAGTTGACCTATCCCATTTTCCAAGTCTACAAATGTTGGAAAGTGGTGCCCAAAACTGTTTACGATGCCAACTGAGTTCACAGACTTTTAGAATGATTTTCGGAATGGATATATGGTTTAGCCAATTTTAAAATTTGACAACTAGATAGGTGCCTGATGACATTTAGAATTTTTGGGGAACTAGAGGTGGTGTCACTGGAGGTGGAGTCGGGATTTTTTTTTTTCCTTTCTTCTTCTTTCTTTTATGTGCAATCGAGTGAAGCATATGGTTTAAGAAATGGATCGGGATCAATCCATGGGTATTTAGTCTAGATGTAATTTATAATTAAAAATTATCTACCACGTAATATTAAAATGTGTCACATTATCACTCTGTTAGCCATGTACACAATTAAATTAACATAATTGAATGCAGGGACTATTAACGCTAATTTTGGAAACTTTGGGGGAATAATAGCGCTCATTTTAAACTTAAAAGACCATTAACGCTCAATCGATAAACTTTAGGGACCAGCAGTTTATTTTAACCTTATTTTTATTTAAGATTATATTTCAAAGGTACAATACATCTTGAAATAGTTTTGGAAATTCTCCCTTTTCAATATAATTGGTAAAATTTGTAAAAATCATACCACATAGATGTTTGAAAATTTCAAGAGTCTAGTAACTCAACTGATTCTCTCATTTTACAAAAATGATGAGATCCATTATTACTTGAATGTGAGAAGCCCATTATTATGTCAAAAGAAAGAATATCATCACACCTGCAGAACAACCCATTATTATGTCAAAAGAAAGAATATCATCACACCTGCATATCAATTATTTATGACCAAGCAAAATGTGTCATGCATCGATTGTAAGATATCTACGTAAGGGTAAAACTTAGGTACAGTTCCTTAAGTCAAGTACATTAAGTTCCTAGTTTAATTTAAATACATTGAATTTAAATATTCTTTGAAAAGATAACATTGTTTGTATTTCATTGGTTAATGCAACTATGTGTTTGAATTCAATTGGGAAACCTAATGTACCTAACCTAAGGAACTGTACCTAAGTTTTACCCATCTATGCAAACCCACATGTGTGATCCGATACATGCATTGGATTGGATGTACAAGATTCCTCCTAAACTCATAGTCTCCTAGTGAGATGTGGATGTAGAGAGATGGTCCATTAACCACCCACATAGCTCCAATGCCAATATTCAAATTATTGGAATCCTTTTTTGTTATATATATATAAAATATTAAGTTGAATGTAAGTTGATTATCTAGTACATAGCAAAGCAAATAGAAAGAAAAAGAAAAAGATAAATGAAGGGTCGACACACAATGAATAGAAATAAAAATCTAAAGTATTCTTTATAGATATATAGCTCAGCTACACACTAAAAACGAAAGCAAATTGTTCAAACATCACGTAAAGATTCGAAAATAACCTTATGCATGAAAAGGCGTGTTTTACACATGGCCTCCAATGGCAAAGATCTAGGCATGGTGATCCCATTACCTTCACTCATGTCAACTTCTTCCTTAGTAATCATTTCCAACTCAAAGCATTGAATCAACAACCCCAAAGTCAAACTCAATGTACATTGAGCAGGGCCCACCCTAGGACATGCCCTCCTTCCTAATCCAAAAGGCATTAACTTATGTGCATCACCCTCACTAATTTCAAACCTCTTGGGCTTAAAACTGGTAACATCATCCCACAACTTAGGATCTCTATGTATGGCCCATGCATTGACCAATAATATCGTGTCACGTAGGGGTGTAATCGGTGAGGTACGGTGTGGTTTTCTCCGGATTTATACACCTAATAATGCAGTTTTCCTATTACACGCATCTGCACCTGCACCATTACTTGTATACTTTGACATGTGTCAAAATCACATGTCAACATCAAAATTAGTACGAACCTTATAACCATAGAAAAAAAAAATTTACTTATAATAAATGTCACTTAACTTAGAAATGCTTAAACTTCCAAATTAACTTCACAATTTTTAACCAGCACTTACTTGAAAGGAAATATTTTAAGGAATAAATCAATTTACAAATTAAATTATCCTTATTCCAAAGATGCATGTCTAGTCAATATAAGACCAATGATTTAAGCCTTAACTATTGTTCTAAATTAAGTTCCAAATAGGAAATTTTCTAAACCGTGAGAAAATTGATGTGTACAAAATGGAGTTGATTATCCTTATTGTCATTGAAATTGAAATGCAAGTTATTAAGCTTGCCTCTACCTTTGTCCATCGCGTTGGAAGTTCATTTCATGAGTCCTTGTTTAACCCCCAAATAGAGAAAAGAAAAGAAAGGATACTGGAGTCTTTTCTTATTTTCTTGGCAACCAAACACATGGGCATCAAGTTGTTATTAGGTTAAAGGTATTACCATTAACCATATAATGTCAATCTCAAACCATTTAAATACACTGTTGGTCCCTAACGTTTACCTAAATTACACTTTTGGTCTCTAATGTTTAAAAAGGACTAAAATAGTCTCTAACGTTTCAAAATTGTGCATTATTGTTTCTTTCGTTAGTCTCTGTTAACTTGGTGTATATATGACTAACTGATTGATGTCGTCGCCAATTTTTAATTGAGGTGGCATTTTTTTTTTTTTTTCATTTACAACTAGGTTATAACATGGCATAACCTATTTAAAATCAACCCAACCCGAATTGAAATAAATCCCACCCGATTAAAAAAATCAACCCAACCCTAAAATTAAACCCAATCTCTCTTTTCTCCCTCTTCATCACTCTCGCCACTCCTAGTTGGTCGATTCTGTAGGTGGTCTTAGTAAATTAAGTAAACTAGATAAGACTAAACTAGACCGAAGTGATGGAGAAAGTCAGTGTGTGTCAACAAGTAGTTCAGGTTTGGACGTTAGTCACTCGCATGGTGGTTTAATTAATGAGCCTGGTACCGTGTCTTCTATTTTCTGGGGGAAAAATATTGAACCCATTGGGTCGATAAATGATGCCCCTGATAATTCTGCTCTGTCCAATTCTAATGGAGCCAGTAAGAGCAAATTATCTAATTCTGGATTTGCCTTACGTTTTTCATTCAATTTGTCTGAAAGTACTTCTCCTTTGCATTCACAAGGTGATGAGATAAAAGGCATTGCATCACGTGATGAAAATATTAATCTTCTCTTAAAGGTGCTTCAGAGATTACGTGGTTGGGGGAAAAAAGGGAAAATGACGCAAGAACCGTGGTTCGGCGTGTTGTCTTTTCTTACTCATCATGAAAAGTGGGGAGCTTTATCGGAAAATATTAATCTAGGCCACAAAATCATTGGGCTTTTGCTTCAAAGGTATAGAACTCTGTATCCTTGAACTATGAAGGGTCTAGTCGTACAGATAATGACACTAGCAGTGATTCACATATGTTGAAGTCCAGAGAAATTTAGTCAAATGTCATTAAGTTGGTCTTCTAGATTAAGCTTGGCCACAAACAACATATCATGACAATGCATCTAAACCGTGTTTGCATTAAAATCAATTTTAGGTTTCAAGTTGTTATTATGCTCATTTTATGCATCACATATTAAAGTCATTAATTTAAATATATTATCAAATAAAGATAAACAACAAGATATAATCAAAAGTGGGTTTAAAACTTATACTAGTATGAATGTCGAAGTAAGGATCACTTGATGTTCCAATGTCGCCACAATCAAGTCTAATAGTTGCTGCAATAAGAAATCTATTATTAGTTGGAACTGCAATCAACTAGTGGCTACAATGAAAACCACATAATTGATGCAAGAGAAAGGAGGTGGCTTGTGAGGCCTCAAAAGGGGTTACTAAGAAAGCACCTTCAAAATGATTTGGGATGCCTTCTCAATAGGAAATTTTTGGACACTTGATAATGGTGGAAGCCTCTCCTGTAAATAGGAGAGGAATGAGAGCCAATTGGAGCCAAAAGTTTGGCTTTTGAATTTCAAATTAGATGGGCATCAATTGAGGGATATAATTTACTCTCAAGAGACTCCCCTCATCCGTTGTTGAATGATTACAATTGTTGGAGAGCCAAATGGGGGCTTTCAGGAAATTTAAATGAGCCAAAATGAGGCTCCAGGCTTAGAGTGCCAGTCGGCACTCTAAAGTGGGTTTATGTGCCGACCTGTGAGTCGGGCGGCACTCTGTGAGTATGCTTCATTATTTTTGTCATAACTTTCTCATCTCATATCAAATTGAGGTAAATTTAGTGGCGTTGGAAAGCTAACACATAATGCAACAATTTACTCGAAATTAGCTGTTTCAAATTCGCACTTATTCTATGCCAAAATCGCCTCACAAGATGCGTCTTAGAAACTGTCGTACGATTTGTGGCACTTTAATTTTTATTTTCTTGGCTATACATTTTGGCAACCTTTTGGCAGCTGTCAGGGCTGGTTTTCAGCCTCTCTTGCAGCCTTGGTTCCCTCCAACTTGCCTGGGATGAAATTCCAATGAATTAAAATCCCATTTCTATAGTTTTTCAATTAAATTAAGAAAAAGGATTTCCCTCTCAAATTCATATTAAATCATCCTATGTGACATGTGCATGATGATATTTAAATTTAAACCAATTACATTATTACACATATTTTACTATTAATCAATTCCATAAGGAACCAATTATAATTCTAGGGTCATAATCAAATGGGTTCAATTTTAGTTGATGTACAACATATGTGTGACTTACATGAATGAGGAAATATCTTTAGCATTATACTTTAAGTAGAGAGTGTAGATATGCCAATTAGGGTAATACAATCTGATGAGGAAATTCACATGGTTTTAAAACTAGACCGGACAAAGAACTGGAAAGAGGACTGATTCTTAGTTCTCTTGTCCGACCGGGGTCTGACTGTGATGTCATAAATAATATAATATAATAATTATATATATATATATATATATATATATATATATATATATATATATATATATATATATATATATATATATATATATATATATATATTTATAATAAGTTTATAATTAAGAATATTTACTCAAGAAAATGTTTAATTTTATTTACTAATTTTAAAACTTTTAATATAAAGAAACTAAAGATAACAAAATATAATTAAAAGAAAATATATCAAGTAGGGATGGAAGATATTAAATTCAATAAGGATCTGGTGTAAAACTGAGTTTTACACTGTCTAATCCTGAAGTGCCACGTGAGCATTTTACAAATAAAACTATTAACTCAACCACACACAATCAAAATCCAATTTTTCTGCAAAAAATCTCTTTACCGTCTCCCATGGCTGCCAACACCCCCAAATTTCTCTTCCCCTCTTCCTCTCTCTCAAAACCCACAAACCCATCTCTCTCTCTCTCTCTCTCTCTCTCTCTCTCTCTCCTCCAAAAACATCATTCCTTCACCTCATGTCCTTATAAACCGATAGCTCTTCTGCCTTGGTTTTTTGTCTCTTTAAACCACTTGAGAACTTCACCATTCTTTCTCACACCAAGTTTTTTTTATTCAATGTTCTTAATTTCTCTGTATTCCATGGATTTTGTAAAACAAAACATGGAAATTGGTTGGATATGAGAGCAAAAGATGAGAAGAGAGAGAGATGGGTTTGTGAGTTTTGAGAGAGAGGAATAGAGGGAAGAGAGTTTTCGGCGGCCATAGGAGACGGTGAGAAAGAAGAAGAAACAGAGTAAAAGATTTATGGGTTTTGAGAGAAAGGAAGAGGGGAAGAGAGATTCGGGGGTGTGATTGTGGGCAACCATGGGAGACGGTGAAGAGATTTTTTTTTTTTTTTTTTTTTTTTTTTCAGAAAAATTGGATTTTGAGTGTGTGTGGTTGAGTTTATAGTTTTATTTGTAAAATACTCACATGGCACTTTAGGATTGAATTTAATCTCCAGACGAAATTCACAGAAAGATCATTTTCCATTTATAAATTAGGGAAAATTACACTTTACCACCTTCAACTATCACAAAATTTTCAATCCCCCCCCAAACTTCAAAAATGCACGATTGACCCCCCAATTGCATCCAATTGCACGGCCATTACCCCCTGTGCCCAAAATCGCGTTATAATTGATAGAATCGTCTAACACGTGACACACACGTGATCCCGGACCCACCAGACCACCCTTGATCCATTTGATTTTTCTGAAAACCCCGAAATACCCTTACCCCATAACACATAACACTTAACAAAATCTCTCACCAACACAACAACCGTAACACACTGATACATTCGCCCCCCCAAAGTGAAACCCTAGAACACTGACCCCCAAATACCGGCATTAACTTGAGCATTCAACTGAAACACTGACCCCCAAACACTAGTGTTGACTCAAGCAAACACTGACCTACCTGAAGCTCCGGCCTATTCCCCCATAGCCTAAACGACAAAAGCTTTCTCGGTAAGCTCTTTTTTTTTTTTTTTTTTTTTTTTTTTTTTAGCTTTTTGGAAAAATGAAAGATGTTGGTTGTTGTGATGGGTCTCAGTAGAAGGGAAGTCAAATTTTGGGGAGTTCCTTTTTGGTTTTTTGTGGTGAAAGTTTGAAAAATGTTTGTGGAATCTATGTGCTAGGTCCTTATAGGGGTTGGTTGTTGTGTTGAATGTTTGTCTTTTTGGTACATTTTTGTTGAATGTGTCTCCCTTTTTGCATGATTTGTTGAATCTGTGTGCTGGATCCCTATAAGAGTGCCTCTTTGGTCCCTCACATGGTCATAATTTAGTGCTTTGTGTGTGCATCATAATTTAATACAGATTCTCTGTTTGCATGTGCATCATAATTTAATACAGATTCTTTGTTTGCATGCTTTGTGTGTCATTTTTGTTGACTAAGTCTATCTTGTGTCATTTTTGTTGACTCTTTTTATGCACAAATACTGTGTTTTATTCCAAACAATAAATGATGATGATATTTTTATATTTGAGATTCACTTTGGGGGAAGATTCAAGAATTTAATATGGTCTGGTATATGTTAATGGTGATATTACTGTGCATGATGAGCCTTTTCGATAGTGATTGTTTGTCCATTTTTGAGTTAGAGTCAATTTTAGGGAAATATGGGTATCAACGTGGGAACCTTATTTACTACAAACTTACTGAGATGAGCCTTGACAATGGTTTAGTGCAAGTAAAAACAGATAATGATGTGTTGAATGTGGTGGATTGTCATAAGAAAAAGAAGGTCGTTGTATTATATACAGTAAGTGCTGCTGATGACTATATACCTTTAACCCCTACACTTCCTGAAGTTTTAATGGCTGATAAGAGTAAAGGAAAAGGGAAAGAGACTGGGACTAGCAATAAGAGATCCAAGTTGCCAATAATTGGTGGAAAAAACAAAAACAGAGGTATTAAAATTACTGATAGGCAACCATTAGTCAAAGGGAAAGAGAAGGAAATGGAAAATAGGAGTAAAGGCAAAGGGAAAGAGAAGATGTTTGTGGTTTTTGTTGAGAAGGGGTATGATGCAGATGATGATGTTGACTTTGGTGACTTTGACAATGACAATGAAGCTGGATTGGAGGTGGAGGATAAGGATTTTGAGCTAGATCATTGGGATGACTTACTTAGTGGTGATGAGGACTTACTTGATACTGCTGTTGTTGCCTATAGCCAAGAAATAACAAGTCAACCAGCTAGCCAAGCAGTTGCAGAACTAGCTTTTGAAACTATTACAGAATAAGTTAGAGAGCCAGAATTTGAAAAGGATTGAGATTCTGAAATGGCTAATAGTGATGAGTTGATATCTTTTTAAGGTCACAACTGATGAAGAAAAGGGTCCAAAACCTAAGAGTGTAGAGTTTGATATGGTGGATATGAGTAATCCAATGTTGGAAAATGGAATGAAGTTTGCTGACGTGTATCAGTTTAAAGAAACTGTGAGAGAATACAATTTGAAGAAAGGGAAGGATTTATCATTTGTGAAGAATGGCAAAGACAAGGTAATTATAGTGTGTAAGGATAAGCACTGTAATTACAGAGTTTGTGGTTCTAAGGTTAAGGATGAGATGACCTTCCAGATTAAGACTTATAATTCAATTACACCTGCACAAGAGCATACAAGAATAGTTAGTTGACATCAAGGTGGATAGTTGAGAGGTATATGGAGACTTTTAGAAATGACATCCAAAAACCTACCATTGCATTGCAACAACAGATCAATGGTAAATGGAATGTTGATGTTAGCAGGATGCAAGTCTATAGGGCAAGAAAAATGGCTACTGAAAACATTCAAATAAGTCATAAGGAACAATATAGAAAAATTTGGGATTATTGTGAGACTTTGAAGGAGAAAAATGTGGGGACCACTACATTACTAAATGTGGAAAGGCCATGTCTTGATGTGGCAGCCACTTTTCAGAGGTTATATGTTTGCTTGGCAGCTACAAGGACTGGTTTTAAAGAAGGGTGCAGACAATTGATTGGGTTGGATGGGTGCTTTTTAAAAGGGTTATATAGAGGACATCTATTAAGTGTTGTTGCTAGAGATGCTAATGATAACATGTACCCTATTTGTGTGGCTGTTGTGGAATCTAAGTGCAAGGCAAGCTGGTCTTGGTTTCTTTCTACACTGTTGAAGAACATTGGGGAGATGACATGTGAATGGACCTTTATTTCTGATAGACAAAAGGTAATTTGTTATTCTTTTGTGTTTATTATTTATTATTATCATATTTTTGTTTAAAGTTCTTTAAAGTGTTTATAGCGTTTATTTTAATATACTAACAATGTTTGTCATTATTTGCTAATATTTGTAGGGCTTGACTGAAAGCTTTAAAGAAGTTTGTCCTAAGATAGACCATAGGGCATGTGTTAGGCATATATCTGCCAATTTTCAAAGATAGTGGCCATAGAGGGAAAGCATTAAAGGATAAGTTGTGGGCTGCTGCATCAGCCTATATAGTGTTTGAATTTGATGCCCATATGACTAAATTGAAGAAGTTGTCACCTCCAGCATATGATTATCTTTCTAAGATTCCTGACATGGTCTAGGTCTAAATTTAGCACAAATCCTAAGAGTAGTGATCTTATTGTGAACAACTTGTCAGAGTGTTTCAACTCTTATATCTTGGTTGCCAGGGACAAGCCTATTTTAACCATGCTTGACACAATTAGAAGGAAGTTGATGAGAAGGTTCCAAGTGAATAGGGCATCCATTGCAAAGATGAGTGGGAAATTATGCCCTAAGATTCAGGTTAAGGTGGACAAGGCAGGGGTTAATGCAAGTGAATACCTGTTTTTGTATTCTGGAGAAGGGATGTATGAGGTTGACTATAAATAACAAAAGTTTGAAGTCAACTTGAGAGATAAGACTTGTGGTTGTAAAAAATTGGACATTTCGGGCATTACATGTCACCAAGCCATCTCTATCATTCTTTATGAGGGAAGAAAAATTGAAGATTATGTGAACTATTGCTATACCATTAAGAAGTACAAAAAGTCATATGAGCCCATAATTCATCCTGTGCCTAGTATGAAACAATGGACTCAGACTCAATATGATCCTATTGACCCACCACTTGAGAGATGCCACCCTGGCAAACCTAAAAGACAGAGAAAAAGAGACCCTACTAAACCTAGAAACCCATATAGGTTTAGTAAACTTGGTAAAAACATTAAATGTTTCGTCTACAAAAAAATTTGGACATAACAGCAGAACATGCCCACTAGCCAAAAAGAAGAAGAGTAAAACTGGTTCTAAGGTATTATATTTAATTATTTATACATTTGTTGCATGGTATATATTGATGTATTATATGTTGCTGCTGAATGGTAAGAAGAAGGGTGCTATTACTGTGGGTGCTGGAACTAGTGTCTAAGATGCTGCATTTAGGAGAGTGGCTAATGCTTATGGTGGAAGTGGTAGTGCTGGTGGTGTAAGTGGTAGTGCTGTTGGAAGAGGAAATGGTGCAACTAGAACTGGTAGTGCTGTTAGAGGTAATGGTCCAAGTTCAAGTGGAGGTGGTGCAAGTAGGAAAGCCAAAGTGGTGGTGGTACTAACGGTCCAAGTTCAAGTGGAGGTGGTGCAAGTAGGAAAGCCAAAGTGGTGGTGGTACTAACAGTTGAAAAAGCCATGGAAAGAATTGCAGCCAAAAAGCAGAAAAAACATTAGTGATGAATATGTATTTATTATAAAACAACTATGTTAGTATGGTATTTATTATAAAAAAAAATTTAGTTCATAATGTATTTAGTTAGAACAGTGTTAATATTTTATTTATTTTGCTGATTACCCAAGCTGTAAATATGAGGTTGAATATGTATGGTGTTTGTTAGCTCGTAATGAGCACTGTAATATGTGATAGTATAAGATTTATTTTTGGAAACTATGATGACATGGTATTGTAATGAAAATAGATGTATTGAATACTTTGGTACCTGTGTTGTCAATATTTTGGTATCTGTGGTAAATGTGTTGTCAATATATTGGGATTTAAAAACAGGTCTTGATCAGCTACAAAGTGCAGATTTCATATTTTGGTACCTCTGGTTGCATGGTTGTATTCTAGATTTATGCACAAAGTGCATGCTTGCATGATTGCTTGGCTCTAAAGTATAATTATTCATGGTTATTTTCATTTTGTACATATTAGTTGTGCATGGTTGCGTGGTTATTTTCTTTTTTACCAATAGTACAAAGTATAATTATTCATTGCAAATAGTTCTCCTTATATAAAAGACTAACACAACTACATTTTTAGGTAGCCAATCAACATCTCACATCATTTTCACAAGTAGAAAGTAGCAGCTCAAGCCAATTCATAATACAATTTTACAAATCAGTTTTTATTAATACGTACTAAACACAAATACAAAAAACACCAATGACCCTAATAAAGCTAACTTCAACTTCAACAACAATGTTTTGCATTTGTCAATTTCATCTTGAAGAAGGGCTTCATACTTCTTTGCAGTATTCTCCCTTTTCCACTTGAAGCAATGCTTCATACTTCATTGCATCAATCACTCTAATTGCATCATGTTTAGCAACCTGAATCTTCATCAATTCCTCATGGCAGCCAACTTGTATCTCCGAGTTTTCTTTTGACTTTTCTTCAAGTGTGGCTCCTTCCAATAGAGGGTCAACCCAAACAAAGAATCTACAAGAACGCTTCACCTACAATCATATGTATTTGCATCAGTCTACAACACAATACCATTAATCGAAACCAATACCAACAGCCAATACCAACACCAAACCAACAACCAATACCAGCACCAAACCAACTTTTCACAACACACTCAGTCTACAATACAACACAATCATTCAAGGAATCATCTTTTTTTTTTTTTTAAAACTACAATGCAACACAATCAAATTAGATTTTTCTGAATCAATGAAAAAATAGATAAACCAATAAACTCAAAAACAAATTATGTTCTCACACCTTAAGAATATACATCTATACTAAGTCAGCAGCATTATGTATTTTATGTATTCATCTTCACAATTACCATAAGGCTGGGAAATTAATCAAAATGTTACTAAAATTAGATTTTCAGAAAAAATAGATAAACCAGTAAATTGGACTAGTGCATATAGATAAATCAATAAACCATTAAAACCCATTAAAACCAATTCAACCAAATAATTTTCAGTACATAACTTAAAACCAATTTTTTTATAGTTACGAACATATCACCTTAAAAGCACAAAACCCATTTAAAACCAATTCAACCATTTCAACCATTAAAACCCATTAAAAAAAAACCCATTTTAAACCAATTCAACCAAATAATTTTCAGTAAATACCTTAAAATTTTCACAACTGCAAAATCAGCGCCCATTATTTTTTGGAGTGCGAGAGATTTTTACCAGAGTTGGAATACCACAGTAGCAATACAGCTCAGCCATGGTTGGGAGATTTTCATGGCCACTCTAAGAATTTGCTGATTGTGCACTCCTAGAATTTCCACCACCGTGTGATTAGGATCCCTGCATCGTCGTCGAAATTCCACCACGGTGTTTTAGGGTTTTAATTTTGGCTGCCAGTGTTCTTGGTTTTCAATTTGGGGGTCAGGGGTCAGTGATCTAGGGTTTCACTTTGGGGGAGACGAATGTGGGTTGTGTTGGTGAGAGATTTTGTTAAGTGTTATGTATTATGGGGTAAGGGTATTTCGGGGTTTTTAGAAAAATCAAATGGGTCAAGAGTGGTCTGGTGGGTCCGGGATCACGTGTGTATCACGTGTTAGACGATTTCGTCAATTATAACACGATTTTGGGCACAGGGTATAACAGTCGGGCAATTGAATGTAATTGGGGGGGTCAATCGTGCATTTTTTAAGTTTTGGGGGGGGATTGAAAAAGTGATGATAGTTGAGAGTGACAAAGTATAATTTTCCCAAAAAATTACATTGTTTGGTTAAAATGTCAAAGTTTTAAATGCAAATCTCGAAAACAACAAAACCCATAATCTTTCATAAGAGCATTATTCAAACTTCAAAGTCCAACTTCATATCATAAGTAGTGCTGGGCGGATTGAGATTTGGGCAGCTGCAAAATAATACCAATGAACATGGGTATCAAGCAACATTCTAGGACAACATTTATTTTATGAATAAAATAAACTTATTAAACAAAGGACCAGTTAGATTACACAGGATGTGTAACCAACTAATCCTAAACATTTACAATCTGAAATTCAACAAATCTATGATATCTACTCAATGGTATCTAATAAATATTTATTACGTGTTTTAATATTTATTAATAGTGTACGTGTTTTAGTATTTTCACAAATCTATAAACGTATACGTATATGATTAATAACTGATTTTCAAAGTATCATTCAGCCCAAAGTGAACAAAAGTGCAAAATCATTAATAGTGTACGTGTTTTATATAAAAGTGATTAAGCTATATATTAAATACAAATACAAGTAATAAAATTAAAGAGGCACACATAATAAATACAAATACAAATACAAAGGGAAACCATAAGAGTCAAAGCAAAAAATCAAAAAATCAAAACCATGAACTTACCGATCGAGGAAAACCAGAAAATGTTGCAATAAGCGAAGAACCTAGCTCGAATCTTGAAACGAAATGCTTTCATATGCAAAATAAGATAAAATTAAAATAAATCCATAGAAAGAAGATAGTGTAAATTTCTAGGGTTTTATTTATCTTATAATAAGAGAGAGAGATTAGATTCATGACTTATAGAGTGAGATACGTAGAGGCATCCATGAGACTTGAGAGAGAAAGTGAGACCAAGATGTGGAAGCTGAAGCTCACATCGATTTGCTGCGTACAGAGAGTGAGAGAGAAATTTCCAGACTTGGGTTTTTTTATTAATATGTTTGTCAAGCCCAACTCCAGAGCATTGGAAACTCCCAGGAGTGCTACGTTAGCTTCGACAATTAAAGGTTGGGAAATGTTTCTTTCACACAGGGTGTGAAAGTTACCGTTTCACACCCCCACTAAAAGACAAAACTCTTATTCCCAATTAACTATTCCAAGTTTAACTATTCTTATAACCAAACACTTATTTTACTCTTACTTTCACTCTCTCTATTCACAGCAACATAGATGATAGATTCTCTCTCTTGCAAAGCTCTCTCCTCCGTTGAAGTTGTGCTCCCCCAAAGCTCTCTCCTCCATTGAAGTTCTATTCCTCCAAAACTCTCTCATCGATTGAAGATCTAAGCTCCCCTCATGAAGGCATGGTTTGATGTTTGAAGGTGTGTGTGTGGGTTTGATGTTTGAAATAGTGGATTTGCTTGGGTTTGGGAATGATTTCACGGAGAGAGCTTTTGATATTTGTAGATTTGAGTTTTCTTTGAGTTTGGGAATGGTTTCACGAAGAGAAGATTTGATGTTTGAAATTGTGGGTTTCATTGTATTGGGGAATAAAATGTGTTGGGTTTGATATTTGTGAGGTTTTGAATGCTTTCTTTTTTGTTTGGAAATAGAGATTTAATTTTGAGTGATTTTAGTTGAGATTGAAAATAATAAAATTTGAACAGTGTTAGTATGAACATTCAAATCTACCCAGAAAATGTGAACAGTGTTAGTATGAACATTCAAGTCTACCCAGAAAATGTGGACAATTTTGGACAATTTTATTAAGTGTGGACAATTTTCTGGGAATTGGTATAAACATTCGAGTCTACCCAGAAAATATGAACAGTGTTAGTATGAACATTCGAGTCTACCCAGAAAATGTGAACAGTGTTAGTATGAACATTCGAGTCTACCCAGAAAATGTGGACAATTTTATTTAAGTGTGGACAATTTTATTTAAGTGTGGACAATTTTCTGGGAATTGGTATGAACATTCGAGTCTACCCAGAAAATGTGAACAGTGTTAGTATGAACATTCGAGTCTACCCAGAAAATGTGGACAATTTTATTTAAGTGTGGACAATTTTATTTAAGTGTGGACAATTTTCTGGGAATTGGTATGAACATTCGAGTCTACCCAGAAAATGTGAACAGTGTTAGTATGAACATTCGAGTCTACCCAGAAAATGTGGACAATTTTATTTAAGTGTGGACAATTTTCTGGGAATTGGTATGAACATTCGAGTCTACCCAGAAAATGTGAACAGTGTTAGTATGAACATTCGAGTCTACCCAGAAAATGTGGACAATTTTATTTAAGTGTGGACAATTTTATTTAAGTGTGGACAATTTCTGGGAATTGGTATGAACATTCGAGTCTACCCAGAAAATGTGAACAGTGTTAGTATGAACATTCGAGTCTACCCAGAAAATGTGGACAATTTTATTTAAGTGTGGACAATTTTATTTAAGTGTGGACAATTTCTGGGAATTGGTATGAACATTCGAGTCTACCCAGAAAATGTAAACATTCGAGTCTACCCAGAAAATGTGAATAATTTTATTTAAATATGGACAATATTGTCCACATTTTCTGAGAATTTGTATGAACATTCAAGTCTACTCAGAAAATGTGAACAATGTTAGTATGAATATTCGAATCTACGTATGAACATTCAAGTAAACCCATAAAGTGTTTTTTGAAAATTTGGTCTCAAAACTTGTTTTTGAATGGGTCTTAGAGATGTTTTGAACTTTAAAACACAAATTTGTCTCATGGAAACCTAAAATCTCGTTAAACTCCTTCGCTGATGCATAGAAGAACATGATGGAATCACTGCCTTAATCCAGTGGCCTAGATTATTAAATTTTAAAATCAAGTGTACTTAGAAAATGTGGACAATTTTATTCAAGTGTGGACAATGAGTAATATAAAGAGTTCAAAGAAAGAGTCACAGCATAACTACTTCTCTACCTTCCTCATTGAATTCAAGCTTATTTTATCCAAATTTAGTAGTATTATTACACTTTTATCCTTCATTTCTCAACTACTCTAATCTCTCAATCCATCCATTTTTTACTCTTATCTTTCTCTCTCTTTCTCTCTCTCTCTCTCTCTCTCTCTCACACACACACACACACATACTCTTCTCGATTTGGTAGCTGAGCAATAATGGCGAGAGGTACATCACAGTCCCAATCATCTTCTTCCTCGACCTCGAGGCTCGGCGTGGCTCGGCGGCAGCGACTGCAGGCATGCGGCGACGTCGTCTCGGCGGAGGGTCCTCAACCACTAACTCCTCAATCTGTATTCCAGGGACGATCGGAGAGGGTTTTTGTGCTTTGCCAGGCAAAAGCCATGGAGATGAGAGAGAGAGGTTCGGAGCTGCCATGGAGGAGCGGAGGAGCCTCGAGGCCCGGCGTCGTGGCTCCGCGTGGCTCGGCGGCAGCGATTGCAGGCATGCGGCAACGTCGTCTCGGCGGAGGGTCCTCAACCGCTAACTCCTCCAATCTGTATTCCTGGGACGATCGGAGAGGGTTTTTGTGCTTCGCCAGGCAAAAGCCATGGAGAAGAGGGAGAGAGGTTCGGAGCTGCCATGGAGGAGCGGAGGAGGCTCAGAATGGGACAGTGACTGTAAAGCCATGGAGAGTTTTAGAGAGAGAAACAGAGAATTCTACAGAGAGAAAGTGAGAGTGTGTGTGTGACCGTGTGGAGAAGAGAAATGTGGGGACGAGGGAGAGAGCTTCAGAGCCACCAGCTTCAAAGTCAATCTCTTTCCCCACACGGTATCAATGGGCGTGGGAATAATTGGAGGGAAACTTGGGCAGAGTGGGATTAATTGGAGGGAAATCTTGGGCAGACCACCACATACAAACCTCTCTACACACGTTAGAGAATAACGTGTGAACCATTCAAACCAATGGATTAAATCCAACGGTTCACATGAAAATTATTCTTATCATGCAATCCATGGAATAGTGGTTTAAGCAGTAAGTGATGATAGATTTTTAATTAAAAAAAGGTTAAAGGTACGTGTGTGATAGAGTAGGAACAACTGTGAGTGTGTGATAGATGTGATGGGACAAAGGAGTCGGCGGGAGAAATAAATATTTACCCGCCACTCTCATTTGTTTGTCTACCACCTTACATTTCTCTAATTTTTATTTTTAATTATTTCTTTTCTTTTGATATTTACTTACTTTGAGAAGCGCAAACCACCAAAATAGGATCTAAATAGTTTAATTTCCCCAAAAGAATAAATTATCAGTGTAATTTTTCTTATTAATTTTTAGTTTAGTTTCTATTTCTATTGTGATGATAGCATCATATGTGAGATAAATATCATCAATATGAGATTTTATCTATTAGAGGTGCGGTACTCACATGGGTATTGTAGATATATATATATATATATATATTAGACATTAAAATTCAAAATTGATGCCAAAATTCGTCCAAATATTTGTGAGGTCGGCAAATTCTCCATATTATGAGGTTGGCTAATTCTCCATAAAATTTGTAATTTATAAAAAAAATAAAAATGAAAACAAAAACAAATAGTGTTTACGTTAAGGCAATTTTAATTGAAAAAACTAAATAGAAAATATTTAAAAAATAAATACAAATATTGAGGATGGTTGTAAACTTTTAAGAGCAATAGTACTTAAAATAATAAGAGACATAATATATATATATATATATATATATATATATATATATATATATATATATATATATATATATATATATATATATATATTTAGTAAACTAGGTATCTTATGTATACTTAAAATTTATAAAGAATGTGTGTTTGTATGTGTGACTTTGGATGATGAAAGGGGTAACTGCTTGAGATGTAGCATTTTGGCTCACCATATCTGTTTTTAAACAAACGCTAAAAGTGAAAGTCTGAGATAGTTGATCACCACATCACGTACAAGTGATCCACAAGGGGAAGTGGATGGCTAGGATGGTTCCAATCAACACACGAACCATGCCTTTTATCACATCATAATGTAGGGGATGGTTTGATTAGGGTTGTAAGAGATATGTTTTTAACAAACATCACAATCTCAATTTTGAACTTTTAGTACTCGGCTCGACTTGATATGTTTTCAACCATTGGCATGAATGTATGAGCTAGTTGATCCAAATATCGTAAGCACAATTTTTAAAATAATATCTACCTTCACATGAACGATCTTTTTTTTATACAACAACTTGTTCTCTCTCTCTCTCTCTCTCTCTCTCTCTCTCTCTCTCTCTCTCTCTCTCTCTCTCTCACTCAATATGCTACATCTCTACTACAAATGTTTGGGGTCGACCATAGATCCTTAGTCCCAAAAATGTTTGGGGTTAAGTCAACTATGGATTCTTATTCCAATTTTTTTGAGTTGTGGGACATATTTTAGATAGTGAGATGAAATGAGAATTATGTGAAGCCTTTTTTTAAAGAGTAATGAGAGAGTGAGAGTGAGATGAGATAAAATGAGATTTGAGAGAATGAGAGAGAGAGATGAGAGACAGAGGGAACGTGTCCCCTAACTATTTTTTGCTAAATCCTATTACTTTATATATTTGCACTTTTATTCTCTCACACCACAATTTCAACAATTTCTTCACATCACTACTGTGTTCAGGGATGTAATCAGGATTTTAATTGACGGGGGGTTGAAAGAAGAATCAATTTTTTTTTTTTTTTAATGAAAATCCAAAGTAACATCCATTATGTATTAACAAAGCAATTATCTAATTAAATGAAAGTCGATGTTTTTAAAATTATTGAAATCTTCTATGATTGATTTTGTATTAAATGTCGCAACAAATAAAAGTAATGTTTATTATCTTATTATATGTACAATAATATTCTTAAAAAAAAAATCTAACTATTATTGCTATTGCTAAGTAAAAAAAATGAAAAACCCAAAGCCAAAGCAAAAAAAAAAAACTTAAGTTTTAAGCTATTAAGTTTAAAAATAATGATTCCAACAAAGATTGTCAATACTCATACCAGATGTCATTTCTATATTATTAGAGAAGCGAAATATTTCAATACCGGTCGATACTTTTTTTTTTTTTTGATAATCTTGGGTGTCCAGGCCAGCGTTCTATAGATACGCGCACCTCGACTAATCCCAGGGGGACACGCAACACCCTACTAGTACGTGTACCACAATAGACGCAAGGCTTTGCCTTGGGTAAGTGGCCCTAAGGGGACTCGAACTAGTGATCATTGGGGAGCACACCCAAGACTGGACCAGTTGAGCTACCTCTCAGGGTTAATACCAGTCGATACTAATATACCGTTTCGGGATTGATGCTATTTTTTAATACATATATATTAGCTAAACATTAAAGTTACGGTCACAACACATTCACAACAATGTTAAGGTGTCAAATTGTGAATGGTAAATAATAAACTGATGTAATTGGTGGTTCTAAATGAGAACTAATAAAAATCTACCAACTCAGTATTGATATGAAATTATTGTGAAAATATTATGTCTATAGCATTATTGTGTAAATACTTGTTACCCCAATTAATACCCATATCTCCACTCAAATCCGTAGCCCACCTGCCAAATAGATTTTTTTTCCTATCCTTTAACTCTCTTTAATTCTCCTCCACTCATTTTCTTATTCTTTTATCATTGTTATTATCTTTTTTTTTTTTCTTTTCTTATTTCTTTATCTTATCTTCTTAGTCCTGCTTCTTTCTTCTTCTTCTTTTCTTTTTTTTTTTTTTTTTTCCTTTCCTCCTTCTACTGCACCACAATTTCTGCATTTCAGACAACAATTTCTTCTCATCTTCATTCTCTCATTTTTTTCTCCTCTCTTTTCTCTTTAGACTCTTACTGATTGTGTTCACCTTATTCCAAATCTATGGAAATTTAATTACACAAACAATGTTGGGAATGTTTGAAGATGTGGACTTTTGATCAAAAACTGTGAACAATTCCTGGAAATAAGGGTTGAACATTTAAGTTTGCTCAGAAAATGTGGACAATAATGTCCACAATTTTCTGGAAATTTGTTAAACAGTTAACTCTTACCCAGAAAATGTAAAGAACTTGAGGACAATAATGTCTACAATTAACATATTCATCACCAAACAACAACCCATGCTCTTCAACCTGTGAATGGTGGTCTATACCCCAAAATATGGAACCCAAAACTCAACTCCGATTTTTTTATAAATGGTAGCAAGGCTTTTTGAAGCTAATGGTATTATGTGTTTTTTGGTTCAAAGAATGGTGGTAGATGAGAATAAGTAGCAAAGCGTAAAAAATCCAACCTTAGAAATGGGGGGGTTCTTCTCGGCTTCCTTGTGTTTTTTTTTTTTGCCTTTGTAGCTTGCTGTTTCTAATAATTTTAGTGCCCATGGCTTGATGACGAAGAAGACTAGCTAGACGAAGGAAAAAGAAAAAAGAAATGGTAATCCCCTCCTTCTCACTTCTTTCTCTTTTTTTTTTACAATGTTTGGCAACACATTTAAGCCCATTCTTGCATGGTTTGGCTGATTTTTAGTTGTGGGACCCGTGGGACCCTATAGCAAACGTGGACCAATGAGATTCTTCCACATCCATGGTGTGAAAACACTGTTTCACACCATGGTGTGAAAGTAGCAGCGTCCTTAAAGGTTTAATAACTACATTTGCCAATAAGGACTCCCCAATTGAAGTAGGAAACCCGAGACTCTTAATACACATGGGACATTGGGACCCAATTTTTTATCGTTGGCCCAAGTAATCCTACTGGGCTTGTTAGAGCTAAGTTCTTATCATGAGCCCAATGGAAATCCACTAGCCCATTTTAATGAAATGTTGGGGTGTTATCCATGAAATAATTGGGCCACGTCTACCAAGCCTATTTTAAAGTCTACTTCCCCAAGCCTATTTATAGGTTTATTGCGGCAACTTCTAAGTTGACGCAAAAAGGATGCCGTGAAAAACAGTTTTTTTTTTTTTGTAGTGCAGCCTGGTGCACTCCATTTCAAGTTCTACAAACCCACAAGTGTATGCTAAGTTATTTATTTTATTATATTCCAATTTAGTAGCGTACTCATAGTATGTTAATATAATTTTATAAGGTGATTTTTTATAAAAAAAAAAAAACAACTAATTAAATATTTAATATATTTAATATGCTTTTTATTTTCAAATTTTAGTTATGTTTTCAAGAAAAATATATAACATGTTAATGGAGGAGAGGAAAATTTCCAGCGTACTATAGTGCACACATACGAACGAAATGTGGCAAATGTAAAGAACCTTCAAACAATGCTCTACTTCTTTGATTCCATAATAACCAAGCCACCATAATAAGTCTCTCCATTACATCTACAACCCTTTTAATAAAAACCTGCCAAAAAAATCAAGTGAGGAAACACTAGCAGCATATTGAAGAACTCATTGAAACCCATCCCCTCTCAAATCTTCTTAGCATAGCAGCAGTTCCAAAGGGAGTGTTCGACCGGTTGCTTTACCTTTTCTAAGGTCATGAAAATGTTTATATATTGGGATGTGAAGAGTTGTACATGTTAGCGGTGTTTTTGTGATCTAAATTTTAATGGCACATATCTGCTTATTCTTTTAGACTAATCTTACCCTTATTTTATGGGGATCCATTTTTTATACAGTATCAAATCAATCATACCTATTTTTTTTGCTATTAATTTTTCGTATATGGTTTTAAACACATTGGGCAGAATGTACTAATTGCGGGAACTGACACATCAATAGAGACTTAAGAATGGGTAATGTCCAATCTGCTTAACCATTCTGATGTGTTGAAGAAGGCTAGAGTAGAAATGGACAATCAAATTTGACAAGAAAAATTGATGGACGAACTAGATGTTTTTGAATTACGCTATCTTGAAAGTATTATCTTTGAGACCTTTCGATTGTATCCCACTGGCCCTCTATTGGTACCTCAAATGTCCTTCGATGGTTGTACCATTGGAGGATATGATATACCACATGACACAATGTTATTGGTCAATGCATGGGCCATACGTAGAGATCCTAAGTTGTGAGATAATGCTATTAGTTTTAAACTTACGAGGTTTGAAATTGGTGAGGGTGACAGAGATAAATTAATACCTTTTGGGTTGGGAAAGAGGGTATGTCCTGGTATAGGCCTTGCACAATGTACATTGAACCTAACTTTGGAATCATTGATTCAATGCATAATGTATAGTAAGGACTTGAGTGTTGTACTGGGCACTTTAAGTGTCGATCGACACTTAGGTCTCTATTTTGCATAATCACTTTCTATTGCATTATTTTATGCTCTAATTTCCATGATCTTGACGTTTTGGATTGAATTTAATGCAAATCCATGAATATAAAAAAGTGTGACAATGTGTTTTAATTATGTGATACTCGGTTTCAAAAATAAAAAATACGAATTTAAGTGTGCAAATTAATAGTTTTGATCTTGGCATTAATAATATATATACTCTAAGTTAAAAACCCTAGCCCCCTTAGACTCAAAAGAGAAGACTATATAAAGATTTCAGAGAGAAGAGTCTAGAGATTCTCAAGGTAAGAACCCTAGAAAACCCAATTTTCTATCAAATTTATAAGGGTTATGAAGATAAATATGACAAATAAAAAATTGTGTAATATGAATAGACATTTTGTAATTTTTCACAATGGATAACCTGCCATTATGACACAAATTAGATATTGCGTGGATATTATTTTTATAGTACACCCTCTAAGTTTGGCCAATTTGGATTTTTTCCCCTAATGTTTGAAAATTTAGATCAACTCCTTTGAGGTTTGATTGCATTTTGATATTGGTCATTCTGTCCAAAAAAGTTAAAACCTGACCGTTAAGTGCCAACTGAGTCTGTCATATGTGTTATGTGGTCTAATCAAAACATGTCACATGTCAAGAGAATTTTCTAAAAAGTCATTTAAAAAATTAATAAAAAAAGATAAAAATTTATTTCAATTCTTTCTCTTTCTTCAGCCCTGACTCTTCGCTTCCTTTCCTCTTTCCCATTTCATCATACACCCTCCATTGCAGTAAAAATACATGTGAACCATACTATTATGGACAGACAAAACTAAACTAAAAATTTTCCCACCTATGGTACTTCCAATTTATTTCTATTAGCCCACCTCTCACAGACGTTAAAATTATTCCTAACCTTGGTCATCTCAACCAATTATATGTTCAAACATGTAATTATGTATCTTAATTTTATAAAAACACGATCAATTTGACATAAAAGCATCAAGAACATAAAAATGCCCAACTTTGGCATAAATCTAAATTTCAATTATTTGATTAATACCAAATATATAGTGTTTCCACCGATTGGTGTTAACAATCCCTAATTATATGTGTATTTTCCTTTTACAATTGTACCGTACCATGTTTGAACATCTTGAAGTATGCCGTGTAAATAGTCTCATATATTTGTGAATATGATTTGTTATAGGTAAATACATATTTTGCAACAAATGGCTATATTTTTGGGATGTTTTAGTCATATGTATAATTCATTGCTTGCTATTCTGTAGGTGTGATGACATGGAATCCAAAGTTTTCCCTTTGTTAAATTGGCTACGATCATTTATGAGCTTGTATTGTAAGTTGCAGAAGTTATATACTGTACAGGTGTAAAGATGGTGTGAAATGTGTATTTTGATAGTCTCACATGAGTAAAAATTTGTAGTTCTTCCAAGTGTTTTTGTATTTTTTATTGAATTTTCTATGTAGATGTTCGAAGACAATGTTTTTGTTTTTATTATTGTTTTTTTGTAGTTGGAAACCATGTACTTGCCGTTCTACCGAAGCACATTCATTACATGTAGGTTTCTAAGTTAAAAAATTGGGCTAGTATATGTTTGTGTAGTTGTACTTTTATTCATAAAATGTATGAATTGGAAATTCCTCACAAGTATTGTGGTTATGATTTTTTTTTTTTTGAAATGGTTCTTAAAAAAGTGTATCATTACTAGAAAATAAGTATTATGAGGAGGTTCATATCTGCTTCGTATTGTGTTTGAATGAACAAAACTGAATCAACCAAGAAAGAAGAATGTAAATGTGTGTAGAAAGATAGGAATTGTCTAATTTTAGCACTTTCTAATGTGCCATCTATCTAATGTGCCCAATTCCTTTGAAAATTTGGATTGACCGATCATAGGTCCCCTGAGATTGTACAGAGAATAAATCGATCGATCGCAAAAATTCCTTTGAAATATTAGGACCGATCACAAGTTTAAAAGAAATTGTACAGAGAATATATCGATCGATCGCAAAAATTCCTTTGAAATATTAGGACTGATTGCAAGTGTGAAAGAAATTGTACAGAGAATAAATCGATCGATTGCAAAAATTCCTTTGAAATATTAGGACCGATCGCAAGTTTGAAAGAAACTGTACAGAGAATAAATTGATCGATTGCAAAAAATTCCATTGAAATATTAGGACCAATCGCAAGTTTGAAAGAAACTATAGAGAGAATATATCGATCGATTGGGGTATAAGCGCAGATGTGGCTAGCGCTTTCCTTGGGTTGTTACAAATGATATCAGAGCCAACCCTGTGATGCCCCGCACCACTTAATGGTTTAATTAATTATATTGGTTCTAAACTAATAAAGGATTATTAGTTTAATAAATTTATGTGGTAAGTAAATTTAATTTGGATTATTATGTACACATTAGTAATGAAAATGGATATAGTTTAATTATAACTAAACTATAATAAGGCATCAAGGTAGTTACTAGATTACAAGAGGGGTAAAATGGTTATTTCATACCTAGTTTTGAAGTCCAATAGAAACTAGCCATTTGGAAAAGCTTTACACTTACCCTCCCATTGCATATTGACACATGGCAAGCACTAATAACAAATCCCCTCTCTTATATTGGCCGGCCATGCCTTGCACTCATTTCATTTCATTTTTGTTCAAGAAGAAAGAAATGAAAAGAAAGAGAGAGAACTCTCCTTCTGCTGGCCAGCCCCCACCCCACCCTTTGATGTCCCTCATTTCTCTAACATAGACAAAAGAAAGGAAGAAGAACACAAATTCTTTTCTTCCCCTCTTGACCCACGGGTCCAGCAGCTTGTTTCCTCTCATCTTCCTCCACCATTCAAGTTAGAGAAAGAGTCTAGCCTTCCTCCTTCAAGAAATTAAGGTAAGGGTTTATGAATTTAGTCAAGTTTTGAAATGGGTATAGTTGAAATTGTTGGTTGATCTTCATGATTTTGACACTTTGAGGTTATGGGTTTGTAGAAATATGATTTTGGGTTAGGGAAAATGAATTTTTATGGACATGCATGTGGGATTTGAAGTGGTAGTTGCTGGAAATTTACTGCTCTGTTAGGTCTGCGTGAACAGTAAAATTTCGTGGAAATTCTGTTATTATTGAAAATAGATATGAGGAAACGGTTTTCTCTAGGGTAATCTATAATATGTCAAACGGTTATGTATATGAAATTTAATAGAAAAATATTGAGTTTTGATAATTATTTGTTATTTTACAAGAAAACTGTGCAAATCTGTCAATTTGACAGATTCTGTGTTTGTCGGTTTGAAATTGCACAATAAATCCAATATTTGGAATTTAAGTGATTGGAATAATTTTCCGGAACCTTAGGATGTATATGTTCTTGATGGAATTAACCCTATACCATTTCAGTAAATAAGGAATTGTGGGTACTGATCTAAAGTTACCTTCAAAATTGTGCTGGCAGATTTGAGTCTTCTGTCTTGGTTGAATTTTATAATTTTTTATAAAGCTCAATTAGAGCTGAAATTTTTATGTAAAGTACTAGACATATAATAGAACAAGTAAATGAAATATCAAGGAAATTGGATAGTGAATGGATAGTTAAATTTACTGTTCAATTGGTCTGCCCTGTAGTGGGACAGAACCTTTATTTCCTGAAAGAATGAGATTTTGAAGAATTTATTCTTGCAATTGGACAAGTGAATTGAGCTGAAATTTGGTATGCATGATAAATAATGTGTTTACTAAATGGGTGAATTTTTATATGTCCTAATTATACCATCTAGTATAGAAAAGAAATATTTTGAGTCCAGCAATATAGTTTCTGTTTTAGGCAGTAAATAGAACTAGTTTTGATGTTTTGCCACTATTGCTTCGTTTGCTTGTTTGGTTGCCTTTGGGTTGCGATATAGAGACTCCTAGGAACCTAAATAGGGTAAGGATGTGAGAAAAATTATAAAACCTATAGAATTGATAGTTAAGGGAAGCCATGAGTGCTTTTGTGAGTTAGAATGTCTGCTAATCATTGGATTTTAATATCCTTTGGTCTAGGGACTGAACAAGGAAAGTAGAGAACTCCACTGCAAGCTTTGAGACTGCTGTGCTACTGCTGGATCGAGGTAAGGGAATGTGCCATGAAAATTTAATAGTCCATGTTTTAAGAATATATTTATATATGTTTTATCAATGCTTTCAGTAAATTCAGTTTGATATTTGTTTATAAAGAAAACGTGCATTGATTTAGAAACAGTTTTGAGTTAGTACAGTTAAGACAGATTTTAGAAGCAAGTTGTGGATATGCTATAAAGTTTGGCTTAGTAAGGCAAGAGAGAGATTGAAAAATAAATAAGCATGATATGTTTTAAGAACACCAAAAACAGTTTTGAGTGTGATGCCCTGTAGACTGACAATCCAAGGCCACGAGGGGATCGTATGCCCTAAAGACATGGCAAGAAGGCCTCGAGGGGTTTTATTCCCTGTAGACCGGCAACAAGTAAGGCCACGAGGGGTTGTATTCCCTGAAGATATGGCAACCCAGGCCACGAGGGGATCTTCGGATCTTTGTAGACTGGCAAGAAGGCCACGAGGGGTTTCATACCCTGTAGACATGGCACCAGTAAGGTCACGAGGGGCATAGTCTTAAAGATAAAGTATAGTTACATGTTCCATATAGTTTTTGCTATATTATGCAAGAGTATGAGATAAGTTTTCTCTTCAGAACAGTTTAAGGGAACATGTTTAGTTTACATATAAAGGAATCATGCTATATGTTCAGATTTCAATAGTTATATTATGCCTTACAAGTTATCAAATGTTATGTTCATCAGTATGAAACATATATGTTCAAGAAACTCATGAAATCATTTTAGCATGAACTGTTTATACGCAAGTCATATCCACAAAGATTATTCTGTTTATCATGCATTCATGCATACTGTTAAATCTTCATGTCACAATTCCCTTCCTGAGCAAAGTGGGTTGCTCAGATTGCAGGAACATCCTATGGTGCAGCCAAGAGTCTCAGCATGGAGGAGCAAGTATGTTGGTATCTAGAGCTAGTCTTAGATGTTTGAGTTTTCGTGTATATAAAGCAGAAGTAATGTATAGGTTTAAATACTCTTCCGCTGTATTAGAGTTATTATGTCCACAGACTGATGTATTTTGTATAAACAGTTATAAATGCTCTGATTACTATCACTTCCTTTAGGTGAACTAGTATATTCAATTATTTTACAAAGGAGTATGTTATTATATTATGGGAGTTCCCAACCCAAGAAGAAGTTAAAGAATCAGGATGAGAGAAAGAAAAGAAAGGAGAAAAAATTTTTATACTCCTTTTAGTTGGTCCGTGTTAATATCAAGCACAGGCTTAGTATTAGCATGCCGGTCCGATTCCGAATCATATTACGGATTTGGGTCGTGACAAACCCAATAATCCTGTGTGGGCTCGGACATTTGGGCCTTAACGAGGACGTTAGGGATTTAAGTGGGGGGAGATTGTGATGCCCTAAATTCTAATAAGTGTGTGTGCACTGAGTCCCACATCGGGCATATACTGGGTCGAACTGGGCTTTATTAACAATTGCAAAGAGCCCCAATTATAACTTGACTAATCCTTTGGGGGTATAAACGCAGATGTGGCTACCGCTTTCCATGGGTTGTTACTAATTGTAACGCCCCAAACCCAAACATAAGTTCGACACGTGACAACCGCTGCACACCCATAAGGCATGCCTTACTAGTGTGTCAGGCTTTACTAACAGATTCTAAAATAATATCCTTGATATAAAATCTCCAAATTAACATAATAACCAATAAATTTCAAATGAGTTAAAATCCATACATTGCTGTCTCAAATCTTAATAGGCAAAAGTCTATTACATAAGGTCCCCAAATCAACAAATAAGAAAATATTAATATTATGCCTAGAAGTCCTTCTCGCACTACTCCCCTACAACGTCCAAGCTAGCTAATCCTCAGAATCTAAAATGGGAAAGAAAAGGGGTAAGCCGGGAAGTCCAGTAAATAACCAAATATCCTTATCCAGTCGGATCAAACACACATTTGTTAAAAACAGATATACATAGGTACTACAAAATTCTCAAACGATACACATTTGTTAAAAACAAATATACATAGGTACTACAAAATTCTCAAACGATGGTTTTGATAAAGCATTTGGTTTGGTTCACAAAATAAAATATATTATTTTATTTGCAAACAGCAAATTAACATATTCAGAAATAAATACAGATACCAATATAGATTCAGATACAGATTCAATTCAGATTCAGATACAGATATAGATATAATTACATATACTAAACAGTCTTAGTGACTATGGCCACATTATCCTTGTGACAAGGCCCAAAAACCACACATACGTCGGTGGCAAACCCCAGAATGAAACTAGTTTTGGTACCAATGTATATCCCCATTGACAGGGCCCAAAACATAGTCAGACTGAGAGGTTCAAATATCAAAACACATTTAAAATATATTTGAATTCCAAAACATATTGATTTTCAAACCATATTCAAATTACGAACAGAAACATATAATTAAATGCTTGATCCGAATTTTTGAAGTAAACAATACTTTACAAATAAAATGATTTTTTGGATATTTCGAAACAAATTTGATTTTAGCATAATAGAATGATAAACTATAATAATAAGTTCACAAATAGGAATATTTAATATATGAAATTGAGAAAATACTAGTTAAGGATAAAGGTTACTTCCTCTAGCAAGTAATAGATAATGTAATCCTTTTTCTCTTCTCTTTTCAAATC
This sequence comes from Fagus sylvatica, assembly GCA_907173295.1. Taxonomy (NCBI): domain Eukaryota; kingdom Viridiplantae; phylum Streptophyta; class Magnoliopsida; order Fagales; family Fagaceae; genus Fagus; species Fagus sylvatica. The sequence goes on from OU015761.1 coordinate 49,640,686, forward strand.
TCACAAATCAAATCCTAATCAATTATACAATAATCAAAATACATTTAATTGATATAAATAATGCTATTTACTTAGTAATTGATTTATTCACTAAATTGCCTAATATTGGCCTAAATAGTTCTCTATTCTTTCACGTCAATAGTCATGGGATGACAAGTGTTATTAATTTTTATTTTTCAAGGGTCACTGACTGACTTAGATAACCAAGAAAACCTCACCACTAGCCTTTTGCCCCACCACGTCAGTGTGCTAATAGTCTAGGTGCTACATATTTATTTATTTATTTTTCCTTTCTTTCTTTCTCTTGACTGCATGTACAGGAGGCATAAGGCTTGTACTGTACATTAACCCATTAACCCCATTAACTTCACGTCAATAGTCTACTGGTTGGTTATCTTTTATTTCTTTTCTTTTTCTTTTTCTTTCTTTATTTTTTTTTTCATTCTTTTTCTTTTCTTTCACTATCAGATTGACTTACCTATCCAAAGCCTATATCCATTCATCATGTCCTATAGCCAATAGCCAACCTACTTTTCTTCTTTGAGTGACCACACCTGATGCCTATATATTGTATATTTTATAAACTCCTCATCTTCTATCAATGACCACACCTGAAGCCGAAATAGTACTTTTTAAAAAAAACTCTTCATCACGTCTACAAGTGTGACGTGATCACCTTTTCTTTTTCTCCTTTGAAATCTGATTTCTTGCAATAAGATCTATTTGGTACAGTTTCCACCGAAACTGAGATCAGATCTACGTTATTATTTTTAGAGCTAACCAATTCTGATATACATGTTGCTAATTAAAATTTACATATCAACCTAAAATCTACTGCCAATTACTAGCTAACAAAACCAATTCATATTTCAATGACAATTTATTCTAAAGGAAAAGTATTGAGACTCTCACCTTTATTTTCTTGTTGCTTCTCTCTTTTCTTTGAAATCCTTCAAATTCTTGTCATCAAAGAGTGTCTGTTAGTATCCAAATAAAATTTAGAACTCTATTTATATCCTAATATTACTAGGATTACAACCCATTTATTTTTATTTCTAAAAACTCCTAAAATAAATGATTTATTTGTATTTTTACCCTATACTTGAAATTTACTAAATTACCCACTTAAACAAAAATTCTTTGGAACCGGGTATTACATTCTCCCCCACTTATAAGAATTCAGTCCTCTGAATTCGTTCCAAATTGAACGAGTTCATCACACTTCCACTGCGCTACTTTAATGCCACAAATTTAATACTGTCAATAAAATTTCCTTACTCATCCATCACAGTATACAAACTACTAAAATATGAAAGATCTTTCAAATACACATAACTATTACCAAAGTAATTCTTTAAATCCCTTCCATAACGAATAAAAATTATAAGACCTATTTTTCAAAAATAATCCGAATAATCTGTAATTTATCACTGGCTAGTCTCAAATAAATCAAAAATCTTAATGAGTCTCCAAAAGTATAACAAAAGAAAATCCATGATTTCAAGGTGCACATAAATCACTAAACTCTAACAGCCATTTAATTTTGTACCTCAAGATTAAATAATGTCTCCATTCTCTTGTAAGCTCAAAAATGTTTCATGATATATCCATATATATTTTCTATAACACAATTTGTAACTAGAAGGTATCCAAAGTCTCCTTACATATTTCACTTAAGCACTAATATGGTGCCTACGTCATAGAATACCTCAATCATAGAAATGATCTTTTGCAATTAAACCATATTTAGATCACCTCTAACTTCTAGATAGTCAAATACGATAGTACTTAGGCTTAACTCCTTAAACAAATAGACTTCCTCATAATATAGAATTATAGTCTCTAAGGGCTCATTGGCTAGAAAGGACAATGTCCACCGTGTCACCTTTATGAACAGAAAACTTTTTAGATCAACTAAATAAAGCAGCCCAAATTTTCACCTTACTAGGAAGTATATGCCTAATAACCTTAATCTTGTAATACCATACAACTTCGTAAATTTTAAAAAAATTTCCACTATAAGACCTAAAGTGTTACAATTGAATACACTAATATGCCTAAAGTTCTGAGAAGGAACATATTATCAACCGTCCTCCATCAATATCTAATAAAAGTCGAATGCTAAAAACTCAAGAATAATCTCTAACATTGCTTTGTTTATCTTATATTCATGAATCATGCTTGCAGTTCCTCATCACCTCATTTGGATAATATCACTCTTATGCCTCAAATCGAAATTATACATCCTTCTAGAGTTGATAAAACTATAACACTGTAAAGCAAATGTTAAAGCAACCCAATTATAATTAATGAGATCAATCCACTGATTGAAGGTATAACTCATATAAGGTTTATATCGAAAACTGGGAAACATATCTCCATAAATTTTTGTTTTACCCTCAAATTACTTTGTATATAGAAATTCCCAAGAGACCTTAAGTATCAACTGAACACTACCTTAATGTCATTCTTATAGATTTCCCTAATCACACATAATAATCATATAGGACTAAAAAGAATTTTAGATCTTCTCTATCCTTTAGATACTATAGTCTAATACAATTATGTTTTGCATTTAACTCCTTAAACAAATTTATTCCTTTCATAATTCCACCATCAAATATAAACTTATAATTCTCACTTGTATAAGGTTTGAAGAGACAATGTCTACAGAAAAGTGTCAAACCTTTGAAAAATTCCAACAGATTACTTTAAAGCTTAACTAGGTACGAGACTCAAAAAAATCTAGACTAAAAAACCAGTAGAAAATCTTTCAATGATCAACTTTTCACACTTGTAATATCAAACTTTAACCTTTGTAATATCAACTTTAAACTTTAAAAATCTCTCCAACACACATGAATCTTAGAGGGAACATCTGGAAACTACTGGAATCTTGTAAGCTTGCTACGTAAATCTATCCAAAAATTATCTTATCGGGAAGTTGGTCCAATAACCCAAACTTATGTACTATAAAAGTAATAAGTCCTAAATACATGTCAATGTAAAATCTAAGGCGCCAAAGTTTATTATACCTAATTATCACGAACAAATTAAAAATGGCATTGTCTTCCAATCGAACTTAATAAACAACATCCTATCAAAATTGAGCCCCTAATTAATAATACCACTAACCATTGCATTCTACACCATCTGTAAATATCACAATTTGTCTTCAATTGAAAGATCCAATTCATTAACTTCATATCAACTAAAAATCACAAATGTGGTATTCAAACTTTAATCCTTACAATGTTGAACAATTTCCATGCCCCAAAAATAAAAATCAGGAACTCAACTTTTAAATAGTGGAATATATTCCATAACAGGTATTAACTACCTCTCATAATTAAACTGGTACTAATTCTCCAAGTCAAGCTTTTTGCATTCTACAAAACCTATAATATCACAGTATTCATCATATTGTCAGATTCAATTCACCAAGTTCATATCACCTCAAATCAAGAAATCACATTGTAATAATACAAATATAAACTTCTAGAAATGCATACGATTTCCAAGTCCATTATTGTGTGTCATTGGGAATGTCCATATATCTCATATTACATGGTGACATCTTAACCTATAATCAATAGAAAATGATACTAGAATGTTACAGATTCCAATTATGTCAAAACTAATTAGAGACTTAATCTTCTGATAGCACAAAACGTAACCCTAAAATGCTAGATATTTAGTTGTCTCTTAATTGTCTATCAATACATACAAATCAAATCTAACCAACAATGATCTAAACCCAATGAAAATCAAACTTTAACATAAAAACCCAATAAAATCCAACATATTCAAACTCTATTGCTTGTAAGACCCTGAAAACTACATCTGAATATATTTTTAGCAGAGCAACAACCTTAAATTATTTTTCTTTGTCATATATGAATTGTCTACGACTCCATATAGATTGAAACTGACCAAAAGGACTATCAAATCATATCCTAAGCTCCATTAAGTCTATAGAATCATAACCTGACTCCACAAGGTTTATAGAATCATAACCTGACTCCACAAAGTTTACAGAATCATAACCTAAGAATCTAACCTAAGCTCTGATACCACTTAATTGTAACACCCCAAACCCAAACATAAGTTCGACACGTGACAACCGCCGCACACCCATAAGGCATGCCTTACCAGTGTGCCAGGCTTTACTAACAGATTCTAAAATAATATCCTTGATATAAAATCTCCAAATTAACATAATAACCAATAAGTTCAAATGAGTTAAAATCCATACATTGCTGTCTAAAATCTTAATAGGCAAAAGTCTATTACATAAGGTCCCCAAATCAACAAATAAGAAAATATAAATATTATGCCTAGAAGTCCTTCTCGCACTACTCCCCTACAACGTCCAAGCTAGCTAATCCTCAGAATCTAAAATAGGAAAGAAAAGGGGTAAGCCGGGAAGCCCAGTAAATAACCAAATATCCTTATCCAGTCGGATCAAACACACATTTGTTAAAAACAGATATACATAGGTACTACAAAATTCTCAAACGATGGTTTTGATAAAGCATTTGGTTTGGTTCACAAAATAAAATATATTATTTTATTTGCAAACAGCAAATTAACATATTCAGAAATAAATACAGTTTCAAATACCAATATAGATTCAGATACAGATTCAAATATAGATATAATTACATATACTAAACAGTCTTAGTGACTTCAGCCACATTATCCTTGTGACAAGGCCCAAAAACCACACATAGGTTGGTGGCAAACCCCAGAATGAAACTAGTTTCGGTACCAATGTATATCCCCATTGGCGGGGCCTAGAACATAGTCAGACTAAGAGGTTCAAATATCAAAACATATTGTAAAATATATTTGAATTCCAAAACATATTGATTTTCAAACCTTATTCAAATTACGAACAGAAACATATAATTAAATGCTTGATCCGAATTTTTGAAGTAAACAATACTTTACAAATAAAATGATTTTTCTGATATTTCAAAACAAATTTGATTTTAGCATAATAGAATGATAAACTATAATAATAAGTTCACAAATAGGAATATTTAATATATGAAATTGAGAAAATACTAGTTAAGGATAAAGGTTACTTACCTCTAGCAAGTAATAGATAATGTAATCCTTTTTCTCTTCTCTTTTCAAATCTCACAAATCAAATCCTAATCAATTATACAATAATCAAAATACATTTAATTGATATAAATAATGCTATTTACTTAGCAATTGATTTATTCACTAAACTGCCTAATATTGGCCTAAATAGTTCTCTATTCTTTCACGTCAATAGCCATGGAATGACAAGTTTTATTAATTTTTATTTTTCAAGGGCCACTGACTGACTTAGATAACCAAGGAAACCTCACCACTAGCCTTTTGCCCCACCACATCAATGTGCTAATGGTCTAGGTGCTACATATTTTTTTATTTTTTTTCCTTTCTTTCTTTTTCTTGACTGCATGTACAAGAGGCATAAGGCTTGTACTGTACATTAACCCATTAACCCCATTAACTTCACGTCAATAGTCTACTGGTTGGTTATCTTTTATTTCTTTCTTCTTCTTTTTTTCATTCTTTTTCTTTTCTTTCACTATCAGATTGACTTACCTATCCAAAGCCTATATCCATTCATCATGCCTATAGCCAATAACCAACCTACTTTTCTTCTTTGAATGACCACACCTGATGCCTATATATTGTATATTTTATAAACTCCTCATCTTCTATCAATGACCACACCTGAAGCCGAAATAGTACTTTTTAAAAAAAACTCTTCATCACGTCTACAAGTGTGACGTGATCACCTTTTCTTTTTCTCCTTTGAAATCTGATTTCTTGCAATAAGATCTATTTGGTACAGTTTCCACCGAAACTGAGATCAGATCTATGTTATTATTTTTAGAGTTAGCCAATTCTGATATACATGTTGCTAATTAAAATTTACATATCAACCTAAAATCTACTGCCAAGTACTAGCTAACAAAACCAATTCATATTTCAATGACAATTTATTCTAAAGGAAAAGTATTGAGACTCTCACCTTTATTTTCTTGTAGCTTCTCTCTTTTCTTTAAAATCCTTCAAATTCTTGCCATCAAAGAGTGTCTGTTGATATCCAAATAAAATTTAGAACTCTATTTATATCCTAATATGACTAGGATTACAACCCATTTATTTTTATTTCTAAAAACTCCTAAAATAAATGATTTATTTGTATTTTTACCCTATACTTGAAATTTACTAAATTACCCACTTAAACAAAAATTCTTTGGAACCAGTTATTACAAATCGCAAAAATTCCTTTGAAATATTAGGACCAATCGCAAGTGTGAAAGAAATTGTAAAGAGAATAAATTGATCGATCGCAAGTTTTCGTTTGAAATATTAGGACCGATCGCAAGTTTGAAAGAAATTGTACAGAGAATAAATCGATCGATCGCAAAAATTCGTTTGAAATATTAGGACCGATCGCAAGTTTGAAAGAAATTGTACAAAAAGTCCATGTATAATGTTCTCGATGGTGTACATAATATTAATAATGATAGTAATAATTTTACTACTATTATGCTTTATGTGGGTAGGCAAGAACTTTTTTTTTTTTTTTTTTTTTTATATGTATTAGTATCATATAGATTGACATTTATTCAAAAGTGATAATTTTTTACTAATTTTTATTTAATTGTCATAGTTCTTTGGAGGTAAACTCTATCCCCCAAACACACATGTCCATAAAATATTTATTTAAAATGTTCTTATTTTTACTTATATTAACATAATAATTTAGGGAGATATATATAATTAAATGTCATGCGTATTTTGAATTTATTTTTCAAAATTGCGAAGGTTTAATATTATAATTAATTATAATTAAAGGCCATAATTATTTTGATAAAACTCATAAATAATTTGACATAATTCTGTGATCTTTTGTCAGATATTAGTATAAACATGAAATTGTTGTGAAGTATTGTTACATAATTTAGGGGTTATATGGATTTTAGTGTTTCTTAATAAAGGTTTAGTAATAATTTCTATATGGTTCTAAAATTTTAATTTATCTCACAAGTGATAAATGTTGTTTAGATTTTATCGAAATGATTAATCTTTGCCAAGATATTTAATTTAAAAAAAAAAAAAAGTTTTCTCATATTTTTAGACTTTAGTGAGTGTTAGTAATAATTTACTAATGATATGTAGATAATTTGATAATATTTGTAGAAATGTACCAGGTTTTGTAAATAGTCTCCTTATGGGTAAGTTGTTTATTTGGAATAGTAAGGTTTGTGTCGAAATATGTAACGTGTGACAAGTATTGTAATATTGAAATTTGGTTTGGTGACTATATGGATTTTAGTGTTTATTAATAAAGGTTTAGTAATAAATTGTTAATATTTGTCAAATATGATATTTTATCTCATGAGTGATATAAGTTGTGTCTAATGTTGTTTAGCTATTGTCAAAATGTATAACCTTTGTCAAAACTTGTAAATTTAAAAAAAGTTTTCTCAAATCATTAAACTTCAATTAGACTTAGTATGGTTTGAGTCAAAATAGGTACTCATTTTCATAATGTATGTAAATATGTCCCAAGTATTGTAAAACGTCTCTTTCTTGGTAAATATTGTATTCTCTATTGTAAGATATGTGTCAAAATATGAAAAAGGTGACAAGTATTATGATATTGGAATTTGGTTTAGTGGCTGTATGGATTTTAGTGGTTATTAATAAGAATTTAGAAATAACTTGTATATGTTTGTCAAATTTGATATTTTATCTCACTAGTGATGTACGGTGTGTTTAATTTTGTTTAGGTTTTGTCGAAACGTGTAATCTTTGTCAAAATTTGTAAATTTAGAAAAAGTTTTCTCATATTTTGACATTCAGTGAGATTTAGTATAGTTTGAGTCAATGTAGATACTCATTTGATAATGTTTGTAAATATGTTCCAAGTATTATAAATAGTCTCTTTGTTGGTAAAGAATTTATTTTATATTGTAAGGTATGTGTCGAACTATGTATTAGGTGACAAGTATTGTAATATTGAAATTTGGTTTGGTGGCTATATGGATTTTAGTGTTTATGAATAAAGATTTAGTAATAACTTGTTAATGTTTGTCAAATATGATATTTTATCTCACGAGTGATATACACTTTGTCTATTGTTGTTTATATTTTGTCGAAACGTGTACTTTTTGTCAAAATTTGTAAACTTAAGAAAAAATTTCGCATATTTTTGGACTTAAGTAAATGTTTAGTAAATATAGATAACTGTTTATGATAATATTTGTAAATTTATCCCAAAGTCTGTAAAATCATCTCTTTGTTAGTAAAAATGGTATTCTGTGTAAGGTTTGTGTCAAAATATGCAATAGTTGACAAGTATTGTAATATTGAAATTTCATTTTGTGAATATATGGATTTTAGTGTTTATTAATAAGGGTTTAGTAAAAACTTGTATATGTTTGTCAAATTTGAAATTTTATCTCACGACTGATATAAGCTGTGTCTAATATTGTTTAGATTTTATCTAAATGTATAATCTTTGTCAAAATTTTGCAAAATTTAAAAAAAGTTTTTGCTTATTTATGGACTGTAGTGACGGTTAGTAATAACAGAGTATAAGTATGTAAAAACTTTGATAATACCTGTAAACTTCTCCTAGTCTATTTGTTGGTAAGGGTTGTATCCTCTATTGTAAGGTTTGTGTCAAAATATGCAATAGTTGACAAGTTTTGTAATATTGAAATTTCGTTTGCTAGATATATGGGTTTTAGTGTTTATTAATAAAGGTTTAGTAATAATT
>OU015761.1:49649585-49691470 GCA_907173295.1 Fagus sylvatica
AATATTCCTTCTTCTTTGTTTGACACAAAATTTTTCAAAACATCTTTCTCTAATTGCTAATAGGTTTGATTTGTGTAACGAAAAAAAAAACAAAAAAAAAGATCAAGAGAGAGATGCAATACACTTACTAGTATAAACCCTTTGATAATTTGGTCACTGTAGTACTCGGGCTGTGATTTTTGCAAAGAAAGCATATGATCGATCATAGTGTTTTCCTCCTCATCCTTACTTCTCTGCTTATCAATAAGACCTTGCAAGAATGCATCCGTTCTCTTGGAAACTCCCTTCACCTTCTTCTCTATACCCCCATGATCAATCCACCTCAACACCGGCACAAACTCTGCTGGATTCGACACACCTCCAAACGCTTGCTATCTCCTTCACTAACCTCCTGAATTTCCTTGCTTCTTCCTCGTCCTTCAAGTCCTCCCCATAATACCTCTTCCCTGCCACCATTCTCATTATGATGTTAAAGGTCAGCTCCGAGAACATGGATTTCAACTCCACCTTGGCGAAACCTTGGCACGAGTTTCGTGACAGTTTCCATAGCAAGTGCTTGACCTCATCCTTTCGGATGCCTAAGAACATGTTGAGACGATTGGTTGAGAAGATTTCTAAGGCCCCAATGCGGCGAAGGTTGCGCCAGTGATCGCCATACGGGGATGTTGCCATAGTGGTGTGGTTGTAGTGAAGGTGCTCGCCCACTAAGTTACGAGGACGGTTGGCTAAAACGATGTCGTTCTTGGTGAAACATTCCTCAACTGCGGATGGGGACGATACAATAACCACGAGGCGGGAACCGAATTTGACAGAGAAAACTTGACCGTATTTTTGCGAAAGACGGTGAAAAGTACGATGAATGGGTTTCTTAATTAGATGGAGATGGCCTAGAATTGGCAGTGAAGGTGGGCTGGGAGGAAGGTGTAGTTTGCGTCGTGTTATTGTTTGGAGGAAGAGTTTGAAAGCAAAAAAGAGGATAAGAAGAGAAAGGGATGAGTATAGTAGTAACATCAACATGTGTGCCATCTTTGTTTGTTTTGTTCCGTGAAGGTGATGATTATGTGGTATATATATAGTGCAAGGAAAAATGAATCGTGAAATCCTAACTCATTTAAGTTTCTGCTCACCTTAAGGTTGTGAAGACTTTTATAAATCATACTTTTCTAATTTCATTGTTTATCTTATCTTAAAAGTGTTACGATTTTCAATAAAAATTTATTTATCATTTAAGAAAATACGAGAGAAATATATATGAATTTCAACTTTTACTTTTAGGAAATGATAACAAAAAAAAACTATTTATTATGGATATGTAGAAATAATATATCACTTATTATGGAACAAAGAAAGTATTGTTTTAGCACAAGCACATACATGTTGAATTTTATGAACTGAATTCATAAATTTATCTTGTCCGCAAAGTGTGCGTGTGCACGGTGCACAGTGCACGAATTTTTTATGAGCAAAAACATTTTTTAGCATGTGACACTATGACCCACTGTGAGTCTGTGACCGATCTTGCTGTGTTACGTCATTGAGTACGTATAATGTTCTATCCTTTTCTGTTACGTCATGGAGCACGTTACGGCATTGGGCTCCACTTGCCCGGAAATTCTTGTGTCCCGTCATCCCGTCAGGAAAAAAATAATTAAAAAAAAGTTCAAATTATAAATTAGACACTTTAAATTTAGTCAAAGTTGAAATTAGTCTTTAAGTTTTGACTTTTCAATTTAGTCCTCTAATTCTCTAAGTTTGGTTTGGTTTCAATTTAATACCGTTTTGACCGTTTCAATTTAGTCCTCTAAGTTTATTTTCCTTTTACAAAAACTTAAAAACAAAAACTAATAAAAATTATTTTTAAAAAAATTCGGAAAAAATTAAAAAGTTGGAGTACTTAATTAAAACAAAATCAAACTTAGAGGGGTAAATTGAAACGGTCAAAACTTAGAGGACCGAATTGAACTTTGACCAAGCTTACAGGACTAAATTGAACCGGTCAAAATTTAGAGGATTGAATTGAACTTTGACAAAACTTAGAAGGTGTAATTTGTATTTTAGCCTTTAAAAAAAAAAAAAAAGTTGTAACTGGTTGTCTAGGTCACCGATTACAATAAATGATATAAGGGTTACAAATTATGACAGACTCTTACAAGAATAAACCAGAAAGTACTAATATTAACAAATATTATAATATAGTAAAGAAAAATATTATCACAACTTTCAATCATCTTACAATACTTATAACAATTTTTACCTTAATATACTTATTTACTTATTTTTATGAGAATGAGTGACTTATTAACATATATCGACATAAGTTTTACCACACTAAAAGAGTATTAATCCAAAACGTGAGAGAAATTACAAACTTTGAGAATCATTTAAATATTTTATGAGAAGTTTTGCAAATATTTACTCAATCATTACTAACAATCACAAAGGCCTAGTATTTACAAAAACTAACTAAAATAATAGATTATAACACACTAATTACAATAAACATAAAACACATTACGAATTCAAAGACAAATTACAAAACACAAGAAACATATACAAATTATTACTAAACCCTTATTAATAAACACTAAAACCCATATATCTATCAAACGAAATTTCAATATTACAAAACTTGTCAACTATTACATATTTTGACACAAACCTTACAATAGAGGATACAACCCTTACCAACAAATAGACTATTTACAACACGTAGGAGAATTTACAGGTATTATCAAAGTTTTTACATACTTGTACTCTGCTATTACTAACCGTCACTAAAGTCCATAAATAAGCGAAAACTTTTTTTAAATTTACAAAATTTTGACAAAGATTATACATTTAGACAAAATCTAAACAATATTAGACACAACTTATATCAGTCGTGAGATAAAATTTCAAATTTGACAAACATATACAAGTTATTACTAAACCCTTATTAATAAACACTAAAATCCATATATTCACAAAATGAAATTTCAATATTACAATACTTGTCAACTATTGCATATTTCGATACAAACCTTACAAAGAATACCATTTTTACTAACAAAGAGACGATTTTACAGACTTTGGAACAAATTTACAAATATTATCATAAACAGTTATCTATATTTACTAAACATTTACTAAGTGTCACTGAAGTCCAAAAATATGCGAAATTTTTTCTTAAGTTTACAAATTTTGACAAAGAGTACATGTTTCGACAAAATATAAACAACAATAGACAAAGCGTATATCACTCGTGAGATAAAATATCATATTTGACAAACATTAACAAGTTATTACTAAACCTTTATTCATAAACACTAAAATCCATATAGCCACCAAACCAAATTTCAATATTACAATACTTGTCACCTAATACATAGTTCGACACATACCTTACAATATAAAATAAATTCTTTACCAACAAAGAGACTATTTATAATACTTGGAACATATTTACAAACATTATCAAAGGAGTATCTACTTTGATTCAAACTATACTAAATCTCACTGAATGTCAAAATATGAGAAAACTTTTTCTAAATTTACAAATTTTGACAAAGATTACACATTTCGACAAAACCTAAACAAAATTAAACACATCGTACATCACTAGTGAGATAAAATATCAAATTTGACAAACATATACAAGTTATTACTAAATTCTTATTAATAACCACTAAAATCCATACAGCCACCAAACCAAATTCCAATATTATAATACTTGTCACCTTTTTCATATTTTGACACATATCTTACAATAGAGAATATAATATTTACCAAGAAAGAGACGTTTTACAATACTTGGGACATATTTACATACATTATGAAAATGAGTACCTATTTTGACTCAAACCATACTAAGTCTCACTGAAGTTTAATGATTTGAGAAAACTTTTTTTAAATTTACAAGTTTTGACAAAGGTTATACATTTTGACAATAGCTAAACAACATTAGACACAACTTATATCACTCGTGAGATAAAATATCATATTTGACAAATATTAACAATTTATTACTAAACCTTTATTAATAAACACTAAAATCCATATAGCCACCAAACCAAATTTCAATATTACAATACTTGTCACCCGTTACATATTTCGACACAAACCTTACTATTCCAAATAAACAACTTACCCATAAGGAGACTATTTACAAAACCTGGTACATTTCTACAAATATTATCAAATTATCTACATATCATTAGTAAATTATTACTAACACTCACTAAAGTCTAAAAATATGAGAAAACTTTCTTCTTCTTTTTTTTTTAAATTACATATCTTGACAAAGATTAATCATTTTGATAAAATCTAAACAACATTTATCACTTGTGAGATAAATTAAAATTTTAGAAACCATATAGAAATTATTACTAAACCTTTATTAAGAAACACTAAAATCCATATAACCCCTAAATTATGTAACAATACTTCACAACAATTTCATGTTTATACTAATATCTGACAAAAGATCACAGAATTATGTCAAATTATTTATGAGTTTTATCAAAATAATTATGGCCTTTAATTATAATTAATTATAATATTAAACCTTTGCAATTTTGAAAAATAAATTCAAAATACGCATGACATTTAATTATATATATCTCCCTAAATTATTATGTTAATATAAGTAAAAATAAGAACATTTTAAATAAATATTTTATGGACATGTGTGTTTGGGGGGATAGAGTTTACCTCCAAAGAACTATGACAATTAAATAAAAATTAGTAAAAAATTATCACTTTTGAATAAATGTCAATCTATATGATACTAATACATATAAAAAAAAAAAAAAAAAAAAAAAACAAATTTCTTGCCTACCCACATAAAGCATAATAGTAGTAAAATTATTACTATCATTATTAATATTACGTACACCATCGACAACATTACATGGACTTTTTGTACAATTTCTTTCAAACTTGCGATTGGTCCTAATATTTCAAAGGAATTTTTGCGATCGATCGATTTATTCTCTGTACAATTTCTTTCACACTTGCGATTGGTCCTAATATTTCAAAGGAATTTTTGCGATCGATCGATATATTCTTTGTACAGTTTCTTTCAAACTTGCGATCGGTCCTAATATTTCAAAGGAATTTTTTGCGATCGATCGATTTATTCTCTGTACAGTTTCTTTCAAACTTGCGATCGGTCCTAATATTTCAAAGGAATTTTTGTGATCGATCGATTTATTCTCTGTACAATTTCTTTCACACTTGCGATCGGTCCTAATATTTCAAAGGAATTTTTGAGATCGATCGATATATTCTCTGTACAATTTCTTTCAAACTTGCGATCGGTCCTAATATTTCAAAGGAATTTTTGCGATCGATCGATTTATTCTCTATACAATTTCTTTCACACTTGCGATCGGTCCTAATATTTCAAAGGAATTTTTGTGATCGATCGATTTATTCTATGTACAATTTTAGGGGACCTGTGATTGATCAGTCCAAATTTTCAAAGGAATTGGGCACATTAGATAGATGGCACATTAGAAAGTGCTAAAATTAGACAATTCCTATCTTTCTACACACATTTACATTCTTTTTTCTTGGTTGATTCAATTTTGTTCATTCAAACACAATATGAAGCAGATATGAACCTCCTTATAACACTTATTTTCTAGTAATGATACACTTTTTTAAGAACCATTTCAGAAAAAAAAAAAATAAAAAAAAAAAATAAAATAAAATAAAAAAATAACCACAATACTTGTGAGGAATTTCCAATTCATACATTTTATGAATAAAAGTACAACTACACAAACATATGTTTGCTCAATTTTTTAACTTAGAAACCTACATGTAATGAATGTGCCTCGGTAGAACGGCAAGTACATGGTTTCCAACTACAAAAAAACAATAATAAAAACAAAAACATTGTCTTCGAACATCTACATAGAAAATTCAATAAAAAATACAAAAACACTAGGAAGAACTACAAATTTTTACTCATGCGAGACTATCAAAATACACATTTCACACCATCTTTACACCTGTACAGTACATAACTTCTGCAACTTACAATACAAGTTCATAAATGATCGTAGCCAATTTAACAAAGGGAAAACTCTGGATTCCATGTCATCACACCTACAAAATAGCAAGCAATGAATTATACATATGACTAAAACATCCCAAAAATATAGCCATTTGTTGCAAAATATGTATTTACCTATAACAAATCATATTCACAAATATATGAGACTATTTACACGGCATACTTCAAGATGTTCAAACATGGTATGGTACATTTGTAAAAGGAAAATACACATATAATTAGGGATTGTTAACGCCAATCGGTGGAAACACTATATATTTGGTATTAATCAAATAATTGAAATTTAGATTTATGCCAAAGTTGGGCATTTTTATGTTCTTGATGCTTTTATGTCAAATTGATAGTGTCTTTATAAAATTAAGATACATAATTACATGTTTGAACATATAATTGGTTGAGATGACCAAGGTTAGGAATAATTTAAATTTATAATATATTTTCGAGACTGATATATGATTTGATATACCAAATAAGCAAGGCACAAATATATGCTATTCATACAAACTTTCTTCTTCTTTAAATTTGGAAAGTAGTAGTATTTGGTAAATAAAGAAAATATTACAAATATTAACCAAGCGTTTCTAAACAAAGTGATTATTATGCAATCATACTTTCTATTTCATTTTCCTGGAAAAAATAAAAAATAAATAAAATATTCATGAAAACAAAGAGATTAGGAGTCAAATTAAAAGTACAATGAAATAAAAAAGAAGGTTAGCCAAAAAAAAAATCAAGAGAAAAAATGAAAAGAAATAACAAAGTAAATGTTTTGATGTAGGAGTGCTATTTTTAAGATAGTGGTGTAAGTCTAATTTGAAATTTAAACCAAACTAAATTAAATTTTTTTTTAAAGAAATCGGTTAACTTATTTGGAATCTAAATTATAGGTGTTTGAATTGGGAAAGTGGAAAGTGGGCATATGTTTGTTTTTTGGAATTTATCTATATGCTCTTATTTATCTATATGTGTGTTTATGGAATTTCCAAATACAACCTTAGTTTATTTTTAGAATAGTATAAAATATTGTAAATATATATTTTTTTAATAGAAGTATTTTTTAGATGACATAAAAGTGGACATGAAGAAAAAGAATCTTCTTAATAGTGATAGAAGATAATAATGACAATAATAGTAAGAATAACAATGATAATGATAATAATAATTTTAATAACAACAATAATAGTAATAATAATAAGACCATTAATTAAATAACAACAAGAAAAATAATAATAATAATTGTCTTTAAAAATAAATTTGACAACTCATTGAATTGTATATTTGACTGGAATAGGAAATTATTGTTAAAATTGTGGCCCAATCCGGATTCAATGCAAAATAAACTTGGTAAACGAAGGAAATTGAATGGTCACAAAACTAAGGTCATGAGCTATATACTTTGAGTCAAATGGGAGATTAAAGCAATGTGCAAATATTTTTCACCTTTCTTGCTAAAGCAAGTTGTGAAATCATGGATGAATTTGCTTGTCCAAAACCAAGTATGCCATCAAGCGCTCCCGAAGATGAACCAAGCTCCCTTATTGTTTAGCTTCACACCTATTGACAAGAGACTTGCGAGGATGTATATATGTGTCTATTGTGCCAAATAAAATAGTGTGAGAAATTATGGAAATTTTTTTTTTAAAAAAGTCTTATTAATTTAACATCAAACAAAAGATTTCTTTTAGTTTCCTTTCTTTCAATTTATTTAGAAAATGAGATTAAAAAATGAGTAAATTGAGTTAAAGATGGTACTAAAAAACAGAATGTTTTGACTAATAAAAATTCATACTAAGACAAAAAATAATAATAAAGGACAATAACTATTACATTCAAACAATTAAAGAACCAGTGCAAAGACAAAGGACTGGATGGTATCCAAATTATTATTATTATTTTTTTAAAAATAGCATTATCAATCATTATAGCATCTTAACTATAAAAAGAAAGCAAAACATAATTATCCCACAAAGACATCAATTACAACTGGAATTTGCATTAAAGAAAAGAAGAAACAAAGCCCAAAATTTATATATGCAATTGAATTATTAAATTCTAATCTTAAACATTCTATTCTCAAAATCATCCTATTGAAAATGTTCCATCCATTGATTGTACCGTGTATGCAATTTTCAAGTACATGAAAGCAAACAACAAAGGCTCAAAAAGAATCCAACTTTTGAGATTAAACATAAAGAAACTATGGAGGATAAAAATATTTCATCTCTTTATATACAAACCCACAATAAACACATTAACCCCATAAATACTGGTAGACCACTACAACAAACACTACAAATATACAAAAATAAAGGAAAAAAACCCACAAATATTTGGTAGTTTGTTCTTAATTCTATACACTCTTTGAAGAAGTAGCTTGAAATTACCAGTTACAGTTCCTATTCCCATCAATGAAGAATCTGCATTTGCCATTTGTGAGAACCATGACCCTTAGCCAATAAAGGTCTAAACATGATTCTCAAAAATGGTGATTACACTATTTTCCATTATAATCACTAGGGGAATTTACAATTGAGTCGCTACCTAACTTTTATAACAAAAAGTTAAGAAAAAAATGCTATCTTTTATTAATTGAATAAATAATACAATGGTTTGAAAAAAAAAAAATACAAGGCTTTGGTTCTAAATACAATCTAAAAAAGAAAGTAAATAGGATACATAAACTAATCTAATCATCCCCAAACATTAGGATTCGGGGGCTAGGGGATTGGATGGGAAGGTGTTAGGCACCCATCCAACCTGACCTAGGTCAATCTCTAAGGATCCATTAAGCTAAGTTCACAACCTCAAACAAACCATACTCGCATTTGATTCATAGCATCACAATAGTACATGCAATAAAAAATTAAACAGTGATTAATCATCAAGCAATTAAAATCATTTAAACATGCATCTTACATAAAAAAGAAAATTCAAAGTTGCTAAAATTTTAGTACAACATGTTAGAAAAATCAGATTTGCATCATTCACAAAACAGAAAGCGAAAACAATAAAATATAGCAATTGTGCATTAAAAATTAATCAAGCAATTGAAATTAAAACTTAATCATGCATTCTACACAATTAAAGTTGTTGCATTAAATTAAAAAGAGAGGATTGTACCTTTTGGGATGCAACCTCTTGAATGAGTGTCCCAGATTGAATTTGATTATGGTGAGATGCGGCCTCTTGATTGAGAATACCACCGGTCCTAGAAATTGTTTTTTGAGAAAAACCGTTAAATATGATTAAAAGAGATTAAAAATGGAATTGAAAGATTGGAAATATATATATACACAAAAGATTACTACCACCATCAAAGGGTCCAATGACGATAAAAATATTTTTATAGTTACACCTAGAATTCATATATGATATGTATATTTTGAATAGATAAATTGCAATAAGGATCTTACAATTATCAATGTCAAATTCTTTTGTTATGACTCAAAAGAGTTGATAACATAATACAACACATTTGTATAGTAAATAGAGACACATCATCACTCATCAACGAAAAAGTTGTCACCATGAGGGTTGAGATACAAACAACAAAAGACAGCTTATCATAAGCCATGATGAATTGGTGATATTCTAGAGCATTGTAGCGCACTGTATTTGGAAACAAATGAGTAAGTGAGTCCCAAAAACCAACTCCATGGAATGGAAGCATAACCACGGATCAAACTTGAAAATTGACCTGGATTAAACTTGAAAATTGAGCCGTAACCATTGGAACAAAAAGAGAAAAAGTGTTTCAATATTTAAGCCAAAAGATAGATGCACGTAGTTAACCATTGGAAGGATTTTTTCCCCCCGAAAAACACATTTGCGTGACATTAACAGAGTGATCGGCATGGACATAGATTCTTTGGGATTATATTTTCTCATTATTCAATCGTTTTGATGCTTTTATTGATATGATCTACTTTTTATTTTTGATAGTTGGACAGTTTCATGGCTTTGTCGAACATGACAAAGCAAAGTGTCGGGGATGAGAAAGAGAGATTGGGCCAAAAAATTAGGAATAAAATAACCTAAAAATAAATAAAGTGAGGTGTAAAATTGTGAGATTTCAAAAGCTTATGTAGCACAATATCACGAAGTCAACAAAAAGTAAAAAAAGTTTTGATTTTACATTATAGTATGGATAGTATAGATTATAGATAGATTTGGTGGGTCTTCCTACATGCAAGAACTGACACATCATCAGTGACATTAGAATGGGCAATGTCCAATTTACTTAACCATCCTAATGTGTTGAAGAAGGTTAGAGTAGAGATGCACAACCAAATTGGAAGAGAGAAATTGATGGATACCAAATGTCCTTAATTTAATTATACTACCTTCAAAGTATAATAATCTCGGAGACCCTTCAATTGTACTCGTTGCCTTTGTTAGTACATACCTCACATGTGCTCTAATGATTATGCTATCGGAGGATATGAGATACCACGTGACACAATGTTTTTGGTCAATGAATAGGCCATATGTAAAGATCCTAAGCCGTGGGATGCTACTAGTTTTATACTTAAGAGGTTTGAAATTGGTGAGGGTGACACACATAAGTTAATACCTTTTGGTTTGGGAAGGAGGACCTATCCTAGGGCAGTCCTTGCCAAATGTAAGGTGAGCCTGGATTTGAGGACTTTGCTATGAGTGGGGAAGGGTTACGAAGGAAGAAGTTGAGATGCCAGAAGGTAATGCAGTCACCATGCCTAAAGTTGTGCCATTGGGTTTTTTATTTATTTATTTATTTATTATCTCAATTCTCCAACTTCTATTTCATTCTAAATTACATCATCTAACTTTACTAGTTTTATTTTCACCAAAATGACGTCGTTTTTGGGTACTTATGGCAACATATTTAACG
Organism: Fagus sylvatica; assembly: GCA_907173295.1. Classification (NCBI taxonomy): domain Eukaryota; kingdom Viridiplantae; phylum Streptophyta; class Magnoliopsida; order Fagales; family Fagaceae; genus Fagus; species Fagus sylvatica. Next base: position 49,660,517 of record OU015761.1, read on the forward strand.
GAAGTGGAATGAAGGATTGAATTGAAAAGAAATGGAAGTTAGAGATTTGAAATGGAAAAAAAAAAAACCAATGTTAGAGGATTGAAATGAATTTTGACAATATTAGAATGTGTAATTTGCAATTTAACCTAAAATTATTATTTTGTACAATGGGAAAGAAAAGAAAAAAGATACAAATGAACGGTCGATATACAATGTATAAAATGTACATAAAAAAATTATTTATTATAAAAGCATGTACAAAACAATTTGTACTAATAATGGATAGAATGTACATACAAAAATTTATTTATCATAAAAGTGTTTCCAAAATTATTAGTAGTAAAAAGTAAAAATCTAAAATATTCTTTAAAAATATAGCTCAGTTACACACTGAAAACACAAGAACATTGTTCAAACATCATGCAGAGACTCAGAAAGAACTTTATGCATGATAGGACGTGCTTTACACATGGCCTCCAATGGCACAACTTTAGGCATTGTAACCCCAATACCTTCAGTCATGTCAACTTCTTCCTTAGTAACCCTTTCCCACTCAAAGCATTGAATCAACGACCCCAAAGTCAGGCTCACTGTACGTTGGGCAAGGCCTGCCCCAGGACATGCTCTCCTTCCCAAACCAAAATGCATTAACTTATGTGCATCACTCTCACCATTTTCAAATCTCTCAGGTTTAAAACTAGTAGCATCATCCCACAGCTTTGGATCTCTATGTATGGCCCATGCATTGACCAATAACATTGTGTCACGTGGTATATCATATCCTTCAATGGTACAATCATCTGAGGCCATGTGGGGTACTAACAGAGGAGCAGCGGGGTACAATCGAAGGGTCTCCGAGATGACACTTTGAAGGTAGTGTAATTCAAAGACATCTGATTCGTCCATCAATTTCTCTTGTCCAATTTGATGGTCCATCTCTACTCTAGCCTTCTGCAACTCATCGGGATGGTTAAGCAGATTGGCCATTGCCCATTCTAATGTCACTGCTGATGTGTCAGTTCCGGCAAGTAGTAAAACCTGCCCAATATGTGTTTAATACCATAAGAAGACTTTAAACAAAAAATATGGATTGATTTCATACATATGACAAATGAATCCTCGTATGTAATGGCGGAGTCAGGATTTGAGTTGGGGGGGAAAATTTATATATGACATGCAATTATGGACGTGCATGTGAATATATATAGTTTAAAAAATTAAAAGCTATTCACTTGAATACTAAGTGACATTTTAATATAAGAAAACCCACAATTTGTTTTTTAATCTATGTGAGTCATCCATTTTTCAATTTTTTGAAGTGGAAATTAAAGTTATGAATGGAATGACTTTTAGTAATTAGATAAATGCCAAATGCATTTTATGTAAGTTTCTTTTAATTAATTAATATAGTCTCTTAAAAAGTTCAAATTGTAATAATTTAAAACAATACTATGAACATATATGTACTTAAAACTTATGTGTTTAGCTTGAAAAGAATATCAGACTCTTGAGTTTTTTATATAATTCCTACTTTATTGTTTTGAATCAAATTTTCATAATGGAGAACAAATTATTCTAATTTTTTTTAATGAAATTTTACATATATCAAAGATAATAGCTTATTAACTATATCAACAAAAAAATAAAAAAATAAATAAATCACAAAAGAACAACAAATAACAAATTTCTAAATATATTATAATTTGATAGGGGTATTTTTGTAATAATAAATAAGTATTAAATCTAAGCGATCTTTTCATAGGCGTTTGCCCCCGATCTAGTCGGGATATCAAATTGATTATAGAAACATGAGTTTAATTAGTCGATTTATTAGCATAGTTGTATATTCCGTTTCGGTGGCCGTTTAGGTTTGGCCATTGGAATGGTATATTTCCGTACCGGTCAATACCGGCGTTTCGTTTCAGGTTTACCGCTATATATATATATATATATATATTTACTTATTTATATGTTTATTCATCAAAATCTATAATTTGTTAAGAATCTTTCAAATTATAAGCCCATATCAATCTTAATACTAATAATAATATTATGCACTTGTATTTGAATAATAAAATAGAAATATAAAAATAAAACCTAAAGAAATATCACTTAAATAAAAATAAAAATAAAAAGAGTGCATAACACGGCAAAGTGCAAATGCAATAAAAATTTCAAACAAATATCTAATAACATCACGTGAAGGCCTGCACTTGAACCAAAAAGACTAAAAAAAAAAAAATCAATCAATCAATATGAAAACAATAGCAGTGGAGAAAAAGATGTCCACATGGAGACAAGACATTGTAAAGAGAGAAAAAAACAAAACCTTAATAAAAAATGTAATTGACAAACCAAAGAGTTGGTGTAGCCGTGTAGGTGTAGTTAAAATCTTGAATAAAAGCTAAAAAAAAAGTTGTGTATAACTTGGGAAAGACAAAAGGTAGAACTTGGGAAGACAAAAAGTAGAATTGATGGGTTAGGAAACCGAAAAAAGAAAGGAAAGAAATAAGAAGAAGATGAAGAACTTATTAGCAGTAGCAGGTGGACGCCCGTTAGAAGAAGTGAAGAAGAACTGGTCCAGTTCACTGCTTCAGGCGAAGGGAATGGGCAAGTCGACAGACGAGGGAGGGCACTTCTCTGCTGTCTCTCTCTCTCTGCACTACACAGACACTCCTACCTACTATTGGGTTTCTTTTGGAGAGCTGGCAGGGACCATGGCCACCCTTGGTCCCCATGTAGCTCCATCCCTGGGCGGAGAAGAAGGAGAGCAGAGAAAAAAAAAAAACCCAAAAAAGTAATCCGGCAGAAATGTACTTTTCGGCTGAAACACACCGAAACACCCCGAAATTTTACCCGAGGTGGAATGGGGGGGTGTCTCGTACCGGTTTGCATACCGGTACGAGATTTTTCGTCCGTTCCGGCCGGAACGGAACAGAATATACAACTATGTTTATTAGTGAACAAGGAAAAATATTATCTAGACAGGTGAATAGATTAAACTTAAAACAACAACGATTAATTACTAGTACTATAAAGCAAGCTCGTATTTTATCTTTGTTACCTTTTCTTAATAATGAGAAATAATTTGAAAGAGGTGAGTCGACCGCTAAAACTACGGGTCTTAGAATCAAAAATAGATAGGCTACTCTTCACTTGAATTGGAATAGACGACTAGTTGTTAAGATTTTTTGTTTTGGGTGGGCTAGGGGAAATTGCCTCCTCAACCCCTCTTGTCTTTGTCCTTGCCAGTAAAAGAAAGATAAGATTTTGGACTTGAAAGAAAAGGATATTAATTTATCATTAAAATATAAATCATAAAATATACACTAACATGTACAATGCTCCACTTACTAAAAATATAAACATTTTCATGACCCTAAAAAAGTTAAAGCTCTATATATATAGCTCTCTCTTTTTTTCCTTTTGTTTATTGGACAAAAAAAGCTCATATGCGAGATCTCATGTGAATTTCTATTTTTTTTTTTTTTTTTAAACTGTTACAACTTCAGAACTAATTAAGAAAATTTATTTATTTAAAATACAATTTTAAATAAATATTTAAATAGTTTTGGAAAGTGTACTATTCTTGCAAATAACTTGCAAAATTCGCAACAAACTGAACTCACCTCTTGTTTGCATCCCTTTCCTTGTCTTTGAATTTGACTCATTATACAAAGCTTTGTCATAATTAAGCTGGAATAGTTAAATGTTTGATTCAAAATTTCAGTATCTATTTGTTGGGCACCCACCCACCATGCCACAAAGGCTTGGACTAAATTTATGAAGACCATGGTGAGGTAGCTTCTTTAGACTTTCTAGCAGCACTCGTGAAGTATGGCTGGCCATTTCAATTTTTTGATGACACCATGATACTCTCTTCTATTTGAAATAAACCTATAGATTTATTTAGACATTGAAAATAAGTCTGCAGCTCAAAAAAAAAAAACTTGGCTTTAAAAATATCTCTGTTATATTGTCAAATGTGAAAGATTTAAGATTGCAATATTTGCATTGAAATTTCAAGTTTCTTATATTATGATGTTCAGTGTATCAACCAAGATAAAATACTCTTACCAAAGTGAATATGTAACTTTGAAAGATTTAAGAGTGATGCTTTTACGGATTGGATGGGTTGGGATCCCAATTATGAGTCAAACCCCATTGTTTATGTTTAGAAAAAACTCAAACAAACAAATCAACCTACAGAAAACGAAAAGCTTGTCACTCACTATTCCCTACCGTGTGGAAAAACTTGTCACACACTATTCCCTACCGTGTGGAAAAACTTTCACTCACTAGTCCCTACCGCAATACCATGTGGAAAAACTTAATTTAAACGACTTTTTATGTTAACCAGACCATTCTATGGTTTCCTCTACTTTGTAAACTCTTCCAATTGACTTCACAGGTTCACACTGATAATTAATGGGTTAGTCAAAAACTATCTTCTTGTCAATCTGTGAGGCTCTTAGCATGAAGAAGAAGAGGAGAAGGAAGAACAAAGAAAATCGGGAGAGACAAAGCGGAGGGAGTGATTTTTAGAGGGGAAAAAAAAATTATTATATATATATATATATTATTATTATTATTTTAAAAAAGATCTTATTAAACACACCCAAACAAATCTATTTTTTAAAATAAGATTTACATGAAACCATCACTAATTCATGTATCAATACAAACGGGATTACAAACCTTGAAAAGAAGATAATGTCCACCCTTTGATCAAATATCTTAAAGCCCCTTGATTATAGTCATGGATATTTTCTATAAACTTTCAATAAGTCTTGAAAATAGAAAAACGCAATGATATTATAGTCATAGGAACTTACAAAGAAAGTACATAGAAGTATAGGATTAACAACTCCAAAAAACCACATGTTTTGATTTGTATTTAGAACTGTAACATCCCTAAAAAATCCTCCCGCCCCATTGGCATTGGTCCACAATTGCCTAAAAACCATCTTCTTTGTTTGATTCATTGATACCATGTAAATTTAAAACAAACCTAATAAAATTAACAATATCATCTCACCCAACGAAACAACAAATAATTTTTTTTTTTAATTCGATTTACAAATAATCCACAAAATAAAAGCAGAAGAGAAAAAAAATATATATATATATATATATATATATATATAGAGAGAGAGAGAGAGAGAGAGAGAGAGAGAGAGAGTTCAAAACGTAATTGTAGAAGCTACAACTTTGTAATCATGAACTTGAGCCAGAAAAGACTCATGCAAAGCCATTCCATAAAAATCAAAATTTGCCATAAACATTAAGCTTCAATTGCATGTGCCCACCCCTCATAACCTGCCTTCGCTAGTGCACAGGGACCACAAGGTGACTAAAAAAAAATCTTAGCACATGATTTAAATAAAAAATTGGGGTGCAATTAATTGGGGAGATGAAGACGTAAGGGAGTTCAAGAGGTGAGAGGGAGAGAGAGGTAGATGAAAAGGTGAGGTAAATTAATTAAGGAGATGAAGAGGTTAGGGAGGTCAAGAGGTGAGAGGGAGAGAGAGGTAGATGAAGAGGTGAGATAAATTAATTAAGGATATGAAGAGGTTAGGAAGTTCAAGAGGTAAGAGGAAGAGAAAGGTAGATAAAGAGGTGGTAGAGGAACAGTCCATGGAGAGAGAGAGAGAATTTTTTTTTTTTTAATAAAAGTGTGAGAGAGAATTAAATAGAGGGAAGGGAGAGGTGGAAGTATGTGGGAGCAGCAAATCTGACGTGGCGGTATTTGGGGAAGCCTAAAAATTTTCTCTCAGCTTTAGCTTTTAGTTTATATTAGTCGCAAACCCGTGTGATGCACGGGATTTATAAAAGATAATGTTATAATAATCTATTATTCTACATAATCCAAAATTTTCTCAAGACACCAATCAAACACTATATCTAAATGGAGAAGACCCTCACATAAAATCTTACCTAAGTCAAATATTTTGGAAATGACAAAATTTACTATCAAATGTTGTAATCACAATGTATCCTTTAATCAATCTCCCAATAAAATGGCAACAAAACAATATCAGTTGTAAGTGAATCATAGAGTTTTAACAATTTAAGTGAATCATTGAGTTTTAACAACTGCAGCAATACAAACTGTGCTATCAATTAAGAAAAAATGAAACCTCAACACTAAATTTCATACAAACCAAAAAGGGTAAAATGCTAACATATCTAAAAATTGCTAGTAAAGAGTAATAACAAAATATAAGGAAAAGTTACTTTATAGTTCAAAAGCTTCAGGATATTAAACTCCATAACCTATCTGTTATTAGCAAAGTATTCTACCAAATTATCTGAAAATCCAGAATTGCCAGTTAATTATTTGGTTTTAGGTCATTTGTTTCTTGCTTTGTCAAATCTAAGACACAATGTACTTGTGCCAAATTAAAAATTATAGAAACAAAAATAAGGGAAAGAGAAATTAATAAAGCACATTTTTTGAAAATATATATATACACAAAAGATTACTACCACCATCAAAGGGTCCAATGACAATAAAAATATTTTTATAGTTACACCTAGAATTCATATATGATATGTATATTTTGAATAGATATAATTGCAATAAAGATCTTACAATTATCAATGTCAAATTCTTTTGTTATGACTCAAAAGAGTTGATAACATAATACAACACATTTGTATAGTAAATAGAGACACATCATCACTCATCAACGAAAAAGTTGTCACCATGAGGGTTGAGATACAAACAACAAAAGACAGCTTATCATAAGCCATGGTGAATTGGTGATATTCTAGAGCATTGCAGCGCACTATATTTGGAAACAAATGAGTAAGTGAGTCCCAAAAACCAACTCCATGGAATGGAAGCATAACCACGGATTAAACTTGAAAATTGAGCCGTAACCATTGGAACAAAAAGAGAAAAAGTGTTTCTATATTTAAGCCAAAAGATAGATGCACGCAGTTAACCATTGGAAGGATTTGTCCCTCGGAAAAACACATTTGCATGACATTAACAGAGTGATCAGCATGGACATAGATTCTTTGGGATTATATTTTCTCTATATTCTATCGTTTTGATTCTTTTATTGATATGATCTACTTTTTATTTTTGATAGTTGGACAGCTTCATGGCTTTGTTGAACATGAGAAAGAAAAGTGTCGGGGATGAGAAAGAGAGATTGGGCCAAAAAATCAGGAATAAAATAACCTAAAAATAAATAAAGTGAGGTGTAAAATTGTGAGACTTCAAAAGCTTATGTGGCACAATATCACGAAATCAACAAAAAGTCAAAAAAGCTTTCGATTTTACATTATAGTATAAATAGTATAGATTATAGATAGATTTGGTGGGTCTTCCTACATGCAAGAACTGACACATCATCAGTGACATTAGAATGGGCAATGTCCAATCTACTTAACCATCCTAATGTGTTGAAGAAGTTTAGAGTAGAGATGCACAACCAAATTGGAAGAGAGAAATTGATGGATACCAAATGTCCTTAATTTAATTACAATACCTTCAAAGTATAATCTCGGAGACCCTTCAATTGTACTCATTGCCTTTGTTAGTACATACCTCACATGTGCTCTAATGATTATGCTATCGGAGGATATGATATACCACGTGACACAATGTTTTTGGTCAATGAATAGGCCATACATAAAGATCCTAAGCCGTGGGATGCTACTAGTTTTATACTTAAGAGATTTGAAATTGGTGAGGGTGACACACATAAGTTAATGCCTTTTTGGTTGGGAAGGAGGGCTTATCCTAGGGCAGTCCTTGCCCAATGTAAGGTGAGCCTGAATTTGAGGACTTTGCTATGAGTGGGGAAGGGTTACGAAGGAAGAAGTTGAGATGTCTGAAGGTAATGCAGTCACCATGCCTAAAGTTGTGCCATTGGGTTTTTTTTTTATAATTTTTTTATTATTATCTCAATTCTCCAACTTCTATTTCATTCTAAATTACATCATCTAACTTTACTAGTTTTATTTTCACCAAAATGACGTCGTTTTGGGTACTTATGGCAACATATTTAACGGAAGTGGAATGAAGGATTGAATTGAAAAGAAATGGAAGTTAGAGATTTGAAATGGAAAAACAAAAACCAATGTTAGAGGATTGAAATGAATTTTGACAATATTAGAATGTGTAATTTGCAATTTACCTAAAATTATTATTTTGTACAATGGGAAAGAAAAGAAAAAAGATACAAATGAACGGTCGATATACAATGTATAAAATGTACATAAAAAAATTATTTATTATAAAAGCATGTACGAAAACAATTTGTACTAATAATGGATAGAATGTACATACAAAAATTTATTTATCATAAAAGTGTTTCCAAAATTATTAGTAGTAAAAAGTAAAAATCTAAAATATTCTTTAAAAATATAGCTCAGTTACACACTGAAAACACAATAACATTGTTCAAACATCATGCAGAGACTCAGAAAGAACTTTATGCATGATAGGACGTGCTTTACACATGGCCTCCAATGGCACAACTTTAGGCATTGTAACCCCAATACCTTCAGTCATGTCAACTTCTTCCTTAGTAACCCTTTCCCACTCAAAGCATTGAATCAACGACCCCAAAGTCAGGCTCACTGTACGTTGGGCAAGGCCTGCCCCAGGACATGCTCTCCTTCCCAAACCAAAATGCATTAACTTATGTGCATCACTCTCACCATTTTCAAATCTCTCAGGTTTAAAACTAGTAGCATCATCCCACAGCTTTGGATCTCTATGTATGGCCCATGCATTGACCAATAACATTGTGTCACGTGGTATATCATATCCTTCAATGGTACAATCATCTGAGGCCATGTGGGGTACTAACAGAGGAGCAGCAGGGTACAATCGAAGGGTCTCCGAGATGACACTTTGAAGGTAGTGTAATTTAGAGACATCTGGTTCGTCCATCAATTTCTCTTGTCCAATTTGATGGTCCATCTCTACTCTAGCCTTCTGCAACTCATCAGGATGGTTAAGCAGATTGGCCATTGCCCATTCTAATGTCACTGCTGATGTGTCAGTTCCCGCAAGTAGTAAAACCTGCTCAATATGTGTTTAATACCATAAGAAGACTTTAAACAAAAAATATGGATTGATTTCATACAATATGACAAATGGATCCTCGTAAGCAATGGCGGAGTCAAGATTTGAGTTGGGGGGAAAAATTTATATATGACACGCAATTATGGATGTGCATGTGAATATATATAGTTTAAAAAATTAAAAGCTATTCACTTGAATACTAAGTGACATTTTAATATAAGAAAACTCACAATTTGTTTTTTAATCTATGTGAGTCATCCATTTTTCAATTTTTTGAAGTGGAAATTAAAGTTATGAATGGAATGACTTTTAGTAATTAGATAAATGCCAAATGCATTTTATGTAAGTTTCTTTTAATTAATTAATATAGTCTCTTAAAAAGTTCAAATTGTAATAATTTAAAACAATATTATGAACATATATGTACTTAAAACTTATGTGTTTAGCTTGAAAAGAATATTAGACTCTTGAGTTTTTTTATATAATTCCTACTTTATTGTTTTGAATCAAATTTTCATAATGTTTAGCTTGAAAATAATATTAGACTCTTGAGTTTTTTTATATAATTCCTACTTTATTGTTTTGAATCAAATTTTCAAAATCGAGAACAAATTATTCTAATTTTTTTTAACGAAATTTTACATATATCAAAGATAATAGCTTATTAACTATATCAACAAAAAAAAAAAAAAAATACAAAAGAACAACAAATAACAAATTTCTAAATATATTATAATTTGATTAGGGGTATTTTTGTAATAATTAATAAGTATTAAATCTAAGCGATCTTTTCGTAGGCATTTGCCCCCGATCCAGTCGGGAGATCGAATTGATTATAGAAACATGAGTTTAATTAGTCGATTTATTAGTGAACAAGGAAAAATATTATCTAGACGGGTGAATAGATTAAACTTAAAACAACAACGATTAATTACTAGTGCTATAAAGCAAGCTCATATTTTATCTTTGTTACCTTTTCCTAATAATGAGAAACAATTTGAAAGAGGTGAGTCGACTGCTAAAACTACGGGTCTTAGAATCAAAAATAGATAGGCTACTCTTCACTTGAATTGGAATGGACGACTAGTTGTTAAGATTTTTTGTTTTGGGTGGGTTAGGGGAAATTGCCTCCTCAACCCCTCTTGTCTTTGTCCTTGCCAGTAAAAGAAAGATAAGATTTTGGGCTTGAAAGAAAAGGATATTAATTTATCATTAAAATATAAATCATAAAATATACACTAACATGTACAACGCTCCACTTACTAAAAATATAAACATTTTCATGACCCTAAAAAAGTTAAAGCTCTATATATATAGCTCTCTCTTTTTTTCCTTTTGTTTATTGGACAAAAAAAGCTCATATGCGAGATCTCATGTGAATTTCTAATTTATTTTTTTTTTTTTTTTAAAGTGTTACAACTTCAGAACTAATTAAGAAAATTTAATTATTTAAAACACAATTTTAAATAAATATTTAAATAGTTTTGGAAAGTGTCCTATTCTTGCAAATAACTTGCAAAATTCGCAACAAAATCTCACCACGTGGAGGTTTTTTTTTTTTTTTTGATAAACCTCACCACGTAGAGTTTAGATTGAAGTGTCAGAACAGTTCATATATAACTACAAACACAATCGTCGTGTTAGGCGATTGAAAGTGACTATTCAAAATAAGAATTATCGTATATATTCAACACATATACGGATGAATAATATTGTAACACATATTGGTGTGTATATACTTCCTAATATGGACATAATCTATAAATTGTGGACACTAACAGTACCTATCATTTATACTGGATATGTCATGGCTAATAGGACCCATGCATGGGATATCTTACAATTGATGCAGTCCACACACTAGTATAACCCACTTGTGAGATTTGATAGCAATGGATGTATAAGATTAATTTCTCCTAAACCAGAGCATGCATAGTGCCACGTTTCGCACTCCATGACACAAAATATTCCTTCTTCTTTGTTTGACACAAAATTTTTCAAAACATCTTTCTCTAATTGCTAATAGGTTTGATTTGTGTAACGAAAAAAAAAAAAAAAAAAAGATCAAGAGAGAGATGCAATACACTTACTAGTATAAACCCTTTGATAATTTGGTCACTGTAGTACTCGGGCTGTGATTTTTGCAAAGAAAGCATATGATCGATCATAGTGTTTTCCTCCTCATCCTTACTCCTCTGCTTATCAATAAGACCTTGCAAGAATGCATCCGTTCTCTTGGAAACTCCCTTCACCTTCTTCTCCACACCCCCATGATCAATCCACCTCAACACCGGCACAAACTCTGCTGGATTCGACACACCTCCAAACGCTGCTATCTCCTTCACTAACCTCCTAAATTTCCTTGCTTCTTCCTCGTCCTTCAAGTCCTCCCCATAATACCTCTTCCCTGCCACCATTCTCATTATGATGTTAAAGGTCAGCTCCGAGAACATAGATTTCAGCTCCACCTTGGCGAAACCTTGGCACGAGTTTCGTGACAGTTTCCGTAGCAAGTGCTTGACCTCATCCTTTCGGATGCCTAAGAACATGTTGAGACGATTGGTTGAGAAGATTTCTAAGGCCCCAATGCGGCGAAGGTTGCGCCAGTGATCGCCATACGGGGATGTTGCCATAGTGGTGTGGTTGTAGTGAAGGTGCTCGCCCACTAAGTTACGAGGACGGTTGGCTAAAACGATGTCGTTCTTGGTGAAACATTCCTCAACTGCGGATGGGGACGATACAATAACCACGAGGCGGGAACCGAATTTGACAGAGAAAACTTGACCGTATTTTTGCGAAAGACGGTGAAAAGTACGATGAATGGGTTTCTTAATTAGATGGAGATGGCCTAGAATTGGCAGTGAAGGTGGGCTGGGAGGAAGGTGTAGTTTGCGTCGTGTTATTGTTTGGAGGAAGAGTTTGAAAGCAAAAAAGAGGATAAGAAGAGAAAGGGATGAGTAAAGTAGTAACATCAACATGTGTGCCATCTTTGTTTGTTTTGTTCCCTGAAGGTGATGATTATGTGGTATATATATATATATAGTGCAAGAAAAAATGATACTTTTATAAATCATACTTTTCTAATTTCATTGTTTATCTTATCTTAAAAGTGTTACGATTTTTAATAAAAAATTATTTATCATTTAAGAAAATACGAGAGAAATATATATGAATTTTAACTTTTACTTTTAGGAAATGATTAACAAAAAAAAACTTTTACTTTTAGGAAATTATATTTATTATGGAACAAAGAAAGTATTGTCTGCACAAGGACATACATGTTGAATTTTATGAACTGAATTCATGAATTTATCTTGTCTGCAAAGTGTGCGTGTGCACAGTTCACGAATTGTTTGTCTTCTATATGAGCAAAAACATTTTTTAGCATGTGACACTATGACCACCGTGACCGATCTTGCACAGTGCACAGTGCACAGTGCATGAATTGTTTGTCTTCTATATGAGCAAAAACATTTTTTATGAGCAAAAACATTTTTTAGCATGTGACACTATGACCCACTGTGACCGGTCTTGCTGTTTTACGTCATTGAGTACGTATAATGTTCTATCCTTTTCTGTTACGTCATGGAGCACGTGGGCTCCACTTGCCCGGAAATTCTTGTGTCCCGTCAGGACAAAAAAATAATTAAAAAAATATCAAATTATAAATTACACCCATTAAATTTAGTCCAAGTTCAAATTAGTTTTAAGTTTTGACTGTTTTAATTTAGTCCTCTAAGTTTGATTTGGTTCCAATTTAGTACTCTAAATTTTGACCGTTTTAATTTAGTCTTTTAAATTTGTTTTTGTTTTAATTTAGTTCTCTAAGTTTATATTTTTGCTGAGTCCCACATCGGAGCAATTATTGGGTTGAACTGAGCTTTATTAACAACTGCAAGGAACTCCAATTGTAACTTGACTAGTCTTTTTGGGGTATACGCACAGATGTGGCTAGCGCTTTCCTTGGGTTGTTACAAATGGTATCAGAGCCAACCTAGTAATCCCGTGTGGGCTCGGACATATTGGCCCTAACGAGGACGTTAGGAATTTAAGTCGGGGAGATTGTGATGCCCCAAATTCTGATAAGTGTGTGTGTTTGCTGAGTCCCACATCGGGCAATTATTGGGTCGAACTTGGCTTTATTAACAATTGCAAGGAGCCCCAATTGTAACTTGACTAGTCCTTTTAGGGTATAAGCGCAGATGTGGTAAGCGCAGATGTGGTTAGCGCTTTCCTTGAGTTGTTACAGTTATATGTTTTGATAATAGCTAAACAACATTAGACATAGCTTATATCACTCGTGAGATAAAATATCATATTTGACAAATATTAACAATTTATTACTAAACCTTTATTAATAAACACTAACATCCATACCGTCATCAAACCAAATTTCAATATTACAATACTTGTCACCTATTACATATTTTGACACAAACCTTACTATTCCAAATAAATAACTTACCCATAAGGAGACTATTTACAAAACTTTGGACATTTCTACAAATATTATCAAATTATCTACATATCATTAGTAAATTATTACTCACACTCACTAAAGTCTAAAAATATGAGAAAACTTTTTTTTTTTTTTTAAATTACATATCTTGACAAAGATTAATCATTTTGATAAAATCTAAACAACATTTATCACTTGTGAGATAAATTAAAATTTTAGAACCATATAGAAATTATTACTAAACCTTTATTAAGAAACACTAAAATCCATATAACCCCTAAATTATGTAACAATACTTCACAACAATTTCATGTTTATATTAATATCTAACAAAAGATCACAGAATTATGTCAAATTATTTATGAGTTTTATCAAAATAATTATGGCCTTTAATTATAATTAATTATAATATTAAACCTTCGCAATTTTGAAAAATAAATTCAAAATACGCATGACACTTAATTATATATATCTCCCTAAATTATTATGTTAATATAAGTAAAAATAAGAACATTTTAAATAAATATTTTATGGACATGTGTGTTTGGGGGATAGAGTTTACCTCCAAAGAACTATGACAATTAAATAAAAATTAGTAAAAAATTATCACTTTTGAATAAATGTCAATCTATATGATACTAATACATATAAAAAAAAAATTTCTTGCCTACCCACATAAAGCATAATAGTAGTAAAATTATTACTATCATTATTAATATTACGTACACCATCGAGAACATTACATGGACTTTTTTTACAATTTCTTTCAAACTTGCGATCGGCCCTAATATTTCAAACGAATTTTTGCGATCGATCAATTTATTCTCTGTACAATTTCTTTCACACTTGCGATTGGTCCTAATATTTCAAATGGAATTTTTGCGATCGATCGATATGTTCTCTGTACAGTTTCTTTCAAACTTGCGATCGATCCTAATATTTCAAAGGAATTTTTTGCAATCGATCAATTTATTCTCTGTACAGTTTCTTTCAAACTTGCGATCGGTCCTAATATTTCAGAGGAATTTTTGCGAATCGATCGATTTATTCTCTGTACAATTTCTTTCACACTTGCAATCAGTCCTAATATTTCAAAGGAATTTTTGCGATCAATCGATATATTCTCTGTACAATTTCTTTCAAACTTGTGATCGGTCCTAATATTTCAAAGGAATTTTTGCGATCGATCGATTTATTCTCTGTACAATTTCAGGGGACCTGCGATCGATCAGTCCAAATTTTCAAAGGAATTGGGCACATTAGATAGATGGCACATTAGAAAGTGCTAATAATTAGACAATTCCTATCTTTCTACACACATTTACATTCTTCTTTCTTGGTTGATTCAGTTTTGTTCATTCAAACACAATACGAAGCAGATATGAACCTCCTCATAATACTTATTTTCTAGTAATGATACACTTTTTTAAGAACCATTTCAAAAAAAAAAAAATCATAACCACAATACTTGTGAGGAATTTCCAATTCATACATTTTATGAATAAAAGTACAACTACACAAACATATACTTGCCCAATTTTTTAACTTAGAAACCTACATGTAATGAATGTGCCTCGGTAGAACGGCAAGTACATGGTTTCCAACTACAAAAAAACAATAATAAAAACAAAAACATTGTCTTCGAACATCTACATAGAAAATTCAATAAAAAATACAAAAACACTAGGAAGAACTACAAATTTTTACTCATGCGAGACTATCAAAATACACATTTCACACCATCTTTACACCTGTACAGTACATAACTTCTGCAACTTACAATACAAGTTCATAAATGATCGTAGCCAATTTAACAAAGGGAAAACTTTGGATTCCATGTCATCACACCTACAGAATAGCAAGCAATGAATTATACATATGACTAAAACATCCCAAAAATATAGCCATTTGTTGCAAAATATGTATTTACCTATAACAAATCATATTCACAAATATATGAGACTATTTACACGGCATACTTCAAGATGTTCAAACATGGTATGGTACAATTGTAAAAGGAAAATACGCATATAATTAGGGATTGTTAACACCAATCGGTGGAAACACTATATATTTGGTATTAATCAAATAATTGAAATTTAGATTTATGCCAAAGTTGGGCATTTTTATGTTCTTGATGCTTTTATGTCAAATTGATCGTGTCTTTATAAAATTAAGATACATAATTACATGTTTGAACATATAATTGGTTGAGATGACCAAGGTTAGGAATAATTTTAACGTCTGTGAGAGGTGGGCTAATAGAAATAAATTGGAAGTACCATACTCCTTCTCTTTCCCTTTGCCTTTACTCCTATTTGCCACTTCATTCTCTTTCCCTTTGACTGGTGGTTGCCTATCAGTAATTTTAATACCTCTGTTTTTGTTTTTTCCACCAATTATTGGCAACTTGGATCTCTTATTGCTAGTCCCAGTCTCTTTCCCTTTTCCTTTACTCTTATCAGCCATTAAAACTTCATGAAGTGTAGGGGTTAAAGGTATATAGTCATCAGCAACACTTACTGTATATCATACAATGACTTTTTTTTCTTATGACAATCCACCATATTCAACACATCATCATCTGCATCATACTCCTTCTCAACAGAAACCTCAAACATCTTCTCTTTCCCTTTGCCTTTACTCCTATTTGCCACTTCCTTCTCTTTCCCTTTGACTGGTGGTTGCCTATCAGTAATTTTAATATCTCTGTTTTTGTTTTTTCCACCAATTATTGGCAACTTGGATCTCTTATTGCTAGTCCCAGTTCTTTCCCTTTTCCTTTATTCTTATCAGCCATTAAAACTTCATGAAGTGTAGGGGTTAAAGGTATATGGTCATCAGCAGCACTTATTGTATATCATACAACGACCTTCTTTTTCTTATAACAATCCACCATATTCAACACATCATTATCTGTTTTTACTTGCACTAAACCATTGTCAAGGCTCATCTCAGTAAGTTTGTAGTAAATAAGGTCCTCACATTGATACCCATATTTCCTTAAAATTGACTCTAACTCAAAAATGGACAAACAATCACTATCAAAAGGCTCATCATGCACAGTAATATCACCATTAACATATACTAGACCATTTAAATTCTTGAATCTTCCCCCAAAGTGAATCTCAAATATAAAAATATCATCATCATTTATTGTTTGGAATAAAACACAGTATTTTTGCATAAAAAGAGTCAACAAAAATGACACAGGATAGACTTAGTCAACAAAAATGACACACAAAGCACATGCAAACAGAGAATCTGTATTAAATTATGATGCACACACAAAGCACTAAATTATGACCATGTGGGGACCAAAGAGGCACTCCTATAGGGATCTAGTATACAGATTCAACAAATCATGCAAAAAGGGAAACACATTCAACAAAAATGTACCAAAAAGACAAACATTCAACACAACAACCAACCGCTATAAGGACCTAGCACATAGATTCCACAAACATCTTTCAAACTTTCACCACAAAAAACCAAAAAGGAACTCCCCAAAATTTGACTTCCCTTCTACTGAGACCCATCACAACAACCAACATCTTTCATTTTTCCAAAAAGCTAAAAAAAAAAAAAAAAAAAAAAAAAAAAAAAAAAGAGCTTACCGAGAAAGCTTTTGTCGTTTAGGCTATGGGGAATAGGCCGGAGCTTCAGGTAGGTCAGTGTTTGCTTGAGTCAACACTAGTGTTTGGGGGTCAGTGTTTCAGTTGAATGCTCAAGTTAATGCCGGTATTTGGGGGTCAGTGTTCTAGGGTTTCACTTTGGGGGGGCGAATGTATCAGTGTGTTACGGTTGTTGTGTTGGTGAGAGATTTTGTTAAGTGTTAAGTGTTATGGGGTAAGGGTATTTCGGGGTTTTCAGAAAAATCAAATGGGTCAAGGGTGGTCTGGTGGGTCCGGGATCACGTGTGTGTCACGTGTTAGACGATTCTATCAATTATAACGCGATTTTGGGCACAGGGGGTAACGGCCGTGCAATTGGATGCAATTGGGGGGTCAATCGTGCAATTTTTGAAGTTTAGGGGGGGGATTGAAAAATTTGTGATAGTTGAGGGTGGTAAAGTGTAATTTTCCCTAATTTATAAATGGAAAATGATCTTTCCGTGAATTTCGTCCGGAGATTAAATTCAATCCTAAAGTGCCACGTGAGTATTTTACAAATAAAACTATAAACTCAACCACACACACTCAAAATCCAATTTTTCTGAAAAAAAAAAAAAAAAAAAAAAAAAAAAAAAAAAAAAATCTCTTCACCGTCTCCCATGGTTGCCCACAATCACACCCCCGAATCTCTCTTCCCCTCTTCCTCTTCTCTCAAAACCCATAAAATCTTTTACTCTGTTTCTTCTTCTTTCTCACCGTCTCCTATGGCCGCCGAAAACTCTCTTCCCTCTATTCCTCTCTCTCAAAACTCACAAACCCATCTCTCTCTCTTCTCATCTTTTGCTCTCATATCCAACCAATTTCCATGTTTTGTTTTACAAAATCCATGGAATACAGAGAAATTGAGAACATTGAATAAAAAAAGCTTGGTGTGAGAAAGAATGGTGAAGTTCTCAAGTGGTTTAAAAAGACAAAAAACCAAGGCAGAAGAGCTATCAGTTTACGAAGGACATGAGGTGAAGGAATGATGTTTTTGGAGGAGAGAGAGAGAGAGAGATGGGTTTGTGGGTTTTGAGAGAGAGGAAGAGGGGAAGAGAAATTTGGGGGTGTTGGCAGCCATGGGAGACGGTAAAGAGATTTTTTGCAGAAAAATTGGATTTTGATTGTGTGTGGTTGAGTTAATAGTTTTATTTGTAAAATGCTCAAGTGGCACTTCAGGATTAGATAGTGTAAAACTCAATTTTACACCAAATCCTTGTTGAATTTAATATCTTCCATCCCTAGTTGATATATTTTCTTTTAATTATATTTTGTTATCTTTAGTTTCATTTATAATTAAAAGTTTTAAAATTAGTAAATAAAATTAAACATTTTCTTGAGTAAATATTCTTAATTATAAACTTATTATAAATATATATATATATATATATATATTATATTATTTATGACATCACAGTCAGACCCCGGTCGGACAAGAGAACTAAGAATCAGTCCTCTTTCCAGTTCTTTGTCCGGTCTAGTTTTAAAACCATGTGAATTTCCTCATCAGATTGTATTACCCTAATTGGCATATCTACACTCTCTACTTAAAGTATAATGCTAAAGATATTTCCTCATTCATGTAAGTCACACATATGTTGTACATCAACTAAAATTGAACCCATTTGATTATGACCCTAGAATTATAATTGGTTCCTTATGGAATTGATTAATAGTAAAATATGTGTAATAATGTAATTGGTTTAAATTTAAATATCATCATGCACATGTCACATAGGATGATTTAATATGAATTTGAGAGGGAAATCCTTTTTCTTAATTTAATTGAAAAACTATAGAAATGGGATTTTAATTCATTGGAATTTCATCCCAGGCAAGTTGGAGGGAACCAAGGCTACAAGAGAGGCTGAAAACCAGCCCTGACAGCTACCAAAAGGTTGCCAAAATGTATAGCCAAGAAAATAAAAATTAAAGTGCCACAAATCGTACGACAGTTTCTAAGACGCATCTTGTGAGGCGATTTTGGCATAGAATAAGTGCGAATTTGAAACAGCTAATTTCGAGTAAATTGTTGCATTATGTGTTAGCTTTCCAACGCCACTAAATTTACCTCAATTTGATATGAGATGAGAAAGTTATGACAAAAATAATGAAGCATACTCACAGAGTGCCGCCCGACTCACAGGTCGGCACATAAACCCACTTTAGAGTGCCGACTGGCACTCTAAGCCTGGAGCCTCATTTTGGCTCATTTAAATTTCCTGAAAGCCCCCATTTGGCTCTCCAACAATTGTAATCATTCAACAACGGATGAGGGGAGTCTCTTGAGAGTAAATTATATCCCTCAATTGATGCCCATCTAATTTGAAATTCAAAAGCCAAACTTTTGGCTCCAATTGGCTCTCATTCCTCTCCTATTTACAGGAGAGGCTTCCACCATTATCAAGTGTCCAAAAATTTCCTATTGAGAAGGCATCCCAAATCATTTTGAAGGTGCTTTCTTAGTAACCCCTTTTGAGGCCTCACAAGCCACCTCCTTTCTCTTGCATCAATTATGTGGTTTTCATTGTAGCCACTAGTTGATTGTAGTTCCAACTAATAATAGATTTCTTATTGCAGCAACTATTAGACTTGATTGTGGCGACATTGGAACATCAAGTGATCCTTACTTCGACATTCATACTAGTATAAGTTTTAAACCCACTTTTGATTATATCTTGTTGTTTATCTTTATTTGATAATATATTTAAATTAATGACTTTAATATGTGATGCATAAAATGAGCATAATAACAACTTGAAACCTAAAATTGATTTTAATGCAAACACGGTTTAGATGCATTGTCATGATATGTTGTTTGTGGCCAAGCTTAATCTAGAAGACCAACTTAATGACATTTGACTAAATTTCTCTGGACTTCAACATATGTGAATCACTGCTAGTGTCATTATCTGTACGACTAGACCCTTCATAGTTCAAGGATACAGAGTTCTATACCTTTGAAGCATGAAGATTAATATTTTCCGATAAAGCTTTTTCATCAACACGCTTAGTAATCTCTGAAGCACCTTTAAGAGCATCACGTGATGCAATGCCTTTTATCTCATCACCTTGTGAATGCAAAGGAGAAATACTTTCAGACAAATTGAATGAAAAACGTAAGGCAAATCCAGAATTAGATAATTTGCTCTTACTGGCTCCATTAGAATTGGACAGAGCAGAATTATCAGGGGCATCATTTATCGACCCAATGGGTTCAATATTTTTTTCCCCCAGAAAATAGAAGACACGGTACCAGGCTCTTTAATTAAACCACCATGCGAGTGACTAACGTCCAAACCTGAACTACTTATTGACACACACTGACTTTCTCCATCACTTCGGTCTAGTTTAGTCTTATCTAGTTTTCTTAATTTACTAAGACCACCTACAGAATCAACCAACTAGGAGTGGCGAGAGTGATGAAGAGAAGAGAGAGAAAGAGAGATTGGGTTTAATTTTAGGGTTGGGTTGATTTTTTTGATTTTTTTAATCGGGTGGGATTTATTTCAATTCGGGTTGGGTTGATTTTAAATGGTTATGCCATGTTATAACCTAGTTGTAAATGAAAAAAAAAAAAAAATGCCACCTCAATTAAAAATTGGCGACGACATCAATCAGTTAGTCATATATACACCAAGTTAATAGAGACTAACGAAAGAAACAATAATGCACAATTTTGAAACGTTAGAGACTATTTTAGTCCTTTTTAAACATTAGAGACCAAAAGTGTAATTTAGGTAAACGTTAGGGACCAACAGTGTATTTAAATGGTTTGAGATTGACATTATATGGTTAATGGTAATACCTTTAACCTAATAACAACTTGATGCCCATGTGTTTGGTTGCCAAGAAAATAAGAAAAGACTCCAGTATCCTTTCTTTTCTTTTCTATTTGGGGGTTAGACAAGGACTCATGAAATGAACTTCCAACGCGATGGACAAAGGTAGAGGCAAGCTTAATAACTTGCATTTCAATTTCAATGACAATAAGGATAATCAACTCCATTTTGTACACATCAATTTTCTCACGGTTTAGAAAATTTCCTATTTGGAACTTAATTTAGAACAATAGTTAAGGCTTAAATCATTGGTCTTATATTGACTAGACATGCATCTTTGGAATAAGGATAATTTAATTTGTAAATTGATTTATTCCTTAAAATATTTCCTTTCAAGTAAGTGCTGGTTAAAAATTGTGAAGTTAATTTGGAAGTTTAAGCATTTCTAAGTTAAGTGACATTTATTATAAGTAAATTTTTTTTTTTTCTATGGTCATAAGGTTCGTACTAATTTTGATGTTAACATGTGATTTTGACACATGTCAAAGTATACAAGTAATGGTGCAGGTGCAGATGCGTGTAATAGGAAAACCGCATTATTAGGTGTATAAATCCGGAGAAAACCACACCGCACTTCACCGATTACACCCCTACGTGACACGATATTATTGGTCAATGCATGGGCCATACATAGAGATCCTAAGTTGTGGGATGATGTTACCAGTTTTAAGCCCACAAGAGGTTTGAAATTAGTGAGGGTGATGCACATAAGTTAATGCCTTTTGGGTTAGGAAGGAGGGCATGTCCTGGGGTGGGCCCTGCCCAACGTACACTGAGTTTGACTTTGGGGTTGTTGATTCAATGCTTTGAGTGGGAAATGATTACTAAGGAAGAAGTTGACATGAGTGAAGGTAATGGGATCACCATGCCTAGATCTTTGCCATTGGAGGCCATGTGTAAAACACGCCTTTTCATGCATAAGGTTATTTTCGAATCTTTACGTGATGTTTGAACAATTTGCTTTCGTTTTTAGTGTGTAGCTCAGCTATATATCTATAAAGAATACTTTAGATTTTTATTTCTATTCATTGTGTGTCGACCCTTCATTTATCTTTTTCTTTTTCTTTCTATTTGCTTTGCTATTATATTAATTACTTAATTATATATATATATATATAATTTTATATATATATATATATATATAACAAAAAAGGATTCCAATAATGTGAATATTGGCATTGGAGCTATGTGGGTGGTTAATGGACCATCTCTCTACATCCACATCTCACTAGGAGACTATGAGTTTAGGAGGAATCTTGTACATCCAATCCAATGCATGTATCGGATCACACATGTGGGTTTGCATAGATGGGTAAAACTTAGGTACAATTTCTTAGGTTAGGTACATTAGGTTTCCCAATTGAATTCAAACACATAGTTGCATTAACCAATGAAATACAAACAATGTTATCTTTTCAAAGAATATTTAAATTCAATGTATTTAAATTAAACTAGGAACTTAATGTACTTGACTTAAGGAACTGTACCTAAGTTTTACCCTTACGTAGATATCTTACAATCGATGCATGACACATTTTGCTTGGTCATAAATAATTGATATGCAGGTGTGATGATATTCTTTCTTTTGACATAATAATGGGTTGTTCTGCAGGTGTGATGATATTCTTTCTTTTGACATAATAATGGGCTTCTCACATTCAAGTAATAATGGATCTCATCATTTTTGTAAAATGAGAGAATCAGTTGAGTTACTAGACTCTTGAAATTTTCAAACATCTATGTGGTATGATTTTTACAAATTTTACCAATTATATTGAAAAGGGAGAATTTCCAAAACTATTTCAAGATGTATTGTACCTTTGAAATATAATCTTAAATAAAAATAAGGTTAAAATAAACTGCTGGTCCCTAAAGTTTATCGATTGAGCGTTAATGGTCTTTTAAGTTTAAAATGAGCGCTATTATTCCCCCAAAGTTTCCAAAATTAGCGTTAATAGTCCCTGCATTCAATTATGTTAATTTAATTGTGTACATGGCTAACAGAGTGATAATGTGACACATTTTAATATTACGTGGTAGATAATTTTTAATTATAAATTACATCTGGACTAAATACCCATGGATTGATCCCGATCCATTTCTTAAACCATATGCTTCACTCGATTGCACACAAAAGAAAGAAGAAGAAAGGAAAAAAAAAAAAAAAAAAACTCCATCCCGACACCACCTCCAGTTCCCCAAAAATTCTAAATGTCATCAGGCACCTATCTAGTTGTCAAATTTTAAAATTGGCTAAACCATATATCCATTCCGAAAATCATTCTAAAAGTCTGTGAACTCAGTTGGCATCGTAAACAGTTTTGGGCACCACTTTCCAACATTTGTAGACTTGGAAAATGGGATAGGTCAACTAGGTTCGGGTAGAAACAGTTCACCCTAAATGGTTTGATAAAGTATGAATGTATGACCCATACCTGGTCTTTTAAGGGTCGTGTCGAAACCGGGTTGATCCATATTTTTACATATGAAAATAATCTTGATCATATAGTCCTAAACTTATCATTTAATTATCTTTGTCTTCCTTTACACAATTCAAGATTCACAAATCTAATTAGCTTCATAAAAGAACAGGTAAAAAAAAAACTAGATGTCATGTACCATATCAAATTAATTATCAACCTCCTTAAGTGTACTTAGTCGCATGAAAAATATGAATTAAATTAAATTACCTATCAAAATAACTATATATATAAATCTTCAAGAGTGAAACATAACATGTTAGGTAAAGAAAACTAAGTAAATAATAAAATGAATTGCACTTCATTTTGCTCAATGTTAGTAATAGTTCCAGAAGTCAAAATATTCATACTTGAGAATTGCACCTCAACTTGGTGTGTAATTTCATTAGTATTTTCATTTATAATATAGAGTTTTAATATAACTTTAGTATACAATGAAAATGGGTCAATCAATAACTATATATAAACTTTAAAGAGTAAAGCATAACTACAAGATCGATATTGAAAAATATGAATTAAATTAAATTACCTATCAAGATAACTATATATATAAACTTTAAAGAGTAAAGCATAACATGTTAGGTAAAGAAAACTAAGAAAATAATTAAATGAATTGCACTTCATTTTGCTCAATGTTAGTTATAGTTCCAGCAGTCAAAATATTCTTACTTGAGAATTGCACCTCAACTTGGTGAGTAATTTTATTAGTATTTTCATTTATAATATAGAGTTTTAATATAACTTTAGTATACAATGAAAATGGGTCAATCAATAATTAAAACTTAATAAATATGACTATTTTATAAATGAATTAAATATTATCTTCAAATCCATATAACCAACTTTTAGTGCAAATCAAAGTTTCTACATTCTTTAGCAAAAGACAAGATTGATATTGAATCCTCTACACAATTCAAGATCCACAAATCTTATCATCACCATAAAAAAAGAAAAAAAAAACTAGATGTCATGGACCATATCAAATTAATTATCAACCTCCTTAAGTGTACTTAGTCGCATGAAAAATATGAATTAAATTAAATTACCTATCAAGATAACTATATATATAAATTTTAAAGAGTAAAGCATAACATGTTAGGTAAAGAAAACTAAGAAAATAATTAAATGAATTGCACTTCATTTTGTTCAATGTTAGTAATAGTTCCAGCAGTCAAAATATTCTTACTTGAGAATTGCACCTAAACTTGGTGAGTAATTTTATTAGTATTTTCATTTATAATATATAGTTTTAATATAACTGGAAGGGGAAAAATTTATTCGGACCATATAATTATGAGTTTGAGTATTATGTGTTCGGGAAATGACCGAGCATATCTTGCTCGGTAAATATGTTCGGTTAGGTTCGAAGCACGTGCCAAGGGTTTGAATTGATGACAAGGCTCAGAGTTATCCTTCCTAATACTATATTAAGAATGGATTAAATATCAGGCCATTATAAAGTATTGACTGTTAAGTAAATTTAATCCCAATCCATTGCATTAAATGCTAAAAATATCAGGTTGATGTCAGGATTACTCTGAACCAAATGGGCTGTAAACAGAGAGACATTAATGTCCTAGAACAAAAAGAAAGAGGAGGAGGATAACGGAAAAATATAATAAGATCTTTATAAAAAATGGCATATAAATAGAGAAAACAACAGAGAAGAAGGGGTTCCAGAATTCACAACTTTATCTGAGAAATACAGTGATAATAAGAGAAAGGATATAAACACCAACTTTATTCTGGGAAATTATGGGGATACTGACTGAATCATCGGAGGGTCATAGGTTAGCCCCACGGGGTTAACCAAGGTTCTCTGAGTGTTTGTTTGTCCGTCCTGCAGGCTTGAAGAGTCCGTCCTGCTCGGAACGAAGTATTTTCTGTTCGGAACGTGTTCGGTAAATATTCCATTGTTTAGTGTTAACTAGCTTTTCCAATATTATCCCAAAAAAATCCCACCTACAATTGGCGCCGTCTGTGGGAAGCTTCTTAACACTAAAGTGAGTTCAAAATTCATTCTCGATGGCACATTCAGGGCCTGCCTTTCCACCATCTTCATCCAATCAATCACAAAACACCCCTCGTTCAGATGCATCCTCTTCAGGGTCGTTTTATGTACCATCCCATCATACACCATCTTCAACCTCAACTTTCCCTTCCATGCACACCAACCCAAGTCAGAGTGTTGGGAGCCAAAGATCAGTGAGGAATAATATGAATGTTCCATCTTCGTCAAGATCCCCAACTCAAGGTAGTCAGAGTATTATAGCCGAGCTCCAACGTCAGATAAGTAGCTTGAAGAAGCGAGTTAGAGATAAGACTCCAACAGAAGGAAGGCCGAGGAGAGGGCGTGAGAAAAACAACCCAGAACATTCTGAAGCATCTTCGAACGTACACTCTGAACCTGAGGCAGAAAAACCATCTTTGACTAAGGGGGCTCCCTGGTTCCGTTCATTCGAAGCCCCCTAGTCAACATCCAGGAGGGGGTGTATTACCTCCCAAGATACCTAAGAGAAAAGCCAAACGGATAGGGCAAGGGGCTGTCTGGAAGGCGCTTGACCAGATCTCGTCGTCGCCTTTCTCAGACGAGATAGAGTGCGCCAAGTTACCTCCCAGATATACAGCTCCTGGGTTTGAAATGTATAATGGCCGAACAGATCCTGTTGCCCACATAGGCCATTACCACCAGAGAATGGCTCTGTCCCTACGCAATGATGCACTTATGTGTAAATTGTTCCCCTCCAGCTTGGGAGAAGTCGCTCTTCGCTGGTTTAACCAGATTGGACGAGGTACGATCTCGTCATGGGATCAGATGGCAGAAGCATTTGTCGGGAGGTTCATAACGAACAGTCGGAAACCCAAAGGTATGGATGCTCTCATGACTATGAAAATAGGCCCCAATGAATCTATAAAAAATTATGCTGCTAGGTATTCCGAGACTTATAATGAGGTGGACGGTTGTGGAGAAGATGTGGCGGTTTCGACCTTCAAGTTGGGCTTGCCCGTCGATTCTGGATTGCGCCAGTCATTGAGTAAACGCCCACCCAGCAACATGAAGAAGTTGATGTCTCGGATAGAGCAATTCATAAGGTTGGAAGAAGATAGAGATAACGGCACTACAGTTAAAGCCGAAGTTCCTGTTCGGCCGGCCAATCCCAGATCATCTGCGCAGCCGAGCAAAGTTCCCAGAGTTGCCACAATACCGAGCAACTTCGTTTCCCCTTCCTTCAAGGCACATAGAACAGTGTTTAAGGAGCCGATTTATCGGATCCTGGAGAAGATCAAGGATGAGCCTTTCTTTGTTCGACCACAAAAACTGCCAGGCGACCCCGCAAATCGAAATCATAAACCTATGTGTCACTATCATCGTGAACGGGGCCACCCAACGGAAAACTGTCACGTGTTTAAATCTCATTTGGACCAACTGGTTTCTGAGGGGCATCTGGGCGAGTATGTAAATCATAGTTTGACCGAGCAGGAAAAGGCTAAGGAGAGTACAGGTCGACCAGGGAATCCAGGAACCGCTCCCACCGGCGTGATACATGTAGTACCTAGCCCTTTGTGTACGCCTGTTCGAGCGGCATCTTATCGGTCGGACCTTCAGAAGGCTTTCCACCTCAGGCAGAGTTATGAGATTTCAGATTCTGCTCATTTAGTGCCAAGATTTTGTTCGGAAGCCCGTGTCTCATCTGTTAATGGGACTATATCATTCTCTGATAGTGATCTGCAGGATGTCCAGCTTCCCCATAATGATCCTCTTGTTATAACACTTCGTATAGGGAACTACGATGTCAAGAGAATTCTGGTCGACCAGGGGAGCTTCGCTGAGGTGATGTACCAGGAACTTTTTGAGAAGTTAGGGCTGGGGAAGTCCGATCTGTCAGAGTATAGCTCTCCAATTTTCGGGTTTTCAGGAGAATCAACTATTCCAATGGGAAAGACGACTCTCCCGGTGCTGGCAGGACCGATCAATCTTCAGACGGAGTTTATAGTGATTCAAGCTCCATCACCCTATAACGCCATCATGGGGCGAAGCTGGTTACACAAGATGAGAGCCATCCCTTCTACTTTGCATCAGAAACTGAGGTTTCCCACCAAGGATGGTGTAATGGAAATAAGTGGCGACCAAGTGGCGGCCAAGCAGTGTGTCCTGGCAGCTGCTAAGAAGTGCCACCCGGAGAAAGTGAATCCAGCCGGGACTTTATGACAATCACAGTCACCAGGGACTGTGGGTGGGGAAAGCATCAACCAAGAAGAGCCCGAACAGGTACATTTTGATGCATCTAAACCTGAGCTTTATTTTCAGGTCGGCGTAAATTTGTCTCTGTCTGATAAGGACGATATGATGACCTTATTACAAGAGTTTCGGGACATATTCGCCTGGTCGGTTTATGAAGCCCCGGGGGTATCATCTAGCCTGGCGTGTCATTCCCTAGCCATACCTGCCGATGCTAAGCCCGTGCAACAGAGGCGTCGAAAATTAGCTCCGGAGAGATCGGAAATAGTTATGGAGGAGGTCGGGAGATTGTTGGCCGCAGAAGCGATTCGGCCAGTTCAGTATCCGACCTGGTTATCAAACACAGTGGTGGTGCAGAAGAAGAATGGGAAGTGGAGAGTCTGTGTTGATTTCACAGACCTGAACAAAGTTTGTCCCAAAGATCATTTTCCCCTGCCAAGGATAGATCAGTTGGTTGATTCGGCGGCCGGACATGACCGCATGAGCTTTTTAGACGCATTTCAGGGATATCATCAAATTCCCATGGATTTGTCCGATCAGGAGAAGACGTCTTTTATTACTCCCCGAGGGGCGTTCTGTTATAAGGTGATGCCATTTGGGTTGAAAAATGCGGGGGCTACCTATCAAAGGATGATGACCACCATGTTCGGAGATCATATTGGAAAAACTGTAGAGGTCTACATTGATGATATGTTAGTAAAGAGTACCCGGGGGGAAGACCATTTAGTTCATTTGAGGGAGGTTTTTGAGATTCTCCGAAGGGACGAGTTGCGCCTTAATGCCTCGAAATGTTTGTTCGGAGTACGTTCGGGAAAGTTCCTGGGTCACGTCATCAGTAGTAGAGGAATTGAGGCTAACCCGGATCAGATTTCTGCATTGATAAGTCTTGAAGAACCTAAGAATACCAAGCAAGTCCAACGCTTGACGGGCATGGTAGCTGCTCTCAATCGCTTCATTTCCCGGTCGGCCGATAAGTGCCGTCCTTTCTTTCGGTTGTTAGGAAAGAAGAGAAAGTTTTTGTGGGATAGAGACTGCTCAGATGCTTTCCAGAATATAAAGGCTTACCTCTCCTCGCCGCCTTGTCTGTCTATTCCATCTCCAGGGGAACCTCTCTATCTATATTTGGCAGTGTCGGAGCATGCAGTAAGTGCGGTTCTTGTTCGGGAAACTTCCGAATATCAGAGACCAATATTTTTCATAAGTAAGACAATGACCGAAGCGGAGTCTCGATATTTGCCACTCGAGAAAGTTGCCCTGGCCTTAATCCGAGCAGCGAAGAAGCTTCCGCAGTATTTTCAAGCCACTACGGTGACTGTGCTGACGGATTTACCACTCAAGGCTTTGTTGCAGTGTTCGGATTTTTCTGGAAGGATTACTAGATGGGGAGTACAGCTGGGATCTCTTGGAGTGGAATATAAGCCGAGAACTTCAATTAAGGGACAAGTTTTGGCAGATTTCGTGGCTGAGTTTCAAGGAAAGGATTCGGGAGGTGGGCCGACCGGTTCTCTGGAATCGGAAATAAGTTCAGTCCCTACAGAATGGAGGCTGTTTGTGGACGGAGCGTCGAAATGCCATGGGATCAGGCGCCGGAGTAGTGTTAATCTCTCCGGAAGGGTTGATTATCGAACAGGCTGTGAGGTTGAATTTTTGGGCATCAAACAATGAAGCTGAGTATGAGGCATTCCTCATTGGGTTGAAATATGCCAGGAGACTGGGAGCAGATCGGCTACGGGTATTTTGTGATTCGCAATTGGTGGTCAACCAGATTTCAGGAGAATATCAAGCCCGGGACGAACGGATGGCGTTGTACCTAAGTGCTGTTAAAAACTCAATGTCCAAGTTCGAGGTTATTCAGGTGGAGCAGATTGGGAGAGAGTATAATCATCATGCTGATATTTTGGCCAAGCTAGCCACGGCCAAGGAAACAGATCTGGAAAGAACAGTAATAGTGGAGGTGTTGAATTCGCCGAGCCCCCATAATGTGGAGGTGGACATTTTTAGCATTGCAAGACCAGTGGCGAGTTGGATGGATCCATTGGTAGCATATTTGCGAAATAATGAATTGCCTGAAGATCAAAAAGAAGCTGATATGGTCAAAAGAAAAGCTCCGGGTTATTGGCTATCAAAAGAAGGCAACCTGTACAAAAGGTCCTTCTCGGGGCCTTATTTGCTTTGTGTTCACCCGGATTTGGTTAATAACCTGCTGTATGAAATCCACGAGGGCATTTGTGGAAGTCACACCGGGGGTCGGTCGTTGGCTCACCGAGCAATGTCACAGGGCTATTGGTGGCCATACATGCAGAGTGATGCTGTTCGGTATGTAAAGGCATGTGATAAGTGCCAGCGGTTTGCTCCAAAAATTCATCAACCTGCTCGGGAGCTTAATCCTCTATCTAGTCCTTGGCCTTTTGCTCAGTGGGGAATAGACATTGTAGGGCCATTGCCTCGTGCGCCAGGAAACAAAAAGTTCTTGATTGTGGCCACGGACTACTTCACCAAGTGGGTGGAGGCCGAGCCATTGGCCCATATTCGGGACACAGACGCCAAGCGTTTCCTCTGGAAGAATGTAATCACCAGGTTTGGAATACCTTGGGCGGTGATATCAGATAATGGAACTCAGTTCGATGGCAAGGTTTTCAGAGGGTTCTGTTCGGAGTTGGGTATAAAGAACTTCTTCTCCACACCGGGCTATCCTCAATCCAATGGACAAGCCGAAGTTTCAAATAAGGTAATCCTTGATGGAATCAAGAAGAGACTAGAAGAGGCAAAGGGAAAGTGGGTTGAAGAGCTTCCCAGTGTGCTGTGGACACATCGAACGACCCATAGGAGGTCGACCGGAGAAACCCCTTTTGCTTTGGCATATGGTGTGGAGGCTGTCATCCCACTAGAAGTCGGCCTCCCTACCACCCGAACAACAGAATTTGATGCCGAACAAAACGAAGATAATCTCAGGAAAGATCTCGATTTAGTAGAAGAAAGGAGAGATATGGCTGCTATTAGGCTGACTTCTTATCAGCGTCAGATGAAAAGGGGGTATGACCGGAATATCAGACCCAGAAGTTTTCAGATTAATGATTTGGTGTTGCGTAAGGTAGTAACTAACACCCGAAACCCGAGCGATGGCAAGCTCGGTCCGAACTGGGAAGGACCTTATAAGGTAACTTCGTTAGCTGGAGTAGGAGCATACAGGTTAGAAGATATGGAGGGAAAGTCCATCCCTAGGCCTTGGAATGCATGTAATCTCAGAAA
>OU015761.1:49691570-49729606 GCA_907173295.1 Fagus sylvatica
GGATGCTACTAGTTTTATACTTAAGAGGATTTGAAATTGGTGAGGGTGACACACATAAGTTAATGCCTTTTTGGTTGGGAAGGAGGGCCTTATCCTAGGGCAGTCCTTGCCCAATGTAAGGTGAGCCTGAATTTGAGGACTTTGCTATGAGTGGGGAAGGGTTACGAAGGAAGAAGTTGAGATGCCTGAAGGTAATGCAGTCACCATGCCTAAAGTTGTGCCATTGGGTTTTTTTTTTTTTTTTTTATTATCTCAATTCTCCAACTTCTATTTCATTCTAAATTACATCATCTAACTTTACTAGTTTTATTTTCACCAAAATGACGTCGTTTTTGGGTACTTATGGCAACATATTTAACGGAAGTGGAATGAAGGATTGAATTGAAAAGAAATGGAAGTTAGAGATTTGAAATGAAAAAAAAAAAAAACCAATGTTAGAGGATTGAAATGAATTTTGACAATATTAGAATGTGTAATTTGCAATTTAACCTAAAATTATTATTTTGTACAATGGGAAAGAAAAGAAAAAAGATACAAATGAACGGTCGATATACAATGTATAAAATGTACATAAAAAAATTATTTATTATAAAAGCATGTACGAAACAATTTGTACTAATAATGGATAGAATGTACATACAAAAATTTATTTATCATAAAAGTGTTTCCAAAATTATTAGTAGTAAAAAGTAAAAATCTAAAATATTCTTTAAAAATATAGCTCAGTTACACACTGAAAACACAAGAACATTGTTCAAACATCATGCAGAGACTCAGAAAGAACTTTATGCATGATAGGACGTGCTTTACACATGGCCTCCAATGGCACAACTTTAGGCATTGTAACCCCAATACCTTCAGTCATGTCAACTTCTTCCTTAGTAACCCTTTCCCACTCAAAGCATTGAATCAACGACCCCAAAGTCAGGCTCACTGTACGTTGGGCAAGGCCTGCCCCAGGACATGCTCTCCTTCCCAAACCAAAATGCATTAACTTATGTGCATCACTCTCACCATTTTCAAATCTCTCAGGTTTAAAACTAGTAGCATCATCCCACAGCTTTGGATCTCTATGTATGGCCCATGCATTGACCAATAACATTGTGTCACGTGGTATATCATATCCTTCAATGGTACAATCATCTGAGGCCATGTGGGGTACTAACAGAGGAGCAGCAGGGTACAATCGAAGGGTCTCCGAGATGACACTTTGAAGGTAGTGTAATTTAGAGACATCTGGTTCGTCCATCAATTTCTCTTGTCCAATTTGATGGTCCATCTCTACTCTAGCCTTCTGCAACTCATCAGGATGGTTAAGCAGATTGGCCATTGCCCATTCTAATGTCACTGCTGATGTGTCAGTTCCCGCAAGTAGTAAAACCTGCCTCAATATGTGTTTAATACCATAAGAAGACTTTAAACAAAAAATATGGATTGATTTCATACAATATGACAAATGGATCCTCGTAAGCAATGGCGGAGTCAAGATTTGAGTTGGGGGGAAAAATTTATATATGACACGCAATTATGGATGTGCATGTGAATATATATAGTTTAAAAAATTAAAAGCTATTCACTTGAATACTAAGTGACATTTTAATATAAGAAAACTCACAATTTGTTTTTTAATCTATGTGAGTCATCCATTTTTCAATTTTTTGAAGTGGAAATTAAAGTTATGAATGGAATGACTTTTAGTAATTA
This sequence comes from Fagus sylvatica, assembly GCA_907173295.1. Lineage (NCBI taxonomy): Eukaryota > Viridiplantae > Streptophyta > Magnoliopsida > Fagales > Fagaceae > Fagus > Fagus sylvatica. The sequence continues at coordinate 49,693,275 of OU015761.1, forward strand.
GATAAATGCCAAATGCATTTTATGTAAGTTTCTTTTAATTAATTAATATAGTCTCTTAAAAAGTTCAAATTGTAATAATTTAAAACAATATTATGAACATATATGTACTTAAAACTTATGTGTTTAGCTTGAAAAGAATATTAGACTCTTGAGTTTTTTTATATAATTCCTACTTTATTGTTTTGAATCAAATTTTCAAAATGGAGAACAAATTATTCTAATTTTTTTTAACGAAATTTTACATATATCAAAGATAATAGCTTATTAACTATATCAACAAAAAAATAAAAAAATAAATAAATACAAAAGAACAACAAATAACAAATTTCTAAATATATTATAATTTGATTAGGGGTATTTTTGTAATAATTAATAAGTATTAAATCTAAGCGATCTTTTCGTAGGCGTTTGCCCCCGATCCAGTCGGGAGATCGAATTGATTATAGAAACATGAGTTTAATTAGTCGATTTATTAGTGAACAAGGAAAAATATTATCTAGACGGGTGAATAGATTAAACTTAAAACAACAACGATTAATTACTAGTGCTATAAAGCAAGCTCATATTTTATCTTTGTTACCTTTTCCTAGTAATGAGAAACAATTTGAAAGAGGTGAGTCGACTGCTAAAACTACGGGTCTTAGAATCAAAAATAGATAGGCTACTCTTCACTTGAATTGGAATGGACGACTAGTTGTTAAGATTTTTTGTTTTGGGTGGGTTAGGGGAAATTGCCTCCTCAACCCCTCTTGTCTTTGTCCTTGCCAGTAAAAGAAAGATAAGATTTTGGGCTTGAAAGAAAAGGATATTAATTTATCATTAAAATATAAATCATAAAATAGACACTAACATGTACAACGCTCCACTTACTAAAAATATAAACATTTTCATGACCCTAAAAAAGTTAAAGCTCTATATATATAGCTCTCTCTTTTTTTTCCTTTTGTTTATTGGACAAAAAAAGCTCATATGCGAGATCTCATGTGAATTTCTATTTATTTTTTTTTTTTAAAGTGTTACAACTTCAGAACTAATTAAGAAAATTTAATTATTTAAAACACAATTTTAAATAAATATTTAAATAGTTTTGGAAAGTGTCCTATTCTTGCAAATAACTTGCAAAATTCGCAACAAAATCTCACCACGTGGAGGTTTTTTTTTTTTTTTTGATAAACCTCACCACGTAGAGTTTAGATTGAAGTGTCAGAACAGTTCATATATAACTACAAACACAATCGTCGTGTTAGGCGATTGAAAGTGACTATTCAAAATAAGAATTATCGTATATATTCAACACATATACGGATGAATAATATTGTAACACATATTGGTGTGTATATACTTCCTAATATGGACATAATCTATAAATTGTGGACACTAACAGTACCTATCATTGATACCGGATATGTCACGGCTAATAGGACCCATGCATGGGATATCTTACAATTGATGCAGTCCACACACTAGTATAACCCACTTGTGAGATTTGATAGCAATGGATGTATAAGATTAATTTCTCCTAAACCAGAGCATGCATAGTGCCACGTTTCGCACTCCATGACACAAAATATTCCTTCTTCTTTGTTTGACACAAAATTTTTCAAAACATCTTTCTCTAATTGCTAATAGGTTTGATTTGTGTAACGAAAAAAAAAAAAAAAAAAGATCAAGAGAGAGATGCAATACACTTACTAGTATAAACCCTTTGATAATTTGGTCACTGTAGTACTCGGGCTGTGATTTTTGCAAAGAAAGCATATGATCGATCATAGTGTTTTCCTCCTCATCCTTACTTCTCTGCTTATCAATAAGACCTTGCAAGAATGCATCCGTTCTCTTGGAAACTCCCTTCACCTTCTTCTCTATACCCCCATGATCAATCCACCTCAACACCGGCACAAACTCTGCTGGATTCGACACACCTCCAAACGCTGCTATCTCCTTCACTAACCTCCTGAATTTCCTTGCTTCTTCCTCGTCCTTCAAGTCCTCCCCATAATACCTCTTCCCTGCCACCATTCTCATTATGATGTTAAAGGTCAGCTCCGAGAACATAGATTTCAGCTCCACCTTGGCGAAACCTTGGCACGAGTTTCGTGACAGTTTCCGTAGCAAGTGCTTGACCTCATCCTTTCGGATGCCTAAGAACATGTTGAGACGATTGGTTGAGAAGATTTCTAAGGCCCCAATGCGGCGAAGGTTGCGCCAGTGATCGCCATACGGGGATGTTGCCATAGTGGATGTGGTTGTAGTGAAGGTGCTCGCCCACTAAGTTACGAGGACGGTTGGCTAAAACGATGTCGTTCTTGGTGAAACATTCCTCAACTGCGGATGGGGACGATACAATAACCACGAGGCGGGAACCGAATTTGACAGAGAAAACTTGACCGTATTTTTGCGAAAGACGGTGAAAAGTACGATGAATGGGTTTCTTAATTAGATGGAGATGGCCTAGAATTGGCAGTGAAGGTGGGCTGGGAGGAAGGTGTAGTTTGCGTCGTGTTATTGTTTGGAGGAAGAGTTTGAAAGCAAAAAAGAGGATAAGAAGAGAAAGGGATGAGTATAGTAGTAACATCAACATGTGTGCCATCTTTGTTTGTTTTGTTCCGTGAAGGTGATGATTATGTGGTATATATATATATATAGTGCAAGAAAAATGAATCGTGAAATCCTAACTCATTTTTGTTTCTGCTCACCTTAAGGTTGTGAAGACTTTTATAAATCATACTTTTCTAATTTCATTGTTTATCTTATCTTAAAAGTGTTACGATTTTTAATAAAAAATTATTTATCATTTAAGAAAATACGAGAGAAATATATATGAATTTCAACTTTTACTTTTAGGAAATGATTAACAAAAACAAAACTTTTACTTTTAGGAAATTATATTTATTATGGAACAAAGAAAGTATTGTCTGCACAAGGACATACATGTTGAATTTTATGAACTGAATTCATGAATTTATCTTGTCTGAAGTGTGCGTTGCACAGTATCTTGTCTGCAAAGTGTGCGTGTGCACAGTGCACAGTGCACAGTTCACGAATTGTTTGTCTTCTATATGAGCAAAAACATTTTTTAGCATGTGACACTCCACCGTGACCGATCTTGCACAGTGCACAGTACATGAATTTTTTATGAGCAAAAACATTTTTTAGCATGTGACACTATGACCCACTGTGACCGATCATGCTGTGTTACGTCATTGAGTACGTATAATGTTCTATCCTTTTCTGTTACGTCATGGAGCACGTTACGGCATTGGGCTCCACTTGCCCGGAAATTCTTGTATCCCGTCAGGACAAAAAAATAATTAAAAAAATAGTTCAAATTATAAATTACACTTTAAATTTAGTCAAAGTTCAAATTAGTCTTTAAGTTTTGACTGTTTCAATTTAATCCTCTAAGTTTGGTTTGGTTCCAATTTAATATTCTAAGTTTTGACCGTTTCAATTTAGTCCTCTAAATTTGTTTTTGTTTTAATTTAGTCCTCTAAGTTTATATTTTTTTTACAAAAACTTAAAAACAAAAACTAATAAAAATTATTTTAAAAAAATTCGGAAAAAATTAAAAAGTTGGAGTACTTAATTAAAACAAAATCAAACTTAGAGGGTAAATTGAAACGGTCAAAACTTAGAGGACCGAATTGAACTTTGACCAAAGCTTACAGACTAAATTGAACCGGTCAAAATTTAGAGGATTGAATTGAACTTTGACAAAACTTAGAAGGTGTAATTTGTATTTTAGCCTTAAAAAAAAAAAAAGTTGTAACCAGTTGTCTAGGTCACTGATTACAATAAATGACATAAATTACAAATTATGACAGACTTCTTACAATAATAAACTAGAAAATTACTAATATTAACAAATATTATAAGTAAAAAAGTATTATCACAACTTTCAAATCACCTTACAATACTTATAACAATTTTTACCTTAATATACTTATTTACTTATTTTTATGAGAATGAGTGACTTATTAACATATATCGACATAAGTTTTACCACACTAAAAGAGTATTAATCCAAAACGTGAGAGAAATTACAAACTTTGAGAATCATTTAAATATTTTATGAGAAGTTTTGCAAATATTTACTCAATCATTACTAATAATCACAAAGGCCTAGTATTTACAAAAACTAACTAAAATAATAGATTATAACACACTAATTACAATAAACATAAAACACATTACGAATTCAAAGACAAATTACAAAACACAAGAAACATATACAAATTATTACTAAACCTTTATTAATAAACACTAAAACCCATATATCTACCAAACGAAATTTCAATATTACAAAACTTGTCAACTATTGCATATTTTGACACAAACCTTACAATAGAGGATACAACCCTTACCAACAAATAGACTATTTACAACACGTAGGAGAAGTTTACAGGTATTATCAAAGTTTTTACATACTTGTACTCTGCTATTACTAACCGTCACTAAAGTCCATAAATAAACGAAAACTTTTTTTAAATTTTGCAAAATTTTGACAAAGATTATACATTTAGACAAAATCTAAACAATATTAGATACAACTTATATCAGTCGTGAGATAAAATTTCAAATTTGACAAACATATACAAGTTATTACTAAACCCTTATTAATAAACACTAAAATCCATATATTCACAAAATGAAATTTCAATATTACAATACTTGTCAACTATTGCATATTTTAACACAAACCTTACAAAGAATACCATTTTTACTAACAAAGAGAAGATTTTACAGACTTTGGGATAAATTTACAAATATTATATAAATAGTTATCTATATTTACTAAACATTTACTAAGTGTCACTTAAGTCCAAAAATATGCGAAATTTTTTCTTAAGTTTACAAATTTTGACAAAAAGTACACGTTTTGACAAAATATAAACAACAATAGACAAAGCGTATATCACTCGTGAGATAAAATATCATATTTGACAAACATTAACAAGTTATTACTAAACCTTTATTCATAAACACTAAAATCCATATAGCCACCAAACCAAATTTCAATATTACAATACTTGTCACCTAATACATAGTTCGACACATACCTTACAATATAAAATAAATTATTTACCAACAAAGAGACTATTTATAATACTTGGAACATATTTACAAATATTATCAAAGGAGTATCTACTTTTACTCAAACTATACTAAATCTCACTGAATGTCAAAATATGAGAAAACTTTTTCTAAATTTACAAATTTTGACAAAGATTACACATTTCGACAAAACCTAAACAAAATTAAACACATCGTATATCACTAGGGAGATAAAATATCAAATTTGACAAACATATACAAGCTATTACTAAATTCTTATTAATAACCACTAAAATCCATACAGCCACCAAACCAAATTCCAATATTATAATACTTGTCACCTTTTTCATATTTTGACACATATCTTACAATAGAGAATACAATATTTACCAAGAAAGAGACGTTTTACAATACTTGGGACATATTTACATACATTATGAAAATGAGTACCTATTTTGACTCAAACCATACTAAGTCTCACTGAAGTTTAATAATTTGAGAAAACTTTTTTTAAATTTACAAGTTTTGACAAAGGTTATACATTTTGACAATAGCTAAACAACATTAGACACAAGCTTATATCACTCGTGAGATAAAATATCATATTTGACAAATATTAACAATTTATTACTAAACCTTTATTAATAAACACTAAAATCCATATAGTCACCAAACCAAATTTCAATATTACAATACTTGTCACCCGTTACATATTTCGACACAAACCTTACTATTCCAAATAAACAACTTACCCATAAGGAGACTATTTACAAAACCTGGTACATTTCTACAAATATTATCAAATTATCTACATATCATTAGTAAATTATTACTAACACTCACTAAAGTCTAAAAATATGAGAAAACTTTTTTTTTTTTTTTAAATTACATATCTTGACAAAGATTAATCATTTTGATAAAATCTAAACAACATTTATCACTTGTGAGATAAATTAAAATTTTAGAACCATATAGAAATTATTACTAAACCTTTATTAAGAAACACTAAAATCCATATAACCCCTAAATTATGTAACAATACTTCACAACAATTTCATGTTTATACTAATATCTGACAAAAGATCACAGAATTATGTCAAATTATTTATGAGTTTTATCAAAATAATTATGGCCTTTAATTATAATTAATTATAATATTAAACCTTCGCAATTTTGAAAAATAAATTCAAAATACGCATGACACTTAATTATATATATCTCCCTAAATTATTATGTTAATATAAGTAAAAATAAGAACATTTTAAATAAATATTTTATGGACATGTGTGTTTGGGGGATAGAGTTTACCTCCAAAGAACTATGACAATTAAATAAAAATTAGTAAAAAATTATCACTTTTGAATAAATGTCAATCTATATGATACTAATACATAATAAAAAAAAAAAAATTCTTGCCTACCCACATAAAGCATAATAGTAGTAAAATTATTACTATCATTATTAATATTACGTACACCATCGAGAACATTACATGGACTTTTTGTACAATTTCTTTCAAACTTGCGATCGGTCCTAATATTTCAAACGAATTTTTGCGATCGATCAATTTATTCTCTATACAATTTCTTTCACACTTGCGATTGGTCCTAATATTTCAAAGGAATTTTTGCGATCGATCGATATATTCTCTGTACAGTTTCTTTCAAACTTGCGATCGGTCCTAATATTTCAAATGGAATTTTTTGCGATCGATCAATTTATTCTCTGTACAGTTTCTTTCAAACTTGTCCTAATATTTCGATCAGATATATTCCTAATTTCTTTATTTCTAATATTTCAAAGGAATTTTTGCGATCGATCGATTTATTCTCTGTACAATTTCAGGGGACCTGCGATCGATCAGTCCAAATTTTCAAAGGAATTGGGCACATTAGATAGATGGCACATTAGAAAGTGCTAAAATTAGACAATTCCTATCTTTCTACACACATTTACATTCTTCTTTCTTGGTTGATTCAGTTTTGTTCATTCAAACACAATACGAAGCAGATATGAACCTCCTCATAATACTTATTTTCTAGTAATGATACACTTTTTTAAGAACCATTTCAAAAAAAAAAAAATCATAACCACAATACTTGTGAGGAATTTCCAATTCATACATTTTATGAATAAAAGTACAACTACACAAACATATACTTGCCCAATTTTTTAACTTAGAAACCTACATGTAATGAATGTGCCTCGGTAGAACGGCAAGTACATGGTTTCCAACTACAAAAAAACAATAATAAAAACAAAAACATTGTCTTCGAACATCTACATAGAAAATTCAATAAAAAATACAAAAACACTAGGAAGAACTACAAATTTTTACTCATGCGAGACTATCAAAATACACATTTCACACCATCTTTACACCTGTACAGTACATAACTTCTGCAACTTACAATACAAGTTCATAAATGATCGTAGCCAATTTAACAAAGGGAAAACTTTGGATTCCATGTCATCACACCTACAGAATAGCAAGCAATGAATTATACATATGACTAAAACATCCCAAAAATATAGCCATTTGTTGCAAAATATGTATTTACCTATAACAAATCATATTCACAAATATATGAGACTATTTACACGGCATACTTCAAGATGTTCAAACATGGTATGGTACAATTGTAAAAGGAAAATACGCATATAATTAGGGATTGTTAACACCAATCGGTGGAAACACTATATATTTGGTATTAATCAAATAATTGAAATTTAGATTTATGCCAAAGTTGGGCATTTTTATGTTCTTGATGCTTTTATGTCAAATTGATCGTGTCTTTATAAAATTAAGATACATAATTACATGTTTGAACATATAATTGGTTGAGATGACCAAGGTTAGGAATAATTTTAACGTCTGTGAGAGGTGGGCTAATAGAAATAAATTGGAAGTACCATAGGTGGGAAAATTTTTAGTTTAGTTTTGTCTGTCCATAATAGTATGGTTCACATGTATTTTTACTGCAATGGAGGGTGTATGATGAAATGGGAAAGAGGAAAGGAAGCGAAGAGTCAGGGCTGAAGAAAAGAGAAAGAATTGAAATAATTTTTTTATCTTTTTTTATTAATTTTTTAAATGATTTTTTAGAAAATTCTCTTGACATGTGACATGATTTGATTAGACCACATAACACATATGACAGACTTAGTTGGCACTTAACGGTCAGGTTTTAACTTTTTTGGACAGAATGACCAATATCAAAATGCAATCAAACCTCAAAGGAGTTGATCTAAATTTTCAAATATTAGGGGGAAAAATCCAAATTGGCCAAACTTAGAGGGTGTACTCTAAAAATAATATCCACGCAATATCTAATTTGTGTCATAATGGCAGGTTATCCATTGTGAAAAATTACAAAATGTCTATTCATATTACACAATTTTTTATTTGTCATATTTATCTTCATAACCCTTATAAATTTGATAGAAAATTGGGTTTTCTAGGGTTCTTACCTTGAGAATCTCTAGACTCTTCTCTCTAAAATCTTTATACAGTCTTCTCTTTTGAGTCTAAGGGGACTAGGGTTTTTAACTTAGAGTATATATATTATTAATGCCAAGATCAAAACTATTAATTTGCACGCTTAAATTCGTATTTTTTATTTTTGAAACCGAGTATCACATAATTAAAACACATTGTCACACTTTTTTATATTCATGGATTTGTATTAAATTCAATCCAAAACGTCAAGATCATGGAAATTAGAGCATAAAATAATGCAGTAGAAAGTGATTATGCAAAATAGAGACCTAAGTGTCGATCGACACTTAAAGTGCCCAGTACAACACTCAAGTCCTTACTATACATTATGCATTGAATCAATGATTCCAAAGTTAGGTTCAATGTACATTGTGCAAGGCCTATACCAGGACATACCCTCTTTCCCAACCCAAAAGGTATTAATTTATCTCTGTCACCCTCACCAATTTCAAACCTCGTAAGTTTAAAACTAATAGCATTATCTCACAACTTAGGATCTCTACGTATGGCCCATGCATTGACCAATAACATTGTGTCATGTGGTATATCATATCCTCCAATTGGTACAACCATCGAAGGACATTTGAGGTACCAATAGAGGGCCAGTGGGGTACAATCGAAAGGTCTCAAAGATAATACTTTCAAGATAGCGTAATTCAAAAACATCTAGTTCGTCCATCAATTTTTCTTGTCAAATTTGATTGTCCATTTCTACTCTAGCCTTCTTCAACACATCAGAATGGTTAAGCAGATTGGACATTACCCATTCTTAAGTCTCTATTGATGTGTCAGTTCCCGCAATTAGTACATTCTGCCCAATGTGTTTAAAACCATATACGAAAAATTAATAGCAAAAAAAATAGGTATGATTGATTTGATACTATATAAAAAATGGATCCCCATAAAATAAGGATAAGATTAGTCCAAAAGAATAAGCAGATATGTGCTATTAAAATTTAGATCACAAAAACACCGCTAACATGTACAACGCTTCACATCCCAATATATAAACATTTTCATGACCTTAAAAAAGGTAAAGCAACCGGTCGAACACTCCGTTTGGAACTGCTGCTATGCTAAGAAGATTTGGGAGGGGATGGGTTTCAATGAGTTCTTCAATATGCTGCTAGTGTTTCCTCACTTGATTTTTTTGGCATTAAAAGGGTTGTAGATGTAATGGAGAGACTTATTATGGTGGCTTGGTTCTTATGGAATCAAAGAAGTAGAGCATTGTTTGAAGGTTCTTTACATTTGCCACATTTCGTTCGTATGTGTGCACTACAGTACGCTGGAAATTTTCCTCTCCTCCATTAACATGTTATATATTTTTCTTGAAAACATAACTAAAATTTGAAAATAAAAAGCATATTAAATATATTAAATATTTAATTAGTTGTTTTTTTTTTTCTTTTGTTTTCTTTTTTTTATTTTTTTTTATAAAAAATCACCTTTTAAAATTATATTAACATACTATGAGTACGCTACTAAATTGGAATATAATAAAATAAATAATTTAGCATACACTTGTGGGTTTGTAGAACTTGAAATGGAGTGCACCAGGCTGCCTAAATCTCAATCCGCCCAGCACTACTTATGATATGAAGTTGGACTTTGAAGTTTGAATAATGCTCTTATGAAAGATTATGGGTTTTGTTGTTTTCGAGATTTGCATTTAAAACTTTGACATTTTAACCAAACAATGTAATTTTTAGGGAAAATTACACTTTGCCACTCTCAACTATCATCACTTTTTCAATCCCCCCCAAAACTTAAAAAATGCACGATTGACCCCCCCAATTACATTCAATTGCCCAGCCGTTATTCCCTGTGCCCAAAATCGCGTTATAATTGACGGAATCGTCTAACACGTGACACACACGTGATCCCGGACCCACCAGACCACCCTTGACCCATTTGATTTTTCTAAAAACCCCGAAATACCCTTACCCCATAATACATAACACTTAACAAAATCTCTCACCAACACAACCCACATTCGTCTCCCCCAAAGTGAAACCCTAGATCACTGACCCCTGACCCCCAAATTGAAAACCAAGAACACTGGCAGCCAAAATTAAAACCCCAAAACACTGTGGTGGAATTTTGACGACGATGCAGGGATCCTAATCACACGGTGGTGGAAATTCTAGGAGTGCACAATCAGCAAATTCTTAGAGTGGCCATGAAAATCTCCCAACCACGACTGAGTTGTATTACTACTGTGGTATTCCAGCTCCAGTGAAAATCTCTCGCACTCCAAAAAATAATCCTAATCAATAAATACCATTTGAGGGATGGGACTCACAAACAGCAAATCTAAAGATTAAGCAAAACCTTAAGGATGCTCGTTGACAAATGTCACCCAGGTAAGCCAAACTTTTGTCATCTATAACTAGATTCTCCACACTTGAGCGGATAGCCAAAATCTGACAGTAATAAAGACCACAAATATCAGTACGTGGACAATGATGATATGGTCAACAGTTGCAAGGAAATTCTAGACAATGAGAGCACACAAAATTTGGGCTGAACCTGTATCATGTCAGCAACATCATAAGTCTGTGTTTGGATAATGACCAACCGGTCTAACAAGTCAATAGGTATGCCATGAGGACAGTTCATATCAGTCCCTCTGCATGAAAACATATTCATGTTCAGAAATTAAAACATCAAAGTAGATTAAGTCAAGGCGCCTAGGCAATTGTGAGGTAGGGTCCAAATGATATAAGCATTATTGTTTGTAGACCGCTATAGACACAAAAGATCAAAATAATTAAAGCATCACCGCCTTCAATCACTAACCAAAACCATTTACAATCAGTCAAAATCACCACCATAATATATATTGATTAATTGATATCATTTTCATTTTGCATGTAGGTATCCTATATTTATTGATGGTTGCAAACTCAGACAATCAGAGTCCAGCCATAAAGACTCCTGAAGGGAGAAAGAAAATAGGTTAAGAAAATCAATCATTCCAAACATCTGACTTTTTACAACTTTGAGCAATGTGGAACTACCATTGCATCATCCCAGGAAAAGGCCTTGTTAATCATGCTCAGACTACAGAAGCCATGAAGAGCATAGTGATCTAACTTTGTGTTTACATTAGCCGATTCAAATTATTAAACTATATAAAAGCTCAACATATCAGATAGACAATTTTCCTTAGGCATAGATCCTCTAGCGGTGGGCCGCATCATTAAAATATTTCACAAACCCATGACAACACATACAATACCTAGTTGCAGACTCTCTGTTTCTTAAGCATCACCATAGCTCCACTTTCTTAGCCCTTGACCACCATTGTAAGCCAAAGAAAACATCTCCAAGAGTTGCTCCCACCAATTTTTTTTTTCTTTTTTTATAAGTAAGAAGTTGCTCCAACAAATTATAAGCCATAAAGGAAAAATGGTGCTCATGAGAAGTTTGTGATGCACTCTTTTCTATGACTTAAGTATCAAGGCTGATGCCTTAACAAAAGATACAGCTTCATAGCTAGCAACAGCAATAACGATGCAATGCAGATAGCAAATTATCGGTTAAGACCTGAGTGATGATGACACTGACCACAATAATGACACATTAAGAGAAGTATATCATGCATCTCTACAATCAATTAAAATTTAATTCAATTTCTTGTTTAAGATTTCTGAATTGACAAACAACAGTGACTTTCATATGTCACAAGTTGCTTACTAAGTTTAAAAGGATGGTCAAGGTAGAACTACTCCAAACTTTTCAAGGTGCACAAGAATTTCATACCTTACATTGCAAAACCCTCTATTTGTGGCAAAGATTACTATTGGAGATAGAGAGCTCTCTAAAGCACGATTCAAGTATGAAAATTATTCCATATTCAGCATATGTACCTGCAAATCATGATGGATAAACAAATAAATAAATAAATAAAAACCACAAAATATTTAAAACATTAAAGGACATAATAGAGAAAAGAATCTCATCAATGAACAGAACTCCAGGGACAAGTTCTGCTACACCTTCGTCAATGTATCGGTTAACAACCTGTCATTAAAAAAAAATAAAAAATTACTTCCTAAGCTAGACAGAAACATAAATTTGGGAACAACCATTCACCGTGTCATCTTTAATACATCAGTGTCGGATACAGACAAAGCATAGTTAGATGGTTTTAATGTATTATTGTGAAAAGAAAAGATGGACTGTGTTAATTGAACTATTAAAAAAAAATTAAGAAGGGGCTTTCTCAAAATAATTGAAGAAATTCTTTAGAAACTTCATGACTTGCTGACCATGACTCAAGCCTCTATCCAAAGAAAATAATGCATTGAAATAAATATGACATAAATTTATGAAGTAGCACCTTATTAATTTCTTGTCTTAACTTGTCAGTGATTTCTGTTTTCCTAGGCTTCATCATCTGCCCCATTAGTGAGAGTATATCTTGCCCACCTTGAGGCCGTGCATTTGCAGCATCCAGATCATGTAGTGTTACATCCTGTTAGAGATTGGATAAGAAAACAGGACACCGAACATCAAAATAGGAAGCCCATTACATCAGAAATAAGAAAAGTTTCATCAGCTTTTTGATAAGTATAAAATTCCAGTAACAATAGACAACATCAGGATAATCTAAGAAAACAAAAGGAAAAATCCATCAGAACCAACAACAAAACATATAGAACAAAAAGCAATGCTTTTATTCAGTTCTCTTTCCAAGTTTTCTATTTCTTTTCTTTTCTTTTCTTTACTTATCCAAAAAAAAAAAAATCTATTTCTTTCCTCTTTTTTTGGCCGAGCAAACTATGATTGTGAGACCCACCCAACTCCATCGCCACTTTAACCACTTGAAACAGACCTGATGGTTACAAATCCTATTAGAAGCTAAAAAACTTACTAAGCCACCAAAATTCACAAGGTGACAAGTTCAACCAAACTTAAGAGGCATAAAATTCTAGCTATATCATCCTTGGGTGGGCTGAAGTCGTAAGAGAAATTCAACCAACTTCAAGAGTCAGCATGTCTTGTCAGAGAATTTGTGAAACACATTTTTCCCCATGGGTTAAACACATATGCAGGTCGAATTTTCATTATTTGGATGGCATATGCTTCACACGATGATGGTATGGCATTCATTAAAGCAGTGATGCAATTACTAATCACACTGACCAGTCAAAAATGGAAATGTTACAACTATCTTGATCTCATATGGAACACACAATCAGAAATGTCCAAGACTATTATTACAAATTAGTACATCATCTATGAGTTTAAGAAATATGCAAAATACACAAAAAACCAGAATGAAGGAAAACAGACCTGAACTATCTCCTTCCTTTTGTGAACCTCTCCTTTAGGAAGTGGAACATACTCTTCTGCTTCAAGGTCAAATTCTGTAGCAATTAGCAAAAGCATCACTTCTACCCACCCTCTTTACTGCTCCACTATTTGCTTCAATATATATAACATCACCAACAGCCACCTGCAATATGTATAAGGTAAGGAGGTACGGGGCCAATTTGTTGGTTCTTTCTGGCTGGGATTTAATTACTTCAAGTCGACCCATTATTATCTAATTATTATTATTTTTTGTTTATTTCTTCAATTAATTACTGTTTCACAACAAAGAAAATACAAAACAAATAACTTATTAATTATTTTAAAATATAATTTTTGTAATAGTAATTATTTATCAATACATCTTATAATAATAGTAAGGGTGAGTTTGGTAAAGCTTTTTAAAAGTGGGCTTTTTATAAAAAAGAAAAAAAAGAAAAAAATTTCCAAACAAAAAAAATGGCTATATGAAAAAGCTAAGAACGTTTGTTTGACAAATATGGTTAAAAAGTGTGGTTTCAATAATTTCAGTGTTTAGTAACTTAAAAAAGTTGCTATTTGAGGTGTAAATTACTAAAAAGGATATAATAATTAATATGAGAATCCTTTTATATTTCTTGTGTTTAAACTTTAAACTATATTAATAAATTTTATGACTTTGCATTAATAATAATTATAGTTGTAAACTTGTAATAGTGGTAGTGGATAAAGTTTAGCTGCAAAGACCATTGCTACAAAGTGGACAGGTGTCACCATTTTAAATTGGCACCTGTACGGGTCATTGCATATAATTACCTTCTATTTTTTTTTAGCTAAAAATGTTATTGCACACCATTATTCTTCCTAGATCTCTCTCTCTTTCCGAGTCCTTCATGGCCATGGGTTGGAGAAATTATTCAATCCACTAGGTGAACCAACTTAATGGTCCACCCATTCAATAATTAAATATCATATATTGTAATTTAATGATTCAGCTACACATTAGATAACAAATAAAAGTGGGAGAGACCAAAATACCATGCAAGATCCAGCTTACAATGTGAGACTGTCATGCTAGAATTATGATGCGAGTCTGTGCATGTCACCAAGAAAGGAATTCTAAAGCTACCTGAATTAGTAGAAGTTAAAGGTGGAAAGGTATTATTGTTTTATGTAAAGATAAAATAAAAGAAGAAGGCAATGGCAAGGATTGTAGACCATTAAAAGACAAGATTTCAGCCAGGATTAATTCTTGGTCAGTCAAAAAATTGTCATTTGTTGGTTGGCTTCAATTAACAATCTGTCTTATATGAATTCAATTGAACTAAATTGAATTTTAACCTTTATTTTTTTCAACTCTTACTTCAATGGATGGAATTAGTAAAATCCAACCTATGACGGGCATTATGTACAATTATCCAGTATATATGCCAAAGCAAGAAAATGGGAAGATGTGGTTCGAGTTCGGAGATTAATGGTGGAGCAGAACACTAATAAAGTTGCAGGTTGGAGCTTGATTGAAGCACAAGGGAGAGATCATCAATTTGTTGCAGGGGATAGAGAGAATGAGCATTCTTCAGAGATTTACTGACCAAATGTTCTCGCCTTGATTATTGGTAAAACAAGGTTAACTATAACCTGTTCATCATATACAAGTGAGGCATATACATGTAACATGATGTGGGCACCTTGCCTGTGATGTTAGTTTGTTGATTCTGCCAGGTTGATCATTAATTTATTAGATATTTCTAATCAGATAAAAAAGTAAAATAATTTTAGTTTTCTTCCATAGTTTGAGGCTTAAAATAATTGATCCTGGCTTCCAATTGTTTGATAGGTCCTGTATTATCTCAATATACATTGATCAACAATGCTCTATTGCTTGCAGACGTATGAGGATTAAAACTTGATCTTCTTAATATACATTGCAACTTGACTCAGTGCAAGACTAGAAAGTCATTTGAGATGGTTTGCCTCCGAAACTTTTTAATCTTTTTCCAATCTTCCCAACTGGGCTTTTCAGCTATTGCTAATCACTGACTACACTTGACATAATACTTGGTACATGCAACTGTTCTTTTAGTAGTAAGTTACACAAGTTACTTGTGGATCTTGCAACTATACTCTTAATTATATGCTTGTAACAAATTTGACCAATAAACCTCGCAGCCACAAAAAGAGTGTGGGTATTGGTGACCCCCTGCAACCAAGGGTCTGAATAAGAATATTCTTGAATGGTGCAAGCCAATCATTGAAGTTTTAAATTGACCTTGCCCTGATTGTTTTATAAAAAGAGTTTCTCTATCATTGCCAGTTCAAAGATTCCATGTATGATATCCAAGAGTCTCGCATTCTACTTTGCTTGGTGAGTGATAAACGCACTCGGTGTATTATACATTTCTCTCACATAAAAGTGGATCTTACATGTGAATCAACTCACACTCACACATGAGATCTATACTTATATGTGAGAGGGAGGTGTAGTACATCATGTCTACAGAATAATTTCTCTCTTCAAAAAAAACAAAAATCGAAAAATTAGATTACCCTTGGACTTATTTTAGTTGTTCATAAATATTGACAAAAATGAGAATGAGAATGAGAATGAGAGAGAGAGAGAGCATGGGATTTACCAGAATGACCCCTTAATAGAAAATAAGATAACCATTCAGTTTCGCCATATTGTAGGACCAAGTGGTTACTTGATCGGCCTCCAAAATGTCGTTCTTTAATGTAGTCTAATCAAATTTAATATGTATGAATATGTGTGTGGATGTATAAGGTAAAATGGTAGTATATATGGTAAGGTGGGTTGTCGTACCACGGAACGAGAGGTTTTAAAATAAACACGTAACACTAGAAATTAAATCAAAAAAATGTTTTGGTTGTTTTGAAAATTTACAATTTGAATAGGTAAAGAAACTCAAATCTAAGCCTGTGTTTGGATCCTCTACTTAAAAGTGATTTTACGGATTTTTATGCATAGAATGCATTCTGCAAAAAATCTGAGATGTTTGGTTGGGATTTTGGAAAATGCAAAATGCATTCTAGGCAGAATGTATTTTACAAATTTTCATTTCTAGAGTAGAAGTCAGAATCCAAAATATTTTAGATTCTGATTCTAGCTTCTACTTTTAATTTTTGCTAAAGTAAATGGGACCCACTTACAACAGTTTATTATTCGAACAACTCTTTTTTCCCTGCTTAATTTTTCTCTTTCTTTCTTTTTATTTTCCTTCCCTCTCTTTTGTTCCCTACTTTTTCTCTTTTGTTGATGTGTTCCCAATTTTTTCTCTTTCTTTCTTTTATCTTTGAAAAAGTATTCTCATTTTCTCATTTTATATCAAAGAACCAGGGGATGATTTGGAATGATCGTTAGTAATGTTTTTTCCTTTGTTTAATGTAAACTTGTTATGATGTGCTTTTTCCAACACTTTATTTGTAATGTTTGGATTTTATGTCACATTATGTTTTTTCTTTGTATTTGTAATGTTTGGATGTTATATAAAAGAAGGAAAAAAGAAAAAAAAAAAAATTGAGAAATGGGGGAGGGGTGTGAACTGTGAGGAGGAAATGAGAGAAAAAAAATGAGATGGGTGAGGGGGATGTGTGTGTGGTGGGGGAGAAGAAAAAAGAAAGGCAGGGGTACATGGGTGGTGGGGAAAAAAAAAAGAAATAAAAAGGAAAAAAGAAATGAGGAGTGGGGTTTACGTGTATGGTGGGAAAAAAGGGAGAGTGGAAAAGAAAGAAGAAAAAAAATTTTGAAAGGGAAAAAACTAAATTGGTTTTATTTGTATGTTCACTTTATTTGGTGCAATGTGTAGAATTGTGAAAATTTATTTAGAGGATGTCTATGATATTTTTTATCATAAATGGTTTGTGTATATCTCTATTGCACACACAATTTCTCTATATTTTTTTATTACATTGTTCAAATTTTATAAAAATGTGTTCAAAGAGATGTGCACAAATCATGACCTATTTTTTTATTAGTAGACATTAATTTAAATCACAACATAATATTTTATTTCTTTCTTACATTGTTAATTTTTTATTGGTAATAAATGTATTTTTAGCCTTGTATTGAGATATTTAAAAAAAAAAATGTTAATTACATAATGTATACTAATAATATATTATTTAATAGGAAAAATGCATTATTTAAAATACCAACCAAACACAATTTCTTTCAGCATAATTACATTTTATAAATAATTTCAATATTTTATCAAACACACTATTTTCAGCAAAATGTATTCAAGAGAATGCATTCTCTAAAATACATTCCCAAAATAGAGGATCCAAACACAGGCTAAATTTGTTAGAGCTTTGGGTTCCTCAAATTTATTAAGATAAATGAATTCAATTTAAATCCATGGAATTACACAATTGGGGGTTTCACATCCCAAATCCTCAATTGGAACATTTGCAATAAAAACCATTTTTAATAAAATCTAAATTAGAAATACTATTCAATTGTTCATTGATTTAAACACAAAACAAATAACTACGTTGGAAAAACCTAAAATCGACACTCTCACAGTGCAGTAAAAAGTAATATCCAATGAAATTAAGAGCTCTTAGATTTAATGGAATTAAAATCTTTACTTAACTATGAGAAAAACATGATTGAACTCATGAAAAGATTCAAATCATAGAACCACAAATAATAAGAAGATGAGAACAATCAAAGAATAAATCTTAAACATTGAAAACTCAAAATGGGTTTAAAAGAAATTAGTTTACCTTGCAAATTCGAATTCCCCCTTAGCCCAAGCTAAAAGTACTCTTGCCAGTCATGGCCAGGAAATTACAAAAAAAGAAGACTAAAGAAATCAATTCTAGAGAAAAAACTAGAGAGGAAAAAATAAGAAAAAGAGTCTCTGGAATAATCCTCCCAGGCGACTGCTACTGTTGAAAAGAACACACTTCACTTAGTGCTCCAAAAGGGAGCCCTGATCATGTGCATCTCAGCTTGAAAAGAGCCATTGCACCCCACGGCACCAACCAAGGCTACAGCACGTGATTCCTTTAAGCTCATCAATGGGTAATAATCGGGTGCTTTACGGCTTGAAATGAAGACATGCAATCCACGAGTAAAGCAAGGTTCACATGAATTTGAGTCCTTTTAGTAGTGATCCTAGGTGATGCCGATAGGAAAGTAAAGTGAGCTTGTGGGCTTTGGTGGCCATGTGGGCCTTGATGGGCTTGTGGACTTTGGTGGCCATGTGGGCCTTGATGGGCTTGTGGGTTTTGTTCTTCTTTTTCTTTTCAAACATTAATTTGCACCTAAAACAAAACATAAAATTTAGACTTTATAAAATTAAAATAATGCATGTAATAAATTATTTTTATACAACGCAATGAAATAAAAGAAATGCAATGATTTGCATACAACTAAAATAAAATGCAAAATAATTTTATTAAAAACCTTAGAAAATGGGCATAATAAGTCATATTTCATGACTTATCACACCCCCCAACCTAAATTTTGCTAGTCTCTAGCAAACCTAAAAACAATTCAAAAGAAAATAAACCTAAACTATACCACTTTCGCTGGCACTTTCGGTTGCATTTAGCTCATGCAACAAGCCTTTAAACCCCTAGGTGTCCTAGTGGACGAGTTATAATCTCATGAAGGCTTACCAGAACGATACCCACAAATGTTTTGTTTCTCAAGTAACGTGCTCAGTCTTGACTTATTTCAAACAATACCAATCATGTTATCAAAGGGAAAGCAAAATCACAAAAACAATGGTTTTCAGTCATGAGCAAACTTAAAAATACAAACTTCATCTCCAAAATTATGAAAAATTTAAACTCTATCCGAATTTGCTCATGCTCAAATAGTAAAACCATGGTTTTAAAAACTGGACCGGGGAGAGAACCGGAAAGGGGAGTGGTTCCCGTATCACTGGTCCGACCGATGGTCGAACCAATGACGTCATAAATATTTAAATAATTAATTAATCATAAAAAATGTAATAATTCATAATTTCTATTTTTTAATCCAAAAAGTATATAACAAAAATTAAGTGGGAATAAAAAGATTTAACTGAACTCCTCTAAAAATTATTTATAGCAATAGTAGATTTTTTTTTTTTATATACAAAACTATTCAAAAATAAAAAAGGATGCTAAAATAAAAATAAAATAAGAGATGCAAATCACTCAATGCTTAATATTCTTCACTAATCAACATAAATACAAAAAGTCAAAGAAAAAAGAAAAAAAGGAAGGAAAAAAAAAATCACAATGATAATTTCAAATACTCAAATACGAGTTTAATTGCCATAATAAATAACTAGCCTCCTCACACGCGCTATTGCACGTGTTCAAAGGCTTTTTCTATTTATCACTTTTAATTTTTTAATTTATTTATTCAAAGGACTGTATAATTTTCATATTTTGAACCGGTTTTTTTAGGTTAATTTAATTTGTCCAATATGAAAATTGTTCAGAGGACTGTACAATTGGGTAAGTTGTACAGTCCTCTCTTTTTAGGTTAATTTACTTTGTCCAATAGCAAATAAATACTACCAAGTGTATATAAATTAAAAATTTTAAACCATTGAAATATATCTAACAAAAATACATTAGGTCAAATTGTATTATCTACCTCTACTTTAAAGATATTAAAAGTTTATATAGGATAATTGACACTACAAAAAGCGAACACCAATGATAAGATCTAATAATGGGATTAAAACAATATATATATATATATATTCCAAATAAGCATAAATTGTAGTAACATTTAAAAAAAAAAAAACACAAAACAATATTTTTTCTTCGAATATCTACATCTAGACTCTTAATTGTAGTAGAAGTGTTTGTAATCTATTTTTATTTTTATTGTTGTTTGCTGATAATTCCCAAAAAAGAAAAAGAAAAAGAAAGAAACCCTTTGCACATTGTACATTTGTTTTTCCATTCAAATATGTGTAGAGTCTTAATTCAAATAGAATGCTTTAATTATTGTATAAATTAAATATAGAATATATGAGTCTTCTTATTTTGATCTCATTATTAAAGCATTTAAAACTGTATTCCCAAGATTTTTTGAAGATGAAAAAGGTAACTGTGAGAATTCCAAGGAGAGAACCAAAAGGAACAACCTTGCCTTGCATACGTGATACGTGTAAACCTCCTTTATTATTAAAGCATCTCAACAGTCCAACCTCAACTAAACTGATAAGATCAACTCTGTAGATAGATTAGCGAAATAAAAGGGAGAATAATCTATCTCATCTGTACCTATTCTTTAACTGATAAGATCAACTCTGTAGATAGATTAGCAAAAAAAAACAATGTAAATCAATTCATATATATATATATATCAATTCAACTTACCCAAAGGACTGAACTTATTAAATAGAATGCTTTAATAATGAGATCAAATAAGAAGACTCATATATTCCGAATAAACAAAAATTTTAGGTAACATTTAAAATAAAAGGCACGATATAAAACAACAACTAAGTTTCAAAGTATCCAAAAAAAAAAATTATATAACAACATAAAAATATACATAAATGTACTTTTGTATATTAGTGTTACACTTGTTTTAGGACTCCAAGTTTGTCTACATCAAGTTGCTGTCACCTACTAAATCACATTTTATTTTTAAGTAACTGAATAAATAAATAAATAAAAACACCGTTCTTCAAAATACAGTTGATAAAGTGTAACAGAGAAAAACCACACACAAACCCAACCCATCATGGCTTCCCATTCATAGTCACCTTGAGGAAGAGCTTTAGCCTCGAGCTGTCCTTTACCACCAATGCTAGAAGTAATGGTGTGAAGGTCCGCAAATTGAAACTTTGGCGGAGGCGATGCTCCTTTGACAAAGAATCGGTAAAAAAAAATTAATAAGTTTCTTTCTTTTTGGAAAATAATAGAACAAAAAGTACAAAGAATAATGTGGGTGTGCAAAACATTTGTTAAATTTCTAGACATTGATTAAAAGAATTGCAGAGGTTTTCAAATAATCTATAAAAGTTTTATAGATTTGGCACTTACATTTTGTATATCCAAAATGAAAACTTAATTTTTGTTCCTAAATATGTTTGTTTATGGTTCGTTCAGAGAAAAAAAATGACATTACAGAGACATACCTTTTTAAGATCTACAAAAAGGAAATGGATTTTGCCTTTCCTTCAACTGTATGCCTCCCATATTTACAAAAATCATGACAGGAACCAGTAGACGCCCTGAGATAATGAGGAACAGTTTCTCCACTGTTTGAAGAGTTTGCTTTTCCCGTAGAGTTTTATCTGGATAGAGTTTTTGAGTTATAGCAATGATTTTATGAAGTTTTGTATTTGAAAAGTTACTTATTCATTTACGTAGTTTTTTTTTTAAGCAATTATTTGAGAAGTGGGTAGTTATAAAGATAAGGATTAAAAAAAGAAAAAATGAAAAAATAAGGATAAGGGAGATGGCAGAGAAAAAAAAAATAGATATGTGAGAGAAAATTGATAGTTATAAAGATAAGGGAAATTGTGAGAGAAAATAAAGGGAGAGACAAATTTGAACGTGGGTTAGTAGGAAGGTTTTTTTTTTTTAAATTAATTTATTTATTTTGAGGGAATGAGAGATGAGATAAGATTATTTTGGATAATAAAGTTGAGTAAATGAGGAGTTGTGAAGTTAGTGGGAAGTTGGAAATTAGAAAGTGGAGTAGATAAGGGAGATGTAAGAGAGAAAAAAAAAGGAAGACTTAAAAAACAAAGAAAAAAAAATTGTAAAACATGAACGTGGAATTGTGATCATTTTAACTTTTAAATTTGAGCATATCAGTAGATTACTTTTTTAACCTTTATTTTTTAATTTAAAAGCAAATTAATTGATTTTAAGTATGGGGTATTTTAGTCTGTGCAGTAAAGTGGACATTTTTCTATATTTGGATGCGACTATTATACCCTTTTTGCTAACACACATTCTTATTTGAAGTCATTGATTAAATTAGGAATATAAGAAGATGCGAGGGGTATTCTTGACAGTACATTAAAGTGGAGATGAGGGCATGAATCCTCTTAATAATATTAGATAATATTAGATAATGCCATCTCCCTTTTACACGGGATCAGTTCCAGCCTTCCATAGTTCCATTGCAGTTGGCTCCTTTTAACTTCATAGTATATTAATAAAAGTTTCTTTCTTTATCAAAATATATAAATCCCATTTCCCTTTTACGACTTTGCTTAACTCCTACCTACTCTGAAAATAAAAAAATTGCCTAATTGCCACAGCATTGATTTCGCACTAGTATAGAAAGCCATAGAAGCCAAAAATGCAAAAAGGCAGGTCCGCTCCCTTTGTATGGCTTTCTCCATTAAAGCCAAATAGTCAAATATTGTACAACCATTTAAGAAAAAAAATCGTAACCACAAAGAAGTTCCCAAAATCTTATACCAGTTACAAGATTTTTTGGGTTTAAACCTTTTACAGTACCCACTTATACCACGCATCGCTCCGAGTTTCAAACAGTCCAAACGACGACAAAGATGGGAGAGATTTCAAGCCCAAACAGTGATAGTAATAGAGATTTCTTCTTCAAACGACGACGGTGAATTTCCAGTCCGATCAGAGAGCTTTGTTTGAGCTATCCTCTTCCTCCTTGGCCCAAAACTACAGCATTTTGGTGTCTTGATCGAACCGGTCTAAAACCGGTTGAACCTGTCCAGTTTTCGGTTTTGCCGGTTGAACCTACGGTTTTCGGTTTTTGTGTGATTTTTTTAATTTTTCGATTTTTAGGATGAACCGGACCGGACTAGCATCCGGTTCAAGGTTGAACCGGTCGGTTCGGTCTGATTTTTAAAACCATGAGTAAAACGCCACATACATCCTTAGTGTAAAGTGAATTAGCTCATGGATATGGGGCTTCAAACAATTCCATCATAAATGGCTCATGGATATGGGGCTTCAAACAATTCCATCATAAATCAACATTGTCACTACTCTTTTCTTGCTCCTCTATGTGTGGGCTATCAACATTCTTCCCACTTCTAGTAGTGACTTCATTAACATGCTCTACATTCTTTTTATTTTGGGAACCTTGAGTCATATTGGGATGGAAATTTCCCTTTCTCATTTACGGTTAAAGCATTGGTCAACTTTGAAATGTGGCTTTTCATTTCCTTATTCTCTTCGGCCAATTGATTTAAAAGTGCATCATGCTTTTGATTGGTCTTGCTTTGTACCTCAAGAAAAGCATGAATTGTACTTTCAAATGAATTAGATGAAGAAGGAAATTGTTGTTGTGTTTGGTGTGGCACATAAGTGGGAGTGAATTGTTATGGTGGGGGTGCATGTTGGGAGGGATAGGATTGGGGGAAACTCCTTTGTGGCATAGGTGGTTGTTGGGAAGAGTAAGTGTCATTTTTCCAACCAAAGTTAGGATGATTCTTCCATCCTGGATAGTAAGTCTCGGAGTAGGGTGAAAATGGTTTCCTAAAGTTCCCTATGGCTCCACAATGTTCCTCAAAAATCCCCATTACACTAGGCAACATCGGGCAATCCTTGGTAGGATGCTCCGGATCATGGCACACACTATATTCCTCATGCACTTCAACTTGGTAACCTTGCTTGGTACCACTAGTCCCTCTCATTTTTAGGGTCTCTATCTCCTTGGTTAATTGGGCTATTTGAGCCTTCAAACCATCCTCCTCTTTCAATTGGCAAATCCCTCCACTCGAAGAAGTAGAGGTGTGAGGTCTAGACTGGTTAATACTCTTAATAGCACTAGGTCCGATCCATGTGTGGGCTTTTTCTGCCAAATGGATCAAATACTCAATAGCCTCATCGTGGTCTTTTTGCAAGAACTCCCCATTACACATCATCTCTACAAATTGGCGGTCCCTAGGGAGCAACCCCTCATAAAAACAACTAACCGTATGCCAACTCTCATACCCATGATGAGGACACAAACTCAAAAGGTCCTTAAACCTTTCCCAAACTTGGTAGAGAGATTCACTCTCTCTTTGTTCAAATATTGATATTTGACACTTAAAAGCATTGGTCTTATGTTCAGGAAAATATTTTTTGAAGAAAATATGTGTCATCTCACCCCATGAAGCAATAGATCTAGGTCTCAAATAATACAATCAACTTTTCACCTTATCTTTCAAAGAAAAGGGAAAGAATTTAAGTCAAACTGTATCTATCGATCCTAATTGGCTATGGAAAGTGGCAACTACCTCCTCAAATTCTCTAATATGCACATATGGATTTTCATTATCCATACCATGAAAGGTAGGAAGGAGTGGAATCATTCCAGGCTTAAAATCAAAATTTTGTTGGTTAGCCGGAAACATGATGCATGATGGTGAACTATTCCTAGTTAGGTATAGGTAGTGATGTAGAGTCTTGATGGGTTGATCTTCCTTGTGATCACCCATTGTGTTGGATGTGTATGATGTGTGTGATGATGTGAGTGAAAATGTATCGGATGCAATAGGTGAGTCAAATAGATTTGGAAAGTAAGTTTCGGAATCCGAAGAATCTGTATCGGGTTCTATTGCAAATCTACCTAGGTTATCACGATACCTTCTACTCATGCAAATTCAAAATTAAAATTCAAAGAAAAAATAAATAAAACAACTAACTAACAATAATATATACAAAAAAAATGGTATTGACAAAGAAAGGGTTGGAACGAGTTTACCGCCTTGACAAGTCAATTGAGCAAACCAATCCCGTGATGGTGTTCCTTCAAATACACCTCTCCTCAGCAACGACGCCAAAATTTGATCGGCCTCCAAAATGTCATTCTTTAATGGAGTCTAATCAAATTTAATATGTATGAATATGTGTGTAGATGTATAAGGTAAAATGGTAATATATATGGTAAGGTGGGTTGTCGTACCACGGAGAGGGGGGGGTTTTAAAATAAACACGTAACACTAGAAATTAAATCAAGAAAATGTTTTGGTTGTATTGAAAACTCACAGTTTGAATAGATAAAGAAACTCAAATCTAAAAATTGCTAAGGCTTTGGGTTCCTAAAATTTACTAAGATAAATGAATTCAATTTAAATCCATGGAATTACACAATTGGGGGTTTCACATTCCAAACCCTTAATTGAAACATTTGCAATAAAAATCATTTTTAATGAAATCTAAATTAGAAATACTATTCGATTGTTCATTTATTTAAACACATAATAAATAACTACGTTGGAAAAATCTAAAATTGACACTCTCACAGTGCAGTCAAAAGTAATATTCAATGAAATTAAGAGCTCTTAGATTTAATGGAACTAAAATCTTTACTTAACTATGAGAAAAACATGATTGAACTCATGAAAAGATTCAAATCATAGAACCACAAATAATAAGAAGAGAACAATCAAAGAATAAATCTTAAACATTGAAACTCAAAATGGATTTAAAAGAAATTAGTTTACCTTACAAATTCGGATTCCCCCTTAGCCCAAGCTAAAAGTCTAGCCAATCATGGCTAAGAAATTACAAAAAGAAGACTAAAGAAATCAATTCTAGAGAAAAAACTAGAAAGGAAAAAATAAGAAAAAGAGTCTCTAGAATAATCCTCCCAGGCGGCTGCTGCTGTTGAAGAGAGCACGCTTCACTTAGGTCTCCAAAAGGGAGCCCTGATCATGTGCATCTTGGCTTGAAAAGAGCCATTGCACCCCACAGCACCAACCAAGGCTACAACATGTGATTCCTTTAAGCTCATCAATGGGTAATAATCGGGTGCTTTGCGGCTTGAAATGAAGACATGCAATCCACGGGTAAAGCAAGGTTCACGTGAATTTGAGTCCTTTTAGTAGTGATCCTATGTGATGCAGGTAGGAAAGTATTGAGCTTGTGGGCTTTGGTGGCCAAGTGGGCCTTGATGGGCTTGTAGGCTTTGTTCTTCTTTTTCTTTTCAAACATTAATTTGCACCTAAAACAAAACATAAAATTTAGATTTAATTTATTAAATCTGAGCATTTAATTGCGTAGTGGGTATTTAATTTATTAATGGTGTAGTGTTTATTATGAGGTAGTGGGTATTTAATTTAGTTTATTTAATTCATATGCCATCTAAGATGCTACGTGTCAAGTAGAAGACGTTGCCTTAGATGCCACGTGCCACAACGTCTTCTGCTTTAATATATACTAATCGTGAACCTGTGCGATGCACGGGAAAGCTACTAATAATGATATGATATCATTTATATTTAATGTTCTACATCTCAGTTATAAATAAAATAAAATAAAATAAAATCAGAAAAGTTTGTAAGAGAGACTAACTTCAGTTATGAATTCATGTATCAGTTCCAAAGGTTTAACATAGAGACAAATCTTAATTCTTATAAAACACTCAAGCACTCAAAATTTTCCTAGTCCTAATCCCTAATACTAAAAAATTATAGACTCTCAAGACTTGGACCAAAGGTTGGGCTAGAGAGTTCAACTTTGAAAATTTAAGTTCAAGTATGAGGTAGGCCCATTAATTTTAATGGCGGACTGCTCCAGTCTCCACGGCATCCACATTACATATCCAAAGAATTCAAAACTGAAACAATAACACCAATGGTAAAGTATAAGCAAAATCAGAAGCCCTAAAAAAAACCGAAGAATCAAACACATAAATTAATCAACCACCAATTCTAACCAAATTAAACACATAAATTAAATTATACTGCTATATAATTTGGACATATAATTAAACACATAAATTAACTTATACTGCTATATAATTTGGACATATATTGGTTTTCACAAAATGTATTGGTCCTTTTCACATTATAACATTTATGCATCCCAATCAACCGCCAATTATCCTTTTCGCATAAATAGAAGCTAGTTATTGACCAATGCAGATAAGTAGAAGTTAGCTATTAACCAATGCAGATAAGTAGAAGCTAGCTATTAACCAATGTAGATAATTCAGTGACTGGTAGTAACTTAAAGATTAATTCGCGTATTAGAAACTAAGGATGAGTGGAAGTGCAAATAAGTACAGGTTAAACTTTAGTTAAAATTAGAGCTTGAATGCAAGATCCAAATATACTATAAAATTAAGTATTTGTTCAGAAGAAGTGCAAATAAGAACAGGTTAAACTTTAGTTAAAATTAGAGCTTGAATGCAAGATCCAAATATGGGCAGAAAAAACTTTTTTTTTTTTGATAAGTAAATATGGGCAGAAAACACAACCAATTCACTTGGGCATTTAGCAAACCCAAGAGGCAAGAACCTGTTTGTTCACATGAAATGATCAAGGATGCTCCAATAGTTCCTAAAACAAAGCTATATATGAATCTAAATAAGCAAAATGCTCCACCAAAAACCTGTCACATGAAAAAAGTATTTTACTCCGTAGAGCCAATCTTCACTTTCTTTTTGAACCTACATCACATTATGAATCAAGATAATAGTATAAATTCAATATCCACAAATCTTCGGCGAACTCATTCCCATCAACATCAATAATAAGACTCCAAATTCATTTCCCAATCTCTTATATGACCATTTTAGAAACCAATTAGAAAACAACAAATTTCATTGTTGCATAACAATAAAAGCAAAGACACAGAATCCAATCATATTCACCAAATGCTTACTTTATATAAAGGCTGTAAATTTATCATAGACTTATTCTTGGTTTCTTCCTGTTCAATTGATGCTGATATTTATATTATAACAGAGAATAAGTTACATATTGATAAACAAGATATATAGAGAAGACTAAAACTCCTATCACGCTATCAACTCTCTTTGGCTGGATGTTTATCCTTTGAGATATCATTGGTTGCTTATGATTAGATGTTGGTGCTGTAACCGTATGAGTAGGAGTTGTCTTCAATATTTTATAAGAAAACAAACAAAGCACGAAAAAAAAATACCTATCAAGTATATATATGCTGATGTCATTGAGTTCCTATTACAATTCTAGTTTGTAAAAGTTTCTGGAATTCCATTACCAAGATAACAGTGGTTTGCCTTCCCAAAATTATTCTCTTTCAGCAAACCAGCAGAGAAAACTCCCAGATTTTAATCCCAATGAACAGACCACCTGAATCATAAAAAATCAGACCCACTTCTCAGTATCCCATAAACCTTCAACTACACAATCTCAAAGACGAATGTGATTCAATTCTAAAGAAAATATATAAAAAGATTTAAACTTGGATCAAATTATAACCTGCAAATCCCAAATGGAACCCAATAAGAATTAGAATCCAAAACTTCTATTGAATTTCGAATCTATCTACGAAATTCAAAGGTTCACGGAACAATAAACTCACCTTACCTTGGTGTGGTTGAGCAGATGTGTCTTCTTGGCCTTGAGAATCTCAGATCCACTGCCAAACTCTTTAAATTCATTGAACGGAAACTGTTATTGCCAAAGAAAGGTCGCTGCCAGGAAGTTTGCAGCAGGTTCTGTATCTCCGTTCTTCTTCTGATGTACCGATACATTCTCAATAGATATTTTCCTAAAAAAAAAAAACAACCACCCATAGTCTAAAACTTCCTAATCTAACTCCAAAATAATGAAAACATAAACACCCACATAGCAAACACACAAAACCCACATAAAAATCTAATCTAACCCCAAACCAATGAAAAAAAAAAACCACTGTTAAAAACCTCACCTTAGAATGGAAACCCAAGTGAGACTGCGGCTCAGGAACTCTTGTGCGCCTTTGGTTTCAGGAAGAATGAGAAAACAAAGAGAGAAGTGGGCTTCAGCTAAAAGGGTGATGATGAAGGTTGTGGAGAAAAGCTTAAATAACAGAAAACCTAGCTGGAGATTTGGGGATTATTAATTGTAGAAGAAAAAAGAAACGTGAGTGGAAGGGAAAAACATGGGAGATGAAAAGGCCGGGGAGATGAAGAGGCGGAGGAATAGAGAGCATTAGAGGTGGAGGTGGAGGCGTGTGAGAGAGAAAGAGTAAAAGAGGAGATGAGGAGGCAAACGTGTGAGAGAGAGAACGTTAGATAATTAAACATTAATTAATTGTTAATTGGGGCAAACCGTGTGTGAGAGAGAGAAAGGGAGTGTGTGAGAGAAAGAGTCCAATAAAGCTGAAAATCCAACGTGGCAGTATTTGAGAAGGTAAAAAAAATTTCTCTGAGCTTCACCTATTAGTTCTTATAATAGATATGAAAAATAGGTGTAAGGGTAGAAAACATTAACAAGGTTTGTGATAGGGTAGAATGGATTGAAATAATTATGAGACCAATGAGTTTACATGATAGATGGGTATCACACTATCACTTATAAGGAATGTGATTCCTAGTTTTTGCACGATTAATCTGAATCACGAACACTTGCAAAATAAGGTAGAGTGATCGGAAGGCTCTCTAATGTTTAAGTCAAAGTTTTTCATACATATATATCACATGAATTGAAGCTAGTTGTTGTTTTTCATACTTTAATAACATTTTTGGTGATAAAGTAGATGTAAATTTATCACATGCATTAAAAAGGGAGTTGATTCTAAAATGACATAGTTATGCATAAAGACTTAGCACTAGATGAATATACAACATGAGTACAGTATGAGCAACCTTGTTCTAAACCAAATCATTTTAACTTTCCTCAGTTAATCCCTTCTGACTTCTATCCTAAAACTTAATAGCTTGATACTTTGTGTTTAGCCAAACATATTGAATTCATTATTACATAAATTTCATAAACTCTATCATTTTGCTCTCAAGTGATTGTTATTTTACCTTGCCTCAAATGATGTGAAGGTTATTTTATTTTCTGAACAAGTTGTGCTTAATGAAGAATCTGCTTCACGAGATGAATCTGTATAGAAGCCTGGCTGCCTTGGCTTAGGCAATAAACTCTCACTGCTTAACATCAGAACCACATACGACATGTTTGGCCTATCTTCTTGTCTATTTTGCACACATAACAGACCCACATGAATGCATCGTAACACTTCAAATATATTGAAGTCGCCTACCGAATCATCAATTAGTTCAATCGGCCTATCCTCAATCCATAGTCTCCATGCCTGAAATAAATTAAAACCATACTTTTGTGGGTCAAAGTACAATCCAACTTGCCCATCACTATTAAAAGAGCATTACTATTAATTAAAATTTCTGTTTTACAACATAAATTAGTACATTGCCATTTTTCATGCTTACATGTCCAAGAAGATTAAGGTGCTGCTCTGGGTGACGAAATCTCCTGTTCTTCTTCCCACTTATTATCTCTAATATTAAAACTCCAAAGCTAAAGATATCAGATTTTATTGAGTATTGCCCATGCACCGCATACTCCAGAGACATATAACCACTAAGAAATGTCATTGCAAGAAAGAAGTTCAAAAAAAGCTCAATTGTAACTTATAAAAGGAGTTTATACGTACTTACTATGTACCAACAATCCTATTGGTATTGGCCTCACATTGATCTCCCCCAAATAATTTAGCTAGGCCAAAGTCTGAAATTTTTTATTCATATTATTATCTAGTAGGATATTGCTAGCTTTGAGATCTCTATGAATAATTCTCAATCTAGAGTCTTGATGAAGATAGAAAAGGCCTCTAGCAATCCCTCCAATTATGTCGATGCTCTTACGCCAATCTAGCAATTTACTATTTGTTTGATCTGTCCAATTTCATATTTATTTCAATGCAACATTCCAGTAAAATATTCAACAAACAGTTTCATTAATGAAAGATGGTAAATTTGAACATGAATATCTTGGATTTAGTCAGGGTCAAAGTTCAAACCAAAAATAAAGGAATCCAAGCTTTTGTTGGGCATGTATTCATAGATCAACATTTTTTCATTTCCTTGAATGCAAGAACCGAGAAGTTTCACAATATTGCGGTGTTGAAGTTTGGCAATTAAATTAACTTTATTTTTGAACTCATTGAGTCCTTGTCCTGAAGTTTTTGATAACCTCTTTACTGCTATATCTTTCCCCTGCAGCAATGTACCCTAAAAAAAAAAAAAAAAGTCACTATATTTTGGAGATAGAAAATAGTTAGGTTTATCTTCTAGTACACCCTGTATTTCACTTTTGCAAATCAATCACAACAATTTCCTTGCTATTTACAGTTCCAACATATTGCCAATTTACCTTGTATACCGGTCCACAACCACCTTCTCCAAGCTTGTTGTTCAATGAAAAGTCATCAGTGGCTCTAGCAATTGTGGATAGGTCGAACAACGGAAGCTCCATGTCTTCTTCTGGACCCTTGCTGTTGCTGCTATGAACAATTGTTCTTATTCTCTCCATTATCCCTGATATAAGGAAAAAAAAAATTCACAATGAGGTTCACTTAAGTATTAGACATGTGAAGAGAAGCACAGTTAAATATAAATATAGGAAAGTTTACCTCTTAAGTTTTCTTTGCTGCAAACGTAATAGCTACCTAAGAGCATCCCAGAAACTACCACAATGGAACATGCAACTATCGCTGCTATATTCTTCTTATGGCCATTTCCCGTCCCTTGATATTGGATTTAGAAGTGGCAAAGCAAATTCAGTCAAAGTTCAAAATAGAACTAGAAAAAAGAAGAAGATTAATTTCTAGAAAAAAGGAAACAAATTGAAAGACAATGGAAATAATAATTTAAACTTCCATGACAGATAAATATACTCATTGACGATCTTCTTCCACAAAATAAAACATACATACCAAATACTGTAGCGTGCATTCGAATATATAGATCTTGTCCATCAGCTGGAAATTGTCTAATATCTAGTAGATCACCAAGCCAGATGGCACAGCCACTACCTTTTTTGATATTCTAAGTTTGTATAAGCCATACAAGTACAATTGTTCAAGCATCTTTCCCTGCATTCCTTGAGATTCATACTTTTATTCACCCATGTGTGTGTAGTGTCTGGGTTCAAGCTAGAAAATTTTACAATGTGTGATTTTATCCTGGCAATTCAATGGTTTATTGCGTACACATCCTTGAGACCAATCCATTGAATCCCATTTTTGTTGTGATTTGGGTTTGAATCCCTTTAAACATTGGCAAACCGGAAGCTCAGCAATGATACATATTCCATAGGCTCCACAAACGCCATAACTATCACAGCGGTCTGTAGGATGAGCTGAATATAACTTCCAACTTTGTGCTGTTTCCGTCCGTGTGAAACTTTGAAACGTAGAGGTGGTTTGGTTTGGAACTCCTCGTATGAGAAGTGACTTATCTTTGAGGGTAAACGTGAAGTAAACCTCATCTTGATTGTAAACAAATGTGAAGCTAAACACAGGATTTGGCTTTATTCCATCATGACTTCACTCAGTTCTCCAAAGCCGTTAACAAGACATGAGAGAGTGATTAGGGAGTACGGACAAATAAGTGTATTCTTTAATTTTGTTGGTGGGTTTCAAAGGGTAGTTTTGTTTTTTCATTTATAAAAAATATGGTGATATTTTTCATTCATCAATCAGGAACAATCCTTACATCACAAGTTCACAACATATTAATCTTACAGAGAAGACAAGGGTTGAGCATTGGCAGCCTGCGGTCTATCTTGCTGGAGTTGAAAGGATAAGAAAATCAAAATTAGATTTTCATCTGGCCAAGTAATGGTAGTTAGGATTTGTCTTACCTCTAGTGTCGAGTGCATTGGAGGGAGCCATGGACATAACACGTGTCAGCTCATGGTTCCTTCTAGGGCACTAGAATGCTGGAAGGAATTAAAATCCTGGTTGTTATGTTTTTGTCCATGGAATAAAAATCTTATAAAATGAGCATGTCTTTATCTTGATCAAAGATAGATACAACTTTGGGTAAAACTTAAGTATAGTTCCTTAGGTCAAATACATTAGATTCTCCAATTGAATTCAAACACATAGTTGCATTAACCAATGAAATACAAACAATGTTATCTTTTCCAAAAATATTTAAATTCAATGTATTTGAATTCAACTAGGAACCTAATGTATTTGACCTAAGGAACTATACCTAAGTTTTACCCTACAACTTTTATGTTTAAGTCATTGCGTTGCGTTGAATTATGGATTTTTCTTTTTATTTTGAATTGACTTCAATTAATTGTTTTTATGTATGAATTCAATATGCCAATGCATTAAATAAAATAATAAAAACTTCTATTTCGTTCATTTGTTGGTGTATAACTTCCTCACTTTACAAGCACTGTCGACTCAACCATATAACCATATAGCTAGGCAGGTGAGGCCATGGCCTAAGGCCCCCAAATATTAGTCAATAAAATCTTAAAAAATAAAAAAAAATAAAAAAAAAAACTTGGAAGTTCAATACTTTAGGTTTCCCAAGACTTGGAAGTGTCAATTGAGTTATAAGACTCTTAGTTGTTCTCAATTAAATTTATACAAACAATTGCATTACATTTAATTTTCATTATAAAAGAAAACATTGTTTGTGTTTCATTGGTCAATGCAATCATATGTTTGAATTTAATTGAGGAACCTAATTTATTATACCTTAGGAAATGTACTTAAATTTTACAACAACAAAAATAGAACAAACACCCTCTCTCTAAAAAGAACAATCAATTGAGAAAAAAAAAAAAAAAAGGATAGTTGGTAAAACTTGAATACAAAAATTTAATAAGTAATTTTACATCTCAAAAATAAATAAAATATATTTTAATGAAAAAAAATATTATATAGAAAAAGTTAATAAGATTTAATAGATATTTAAATATTTGTAACTATCCCATTGAAAATTATGGCCAAAATCCTTTGATTTCTTTAATTTTGTTGGCGGGTTCCAAATGGTAGTTTTGTTTCTTTTTTCTTTTTCTTTTTTTAATTAAAAAACATTGTGATATCTGTCATTCATAAATCAGGAACAATCCTTACATCACAAGTCACAACATATTAATCTAACAGAGAAGACAAGGGCTGAGCATTATAAGAAAATCAAAATTGGATCTTCATCTGATAGGTATGTTTTTGTGCAAAAATAAAAATCCTATAAAATGAGCTTGTCATAATAGAAGAGAAATACAATCATACAAGTAGCTTAGTGCTTGGTTTATAAGGTTCTATGGTTCTAGAACAATTAGTGGCTGTGTTTTAAAAGAATTTTGGTATTTTAGTTGTTGATTGCATCCTAAGAGCCGTTGGCTGCTTGTCCTCATCCATTGAAATGTTGTTTTTTATTTCGGGTATGCTACATGCTAGCAGCAACAGCAGACATGAAATATGTTTCACTTTTTGAGTAATTGTTGCAGCACTTGGTTGATGGAATTTTGTGGATTTCTTTTCAATCTTTGGATTTATAAGGACCATGGATTTACTTGGAGAAAATAAAAGGACTTTCTGCAAATCGATTTATGAAGTTGCAGGAAAAAAGAAAAAATTTATCAAGACAATTAGTGGTTTTTTTTAAGGACTTTCTTATTTATCAAATCACAAATCAGAAAGTGATTTATGATTTACCAGGACCATGAATTTACTTCATATGGGTATGTGCTGCA
Source organism: Fagus sylvatica (assembly GCA_907173295.1). NCBI lineage: Eukaryota > Viridiplantae > Streptophyta > Magnoliopsida > Fagales > Fagaceae > Fagus > Fagus sylvatica. Next base: position 49,728,540 of record OU015761.1, read on the forward strand.
CTTGGGAATTTTTTCTATTCCCATCCGCATATGAAGTTGTTTGTTCACCGAAGTGGGATGTGAGAGGTGAGAGAGAGAGAGATATGAGAGATTTTTTTTTTTTTAAATATAAAATTAAGAGATTATTTTAATAGAATGTCTTGTAAAATAAAGAGTGAGGTGTGAGGTGTTTGTAAAAGTGGACATGTAAAATAGAAAATTTGCTTTTCGAAGAGGTAAACTACAAATTTTTTGCATTTCCGGATGGGAATGCTCTTAGTCGCGAAATTTAGTTGCTAACAATAAAATGGAAATACCATCATACAAGTAGCTAAAAACAAAGGGAAAAGATAACGCATACAACCATATGGTTGAATGATGGGGTTATATTATAACCCATGGTCCAGCCCACGCCAAAGCAAGGCTCATGTAATGAGCTTGCTGGACGCGTGAATTAAAACAAACTTCTATTAGAAATAGGAGTTCTCCTTTGGCCACAGTAACATTGCAATATATAAAGCAGTGTGCGTGTGAATTAAAGTGGTGGTGTGCCACAAGCCTGGGAGAAAAAGACAGCCACAATATATTGAGAGAGAGCAATCTGCAATTGAGACTTTTGAGAGAATTGCGTGAGAAGTAGCCACAAATTTGCAGGGGGAAAACGCACGATAGGCTGATTTTAAAAACAATTTCGCAAAAACACATTGTTTTGAAACTAATGAGTTATACAGCCTCGTCTCTGGTAGAGACGAGTTCCAATCAAAAACATTTCCGTGGCATTTTCTTTAGTGTTTCATGGCATTTTGACGTGGCAGTAAATTGCCTGCTGGAACTCGTCTCTTGTAGAGACGAGTTGCAAGCTTATTTTTTAATTCCCCTCATTCTGGCGCGAACACTATTATTCCTCGTAATCTGGCTGGAACTCGTCTATGCTAAAGACGAGTTCCATTGAAATTATAACTATTGGTGAGATATTATTTAAAAAAAAGAAAATTTGGCTTGAACTCGTCTCTGGTAGAGACGAGTTGCATTGAAAATGGAAGGTTGGCTGGAACTCGTCTCTGCTAGAGACGAGTTCCATTGAAATG
>OU015761.1:49729706-49803586 GCA_907173295.1 Fagus sylvatica
ATATATATTTCTCTCGTATTTTCTTAAATGATAAATAAATTTTTATTAAAAGTCGTAACACTTTTAAGATAAGATAAACAATGAAATTAGAAAAGTATGATTTATAAAAGTCTTCACAACCTTAAGGTGGCAGAAACAAAAATGAGTTAGGATTTCACGATTCATTTTTTCTTGCACTATATATATACCACATAATCATCACCTTCACGGAACAAAACAAACAAAGATGGCACACATGTTGATGTTACTACTATACTCATCCCTTTCTCTTCTTATCCTCCTTTTTGCTTTCAAACTCTTCCTCCAAACAATAACACGACGCAAACTACACCTTCCTCCCAGCCCACCTTCACTGCCAATTCTAGGCCATCTCCATCTAATTAAGAAACCCATTCATCGTACTTTTCACCGTCTTTCGCAAAAATACGGTCAAGTTTTCTCTGTCAAATTCGGTTCCCGCCTCGTGGTTATTGTATCGTCCCCATCCGCAGTTGAGGAATGTTTCACCAAGAACGATCATCCAAGAGCCAACCGTCGACATCGTTTTAGCCAACCGTGGGCCTCGTAACTTAGTGGGCGAGCACCTTGCCTACAACCACACCACTACCACTGGCAACATCCCCGTATGGCGATCACTGGCGCAACCTTCGCCGCATTGGGGCCTTAGAAATCTTCTCAACCAATCGTCTCAACATGTTCTTAGGCATCCGAAAGGATGAGGTCAAGCACTTGCTATGGAAACTGTCACGAAACTCGTGCCAAGGTTTCGCCAAGGTGGAGTTGAAATCTATGTTCTCGGAGCTGACCTTTAACATCATAATGAGAATGGTGGCAGGGAAGAGGTATTATGGGGAGGACTTGAAGGACGAGGAAGAAGCAAGGAAATTCAGGAGGTTAGTGAAGGAGATAGCAACGTTTGGAGGTGTGTCGAATCCAGCAGAGTTTGTGCCGGTGTTGAGGTGGATTGATCATGGGGGTATGGAGAAGAAGGTGAAGGGAGTTTCCAAGAGAATGGATGCATTCTTGCAAGGTCTTATTGATAAGCAGAGGAGTAAGGATGAGGAGGAAAACACTATGATCGATCATATGCTTTCTTTGCAAAAATCACAGCCCGAGTACTACAGTGACCAAATTATCAAAGGGTTTATACTAGTAAGTGTATTGCATCTCTCTCTTGATCTTTTTTTTTTTTTTTTTTTCGTTACACAAATCAAACCTATTAGCAATTAGAGAAAGATGTTTTGAAAAATTTTGAAAAAAGAAGAAGGAATTTTGTGTCAAACAAAGAAGAAGGAATATTTTGTGTCATGGAGTGCGAAACGTGGCACTATGCATGCTCTGGTTTAGGAGAAATTAATCTTATACATCCATTGCTATCAAATCTCACAAGTGGGTTATACTAGTGTGTGGACTGCATCAATTGTAAGATATCCCATGCATGGGTCCTATTAGCCGTGATATATTAGCCGTGACATATAGGTCCATTTGGTATCACATGATACAATATTGTCCATAGTACTGTATATACGATAATTCTTATTTTGTGTTAGTCACATATTATCGTCTATACACGATATGTGTTGAATGTTACGATAGTTCTTATATTTGAATGGTCACTTTATAATCGCCTAACACGATTTGTGTTTAATATTATTATATTATCTGACACTTCAATATATAAACTCTCCGAGGTTTATCAAAAAAAAAAAAAAAATATACTCCACGTGGTGAGATTTTGTTGCGAATTTTGCAATTTCAATTATTTGCAAGAATAGGACACTTTCCATAAACTATTTAAATATTCTATTTAAAATTGACACTGTTTTATCTAATAATTACGTAATTTTCTTTTATCATTAAAAAAAATGAAGTTGTAACACTTTAAAAAAAAAAAAATAGGTGAGATTTTGTTGCGAATTTTGCAAGTTATTTGCAAGAATAAACAAAACACTTTCCAAAACTATTTAAATATTTATTTAAAATTGTGTTTTAAATAATTAAATTTTCTTACGTGGTGATTTTGTTGCGAATTTTGCAAGTTATTTGCAAGAATAGACACTTTCCAAAACTATTTAAATATTTATTTAAAATTGTGTTTTAAATAATTAAATTTTCTTAATTAGTTCTGAAGTTGTAACACTTTAAAAAAAAAAAATAAATAGAAATTCACATGAGATCTCGCATATGAGCTTTTTTTGTCCAATAAACAAAAGGAAAAAAAGAGAGAGCTATATATATAGAGCTTTAACTTTTTTAGGGTCATGAAAATGTTTATATTTTTAGTAAGTGGAGCGTTGTACATGTTAGTGTATATTTTATGATTTATATTTTAATGATAAATTAATATCCTTTTCTTTCAAGCCCAAAATCTTATCTTTCTTTTACTGGCAAGGACAAAGACAAGAGGGGTTGAGGAGGCAATTTCCCCTAACCCACCCAAAACAAAAAATCTTAACAACTAGTCGTCCATTCCAATTCAAGTGAAGAGTAGCCTATCTATTTTTGATTCTAAGACCCGTAGTTTTAGCGGTCGACTCACCTCTTTCAAATTGTTTCTCATTATTAAGAAAAGGTAACAAAGATAAAATATGAGCTTGCTTTATAGCACTAGTAATTAATCGTTGTTGTTTTAAGTTTAATCTATTCACCCGTCTAGATAATATTTTTCCTTGTTCACTAATAAATCGACTAATTAAACTCATGTTTCTATAATCAATTCGATCTCCCGACTGGATCGGGGGCAAACGCCTATGAAAAGATCGCTTAGATTTAATACTTATTTAATTATTACAAAAATACCCCTAATCAAATTATAATATATTTAGAAATTTGTTATTTGTTGTTCTTTTGTGATTTTTGTTGTTGTTGTTGTTGATATAGATAATAAGCTATTATCTTTGATATATGTAAAATTTCATTAAAAAAAATTAGAATAATTTGTTCTCCATTATGAAAATTTGATTCAAAACAATAAAGTAGGAATTATATAAAAAACTCAAGAGTCTGATATTCTTTTCAAGCTAAACACATAAGTTTTAAGTACATATATGTTCATAGTATTGTTTTAAATTATTACAATTTGAACTTTTTAAGAGACTATATTAATTAATTAAAAGAAACTTACATAAAATGCATTTGGCATTTATCTAATTACTAAAAGTCATTCCATTCATAACTTTAATTTCCACTTCAAAAAATTGAAAAATGGATGACTCACATAGATTAAAAAACAAATTGTGAGTTTTCTTATATTAAAATGTCACTTAGTATTCAAGTGAATAGCTTTTAATTTTTTAAACTATATATATTCACATGCACGTCCATAATGCGTGTAATATATAAATTTTTCCCCCCAACTCAAATCTTGACTCCGCCATTGCTTACGAGGATTCCATTTGTCATATTGTATGAAATCAATCCATATTTTTTGTTTAAAGTCTTCTTATGGTATTAAACACATATTGGGCAGGTTTTACTACTTGCCGGGAACTGACACATCAGCAGTGACATTAGAATGGGCAATGGCCAATCTGCTTAACCATCCCGATGAGTTGCAGAAGGCTAGAGTAGAGATGGACCATCAAATTGGACAAGAGAAATTGATGGACGAATCCAGATGTCTCTAAATTACACTACCTTCAAAGTGTCATCTCGGAGACCCTTCGATTGTACCCTGCTGCTCCTCTGTTAGTACCCCACATGGCCTCAGATGATTGTACCATTGAAGGATATGATATACCACGTGACACAATGTTATTGGTCAATGCATGGGCCATACATAGAGATCCAAAGCTGTGGGATGATGCTACTAGTTTTAAACCTGAGAGATTTGAAAATGGTGAGAGTGATGCACATAAGTTAATGCATTTTGGTTTGGGAAGGAGAGCATGTCCTGGGGCAGGCCTTGCCCAACGTACAGTGAGCCTGACTTTGGGGTCGTTGATTCAATGCTTTGAGTGGGAAAGGGTTACTAAGGAAGAAGTTGACATGACTGAAGGTATTGGGGTTACAATGCCTAAAGTTGTGCCATTGGAGGCCATGTGTAAAGCACGTCCTATCATGCATAAAGTTCTTTCTGAGTCTCTGCATGATGTTTGAACAATGTTCTTGTGTTTTCAGTGTGTAACTGAGCTATATTTTTAAAGAATATTTTAGATTTTTACTTTTTACTACTAATAATTTTGGAAACACTTTTATGATAAATAAATTTTTGTATGTACATTCTATCCATTATTAGTACAAATTGTTTTGTACATGCTTTTATAATAAATAATTTTTTTATGTACATTTTATACATTGTATATCGACCGTTCATTTGTATCTTTTTTCTTTTCTTTCCCATTGTACAAAATAATAATTTTAGGTTAAATTGCAAATTACACATTCTAATATTGTCAAAATTCATTTCAATCCTCTAACATTGGTTTTTTTTTTTTTTCATTTCAAATCTCTAACTTCCATTTCTTTTCAATTCAATCCTTCATTCCACTTCCGTTAAATATGTTGCCATAAGTACCCAAAAACGACGTCATTTTGGTGAAAATAAAACTAGTAAAGTTAGATGATGTAATTTAGAATGAAATAGAAGTTTGAGAATTGAGATAAAAAAAAAAAAAACCCAATGGCACAACTTTAGGCATGGTGACTGCATTACCTTCAGGCATCTCAACTTCTTCCTTCGTAACCCTTCCCCACTCATAGCAAAGTCCTCAAATTCAGGCTCACCTTACATTGGGCAAGGACTGCCCTAGGATAGGCCCTCCTTCCCAACCCAAAAGGCATTAACTTATGTGTGTCACCCTCACCAATTTCAAACCTCTTAAGTATAAAACTAGTAGCATCCCACGGCTTAGGATCTTTATGTATGGCCTATTCATTGACCAAAAACATTGTGTCACGTGGTATATCATATCCTCCGATAGCATAATCATTAGAGCACATGTGAGGTATGTACTAACAAAGGCAATGAGTACAATTGAAGGGTCTCCGAGATTATACTTTGAAGGTAGTGTAATTAAATTAAGGACATTTGGTATCCATCAATTTCTCTCTTCCAATTTGGTTGTGCATCTCTACTCTAACCTTCTTCAACACATTAGGATGGTTAAGTAGATTGGACATTGCCCATTCTAATGTCACTGATGATGTGTCAGTTCTTGCATGTAGGAAGACCCACCAAATCTATCTATAATCTATACTATCTATACTATAATGTAAAATCGAAAGCTTTTTTGACTTTGTGATATTGTGCCACATAAGCTTTTGAAGTCTCACAATTTTACACCTCACTTTATTTATTTTTAGGTTATTTTATTCCTGATTTTTTGGCCCAATCTCTCTTTCTCATCCCCGACACTTTTCTTTCTCATGTTCGACAAAGCCATGAAACTGTCCAACTATCAAAAATAAAAAGTAGATCATATCAATAAAAGCATCAAAACGATTGAATAATGAGAAAATATAATCCCAAAGAATCTATGTCCATGCCGATCACTCTGTTAATGTCACGCAAATGTGTTTTTCCGGGGGAAAAAATCCTTCCAATGGTTAACTGCGTGCATCTATCTTTTGGCTTAAATATTGAAACACTTTTTCTCTTTTTGTTCCAATGGTTACGGCTCAATTTTCAAGTTTAATCCGTGGTTATGCTTCCATTCCATGGAGTTGGTTTTTGGGACTCACTTACTCATTTGTTTCCAAATACAGTGCGCTGCAATGCTCTAGAATATCACCAATTCACCATGGCTTATGATAAGCTTATGATTGTTTGTAAGCTGTCTTTTGTTGTTTGTATCTCAACCCTCATGATGACAACTTTTTCGTTGATGAGTGATGATGTGTCTCTATTTACTATACAAATGTGTTGTATTATGTTATCAACTCTTTTGAGTCATAACAAAAGAATTTGACATTGATAATTGTAAGATCTTTATTGCAATTTATCTATTCAAAATATACATATCATATATGAATTCTAGGTGTAACTATAAAAATATTTTTATCGTCATTGGACCCTTTGATGGTGGTAGTAATCTTTGTGTGTATATATATTTTCAAAAAAAGTGCTTTATTAATTTCTCTTTCCCTTATTTTTGTTTCTATAATTTTTAATTTGGCACAAGCACATTGTGTCTTAGATTTGACAAAGCAAGAAACAAATGACCTAAAACCAAATAATTAACTGGCAATTCTGGATTTTCAGATAATTTGGTAGAATACTTTGCTAACAACAGATAGGTTATGGAGTTTAATATCCTGAAGCTTTTGAACTATAAAGTAACTTTTCCTTATATTTTGTTATTACTCTTTACTAGCAATTTTTAGATATGTTAGCATTTTACCCTTTTTGGTTTGTATGAAATTTAGTGTTGAGGTTTCATTTTTTCTTAATTGATAGCACAGTTTGTATTGCTGCAGTTGTTAAAACTCAATGATTCACTTAAATTGTTAAAACTCTATGATTCACTTACAACTGATATTGTTTTGTTGCCATTTTATTGGGAGATTGATTAAAGGATACATTGTGATTACAACATTTGATAGTAAATTTTGTCATTTCCAAAATATTTGACTTAGGTAAGATTTTATGTGAGGGTCTTCTCCATTTAGATATAGTGTTTGATTGGTGTCTTGAGAAAATTTTGGATTATGTAGAATAATAGATTATTATAACATTATCTTTTATAAATTCCGTGCATCGTACGAGTTTGCGACTAGTATAAACTAAAAGCTGAAGCTGAGAGAAAATTTTTAGGCTTCCCCAAATACTGTCACATCAGATTTGCTGCTCCCACATACTTCCACCTCTCCCTTCCCTCTATTTAATTCTCTCTCATACTTTTATTCAAAAATAATAATATTCTCTCTCTCTCTCTCCATGGACTGTTCCTCTACCACCTCTTCATCTACCTTTCTCTCCCTCTCACCTCTTGAACTCCCTAACCTCTTCATCTCCTTAATTAATTTACCTCACCTCTTCATCTACCTCTCTCTCCCTCTCACCTCTTGACCTCCCTAACCTCTTCATCTCCTTAATTAATTTACTTCACATTTTCATCTACCTCTCTCTCCCTCTCACTTCTTGAACTCCTTTACGTCTTCATCTCCCCAATTAATTGCACCTACAATTTTCTATTTAAATCATGTGCTAGGATTTTTTTTTAGTCACCTTGTGGTCCCTTGTGCACTAGCGAAGGCAGGTTATGAGGGGTGGGCACATGCAATTGAAGCTTAATGTTTATGGCAAATTTTGATTTTTATGGAATGGCTTTGCATGAGTCTTTTCTAGCTCAAGTTCATGATTACAAAGTTGTAGCTTCTACAATTACGTTTTGATCTCTCTCTCTCTCTCTCTCTCTCTCTCTCTCTATATATATATATATATATATATATATATATATATATATTGTTTATTTTCTTCTGCTTTTATTTTGTGGATTATTTGTAAATCGAATTAAAAAAAAAAATTATTTGTTGTTTCGTTGGGTGAGATGATATTGTTAATTTTATTAGGTTTGTTTTAAATTTACATGGTATCAATGAATCAAACAAAAAGATGGTTTTTAGGCAATTGTGGACCAATGCCAATGGGGCGGGAGGATTTTTTAGGGATGTTACAGTTCTAAATACACATCAAAACATGTGGTTGGAGTAGTAGCAAGGGAGGTTATGCAATAGGCAAGAGAGCAAGGCTATGATGGAAGACATTTATATTTTGTATATAGAATGGTGCAAGTCTTATATGATTATTTATTTATCTATTTATGTAACAATAACAGTAGTGGTTAGTAGTTTTTTGGGAGTTGTTAATCCTATACTTCTATGTACTTTCTTTGTAAGTTCCTATGACTATAATATCACTTGTGTTTTTCTATTTTCAAGACTTATTGAAAGTTTATAGAAAATATCCATGACTATAATCAAGGGGCTTTAAGATATTTGATCAAAGGGTGGACATTATCTTCTCTTTCAAGGTTTGTAATCCCGTTTGTATTGATACATGAATTAGTGATGGTTTAATGTGAATCTTATTTTAAAAAATAGATTTGTTTGGGTGTGTTTAATAAGGTCTTTTTATATATATATATATATAATAATATATTTTTTTCCCTCTAAAAGTGCATAGGTTAGCCATTAGAGGTTGATTACCATGTAATGTGTAGCAAAATGTTTAATCCTTTTGTTATTATTATTATTTTTAATCTTTTTGTTAAGATGCGATTTTTGTTGTTCACAAATAAATTGTTATTGGCTTGAATGCAATGATTTTGAAAAGCTTTTTATCTTTAAAATTGTTACATATTGATTTGATGCTAAATCATATATTTTTAGATGAAAAAAAGATTTTCATTTAAATTCAAGTGCTTTTTTTTGGTCTTTGGAATAATATTAGGTTCTAAAAATTTTCTGAAATTGATTAAGCCATCACAATGGACTCTTTTTAATTTCTTTTTTTTAACAGTTTCTTACTAACATATATAAAATTTTCCCGTGCATCGCACGGGTTCGCGACTAGTATAAGGTAAAACTGAAACTTTCTTTTGACTTTTGGTTAACCTCATAAAATTGTGCCACATAAGTTTTTGAGATCACAATTTTACACCTCATTATTTTAATATATAATTTCTAATTGAATTTAAATTTAAATTTATAATTAAACCTTTCATTAGAATCTTGACACATCATATTTTCTTCAGTATAAATAATATATTATTCCATATATACAAACACAATCATAATAAAAGGAAAATACCAAAATATATTCTATATATAAACACATTAGTAATAAATCTCTTTTAATAATTATCGTAATTATCAAAATTATTAGTTTTCATATTTAGACAAAAAATAAAAGAGAGAAAAAGTCATATTATGTTAACTTTCTCAAACATTGTACGGGTTACCGAGTAGTATGTGTTTAAAGGGGAAATTCTTAGGTCCCGCAGCGGGACCGTCCCGCCGAAGGTGTCAAAAATTATAATAATTGTGTGTGTTCTGATAAAATGTTGTGTGTATTTTGATAAAATGTCTGTCAGGTGTTGTAAAATGGGCGTAGTTTTGTAGTAAAGTTAACTTTTATCACAAATATCACTAATTCTACCCGAAATTCACACATTTTATTTTTATAACAATAAACATACATTTATTAATACGGACACAACATTTACTAATAAAACATATAAATTTTATCAAAATCAACACGATCCCGTGATGGGAACCTAAGTGTTCCCCGTGTTTAAAGCCATAAGAAGAGTTAATGACAAAAAATATGGATCGATTTGACACTATATGATTATGACATATGAATCCACGTGGAGAAGGATTAGATTTGGGGCTTGAAATGAAAAGCAGATATTTGACATTAAAAATAAATCATGAAAACACACTAACATGTACCGCAGTTCACTTGCTAAAAAAAAAATTACTTTAATAAATCTCAAGAGGCATGGGTGCAAACTTTTTTTTTTGTTGGATGGATAAAAAAATATAATTATTGTTACACATCATGGTATGTACACACCACTTAAGTTTTACACACATCCATAAATTGTGGATATCAACATTCACAAATATCTATCTATCTATCTATCTATCTATCTATCTATCTATCTATCTATCTATAAATCTATATATAATATATAAAGAAGACATATATTTTCTTTAATATAAGTATATTATTCCATATATAAAACACAATCATAATTAATGCCATATATTCATATATAAACACAATATAAATATCTTTTAATAATAATCATAATTATCAATTTTCATCAAGATTTTTAGAGTTTTTTTTTTTTCATGTATTTCATTTAATTTTGTTGCTGCAATGGAGAAAGATGGATGGATTTGTTATAATGAAACTGTGAGCTTGAAATGAGTTATGAAAATTATTTAGGTTTGATCATATAATCATATGTATGTATTTATTTGTCATTCTTCTTATTTTAAGTATCTTTATTTTATTTTTGATGGAAACATGATCCATATGGTAAATATAAACATGAATCGTGTTTTATAAAAATTAGACTATATTCAACTTATGCCAAAAGAAAAATTACATTATATTAAATTTTAATTATCCTATGGTAAATACTTTCTTAGTTATTTTTTTAAACCAAAAAGTAGGATCTATCCTAAATCTGATTCATAAATCTCTTTAATCTTACCTACAACATTAACTAAATAAAAATAAATACCAACAAAAGAAGTAAAAGGAATAAAATTAATTTAGATTTTATTTTCAATTTTTTCTGTGCAAGCACAGGTGCTAGTATATATATTAAAGCAGAAGACGTTTACGTGGCATCTAAACAACGTTTTCTGCTTGAATGTAGCATCTTAGATGACATATGAATTAAATAAACTAAATAAATACCCACTACCTCATAATAAACACTACACCATTAATAAATTAAATACCCACTATGCAATTAAATGCTCATATTTAATAAATTAAATGGTCTTATTAATTAATTCAGATATAAATAGATATATTCCAGCCAAATCTGTTAACCACAATATATGTTATTTCAAATATGCATTTAAATTACAATTTGAGCATTCGTCCCAATGGTCATTCTTCTCCCCAAAAAGTCTCACCCCTTTGTGAGTACTTGGGTTCGATCCCTGGATTCCCAAAATTATTCCTCTCTTCTTCTTCAGGTTTGTATCAATTTATATTATATTTTCTTTTTGTTTGCATATTTTATTTTTGTTTGCATCTAATTTACTTACTATTGTACAATTATTTTCTAATATTTAATATTTAAGTGGAAATAAGAGCTTGGGCAAGATAAAGTTTACATAAGTATTACTTTCATTTTCGTCTTTTCTCAAGTTAAGTTTCTATGTGTTTGCTATGTTGATAATTGTATATTTGAAAATTATATTTTCTATATTTAAAGAGAAAAGATTTGTTTAGATTATAAACTGCTACAATTAGGTTGAGTTTTTTTCCAAGTTGAATGCTAAATAGCTATTAATACTTGCAGATACGTCGAAAAATGATACTTTTACTATATATGTGGTTTGGCCATAAAAGTTTCGTTTCCTTTTTGCTTTAAAAGTTAAATCAATGATGATAGTCATTGTATAACAATATAACTTTGTGAAAACTTGAAAAGCAGCATGAGGCAGAATCTCATGTTTTTAAAATATTCATTTGAATTATTATATGAAATTCTTTCGTGAGTTATATGACTCTTAACTATAATTATGTAAAAGGAATGTTCTTCTCTCATGAGATACCTTAATGAATTGATCTTAAAGGGTGGAGTAAAACGTGTCTCATTGTTATTAGTAATCTCAATTGATTCTGATCATATGGTTTTTTTTTTCATGCATGCAGATGCATTAGCTGAGTTGGTCTTGAAGAGAGTGGAGGATATAGTTAGGATGAGTTTTTCTACACAATATGCAATATGTATATTTTGCATTCGAAGTATTTTTGCTTGGTTAAGTTGTAGTCCTCTATTTTTTGCAACAAAAAATGCTTCTTCTTTTTTTCCTTTCCTTTCCTTTGGTAGGCTAGAAAGTTATTGGTAGTTATCTTTATAGACTTAGTATAATACATTTGATGAAATATAATAAAAATCAGTATAATACATTTGATGAGATATAATAAAAATGATCATTTCTATTTTTAAGCGCAAAGAAAAATTATTTACATTTTCTATTTTACACTCTTTTTTTTCCTTTTCATTATTGTTATTATTTCTTCCTTCTCCTTAGTTATGTTGCTTTGTTAGGAACATATTTATAGAAAAACAATGAAAAAGAGCTGCATATTACGCGAGTTATAGTCTAGTTCACATTAATTTTATAGCTATATATCCACATTTTAGGTGATGTGTATGTACTATGAATGGTGTGCATTAATTAGTCATTACGTATCATTGCTTGATATAAAAATGTTGTATACGAGAATTCATATGATTATTTTTATTAATAATAATAATAATAACAATTATAGTCCTAATGTCAAATAATTAAGAAAAATATTTAAATTAATAGTTTTTTTAAAAATAGGATTTCAAATGTGTTTTCTTATAAAAACAGTCTTTGTTGTCTAATTTAATATAAAAAAAATTATTTAAACAATTAGTTTAAAGTCATAATAAATTTCACAACATTTTTCAGAACTGTGGAGGTGGCATGTTGTAATTGGTGTACCATAAAAGTGATTTCAGTGGTGATCTTAGTGAAAATGATGTTTCATTAATCATAATCTACTACTTCAAAAATTTATGAAAAAAAAAGTGAAATTTATTGTGCATGTTGCATTATTTTTAGACCAAATTACATTGTTGGTTCCTAAAATATATCCATTGAGCACTATTGGTACCTGAAGATTGAAACAAGCATTATTGGTCCCTAAATTTTCCAAAATGAGTGCTATAAGTCTCTCCGTCCAATTATGTTAGTTTAGTTGCTTATATATGTGGCTAATAAAGTAATGATGTGAAGTATTTTTATATTACGTCATGACATATAATTTTTAATTATAAATTACATCTAGGAAAAATACTTTTGGGTTAACCCTGATCCATTTCGTAACCCAAATGCCTGATCCAATTACAGATAGAAAAAAGAGAAAAAGACCCTAACTCCACCGGCACCACCTCCAGCTCCCCCACCATTGGTGCAACCTCAACTCAACCCTCGACTACACCTCCGTTTCTTCATTTCCAATGCCACCCACACACGGAAAACAAGAAGCCCCCACCAACGCACAACTCTCTCTCTCTCTCTCTCTCTCTCTCTCTCTTATATTCCATCTCTAAATATTTCTTTCACTTTCATTTTCTTATGATAAAAATAGAGATAAAGATGCTAGAGAGAATGGATTGAATCCATGTGATCTTTTTTATCTATTGAACAACAATAACTTGATGTATGGTTACTGAGAATGGATTGAGCTTGTTTAGGCGATGCCTTTTCTTAGTTTAGATTATAGCAAATGTTTAGACATGGAAAAATTGGACCCGGACTCAAACCCGAAGGAAAAATATGAGTATGGGGTTTTTGACCCGGGAACAAAAATGGTGCCAACTCGTACCTGACCCACGAAATGGCGGATTGGGCCAAGTCATCCCATGGGTCACACGGGTTGCCCCTTTATTTTTCAAAGAAACTTTTTTCCTCTTGTTTTTGGCTTTTTGCTCCTTTTTTTCTTTTCTTTTATTTACTTTTTTTTTGTTGGCTTTTTTACTCTATATTATTATGTTAGCAATTTAACAATTATGAGAGTTTGAGTTTTGAAGTTGGAATTTGACTATTATAAACGATAGCATGATGCAAACAAAAATAATTCTTAATTGAACTTATATTTGAAAGAGCCTAGTCTTAACCAAAAGTAATATCAAAATTGGATGTTCTCTCTTGGTGGAAACAAAATTGCAATCAATTTTCTTGATTCTCTTTAATAGTATGTGCTCTTTTGAGTATTACTATAACCACGGTTGCTTCTAAATCAAATTTCTGAATTGGAGGTAAAAATCTTATTCAATATCGATCTTGTCTTTTGCTAAAGAATATAGAAACTTTGATTTTCCCTAAAAGTTGGTTATATGGATTTGAAGATAATATTTAATCCATTTATAAAATAGTCATATTTATTAAGTTTTAATTATTGATTGACCCATTTTCATTGTATACTAAAGTTATATTAAAACTCTATATTATAAATGAAAATACTAATAAAATTACTCACCAAGTTGAGGTGCAATTCTCAAGTAAGAATATTTTGACTGCTGGAACTATTACTAACATTGAGCAAAATGAAGTGCAATTCATTTAATTATTTTCTTAGTTTTCTTTACCTAACATGTTATGCTTTACTCTTTAAAATTTATATATATAGTTATCTTGATAGGTAATTTAATTTAATTCATATTTTTCATGCGACTAAGTACACTTAAGGAGGTTGATAATTAATTTGATATGGTACCATGACATCTAGTTTTTTTTTTTTTTTTTTTTACTGTTCTTTTATGGTGATGATAAGATTTGTGAATCTTGAATTGTGTAGAGGATTCAATATCGATCTTGTCTTTTGCTAAAGAATGTAGAAACTTTGATTTGCACTAAAAGTTGGTTATATGGATTTGAAGATAATATTTAATCCATTTATAAAATAGTCATATTTATTAAGTTTTAATTATTGATTGACCCATTTTCATTGTATGCTAAAGTTATATTAAAACTCTATATTATAAATCAAAATACTAATAAAATTACTCACCAAGTTGAGGTGCAATTCTCAAGTAAGAATATTTTGACTGCTGGAACTATTATTAACATTGAGCAAAATGAAGTGCAATTCGCCTGAATCTTGACTTGTGTAAAGGAAGACAAAGATAATTAAATGATAGTAATAGTCCTGCCTTACTCAGTCGCCTGGACACAGGATCCCGTCGCCTGGATCAAGCTTAAAATCCTTTCTACCTAACTCAATCGCCTGGACACCTGATCTAGGCGCTTGGATCTAGCTTAAAAATCTTTCTGCCTGACTCAGTCGCCTGGACACAAGATCTAGTCGCCTGGATCAAGCTTAAAAACCTTTCTGCCTGACTCAGTCGCCTGGACACCTGACCAGGCGCCTAGATCTAAATTAAAAATCTTTCTGCCTGACTCAGTCGCCTGGAAAAAAGATCCAATCGCCTAATCTTTTCAAAGGCCAATCTTATGGCTCAAGACTTGATGGTGGAAGGGAGCAGGGACCAAATTGAGGGAGCTCAAAGTCTGGTCCACTAATGGATGTTATGGAGGGTTTGAGAAAATGGGCAATTCTTAAATATGGTTCTCCACCAGTTGGTGAAACCATGAGCCTTTCACTCACTTCAAAAATGGTGTCTGATGGGTCGTCCTCCATTGTTGGGATTCAAGAAGGAGCTCCAACAAACAAGTCTATGACCATGACAGGTAAGTGTTGGTGGGTTCCTTCATTTGTGTGTTATCATGGGATGTGGCATTGGGTTTTAGCCCTTTTTTATGAATAGAATCAAGTCTGTAGTATCATGATTAGGCCTATGAATTATAGTGTTGAGTAATGATAAGTCATGAAATATGACTTATTAAGCCCATTTTCTAAGGTTTTTAATAGAATTATTTTGCATTTTATTTTTAGTTGTATGCAAATCATTGCATTTCTTTTATTTCATTGCGTTGTATAAAAATAATTTATTTACATGCATTATTTTAACTTTATAAAGTCTAAATTTTATGTTTTGTTTTAGGTGCAAATTAATGTTTGAAAAGAAAAAGAAGAACAAAGCCTACTGTTGACACCCCATTTTGCTACCTCTATTTTAACCCTCACACAAATTAGGGTTTTTACAAATTAAAATTCTAAAAACGGAAAGTGCACAACTTGCCTAAATTAGGGTTTTAAACCAACAGTGTTTTTTGACCGTTTGATCGACAACTAAAAGTAATCAAACAGATCTTTAAGTTGAGACGATTGAAATGACGTGTCATATGTTTGAATCGAACCACGTGTGTGAAAATTATATCCGGTTGAAGTTTTAATGAACAGAGTGCATAATAATTAAATGGCATTGGGCACATAAGATTAATCCAAATTAATTATGATTGGTCCATTAATTGGATTAATTTTAATTAACAAGGTGTAAATATCTTATTGGCTCAAAGTGTTAAATTATCATGGACTCTAGCACATTGGATAAACTGAGCAAGTTAATTGGATAATTGTTGATTAATTAATTAATTAAAACATTTGAATTAAATCATTCAGTGTTTTAAGGAGTTAAAAAAATCACCTATTATCTGATAATATCTGGAAATTAACTGGCAATAATTTGAAATTCAAGTTTTAAACAAACAGATAATACTGATTCATTTGATATAAAAAGGAGAAGAGAGTCACAAAATAAGGGGGGCAGCACAGGTAAGGTTGATAATGTATCGTTCCTTTTATTTTTGATGAGAATAGTTTACCTTAATTGATCTAACATTATTCTCCTTTGGTTTTCTTTCATGAGCATGAGCACACAGCCATAGTCAACAAGAGCACAACAACATGAGCACACAACAATGGTCAACATGTAGCACACAGCAACAACAAAGCCATAACATCCGAAACAAAGAGAGTAATCTGAACTTGCTTTCTTATTTATTCTGAGTTTCATTTGTTGTTTCATTGTACTAACATTATGAGTGTTATTGTTTGTCTTCTTTCATGAACAACATGGTCGTCAACAACTACAAAAAGACAACAGAAAACAGAGCACGAGCAGGAATACAAAGGAAATACAAAGATGGTAATTTAGACATATAGGTTCTGTAATTCCTATCTGCTCATAAAATCTCATCTACTATTATGATCAAAAGCCCACACACGGCTTGTCTCACACATAAATCAAAATTCCACAAAAACACCCAAACACTTGATAAATCAAACATCCACAACACCATTGAAACCGATCTCACCAAAAACACCCCTCATTAGCCTAGCCAGAAAATCACAACATCAACCCACACACGGGTTCACCAAAAATATCAACCCACGGCACAACCCATACAAGGCATGCCTCACAATCACAACACACACATCCTTTCCACCACAAATCCACAATCACAAGGCCCACGGCCAAACATCCACCACCCACGGGTTCACCCTAAAAATCACCCACACCGCCACACACAAGGGTTCGCACAAAACCCGTGACCCATAGACGGGTTCACCAAAATCTAAGGAGTGAGTGAGAGTGAGCCGTGAGCTTGAGAGAGGGGGAAGTCAGAGAGGGTGAGAGAGAAACCGAGAGGGAGAGAGAAGAAGAGAGCAGCCGAGAGAGAGAGAGAGGGGTAAGGCTCGGCCTTGCCGAGCCAAAAACCTCCATTAATGGTGGCGGTGGTGAGCGGCGCCGGCGGTGGAAGAACAAGGATCTTGGCCATGGTGGCCTTGGTCCGATCCAGGTGAGAAAGCAGTGAGAGAGAGTGAGATTAAAGAGAGAGAAAAAAGAAAGAAGATGAGAGAGGGGGTAGGCGGCTGAAAAAAAGAGAGAAGGAAAGAGACGGGTCGGGTCAGACCCGACCCGGTCTTTATTGTAACCCTACCCGGTTCCAAAAGTGGACCGGGTTGCCCCCCTCATTTAATCCAATCAAACCCACGGGTCAAACAAAATCTTTAACCCATCAGGCCCAATCCGAATCCTAAAGCCCCATTCCCACACTCAACATTTAATCCATTTAACAAGCCCAACCCGAATTTATAATCTTTAAACCCACTTCCCTCATTTAACCCAATCAAGCCCAACTTAGATTTATTTCATTAAGCCCAATCCCAAAATAAATAAAGCCTCACATTCACACTCACACTCAATCCAAACCCAAAACAAAAACCCAACCAGTCCACACCTCACATAAATTGCAAAAACACCCATAAACTTCCAAAATTACATTTTGACCCCAAAATTCCCAAAATTACATTTCAACCTCAAATTCTCCTGAAATTACATTTTGATCCCAAGCTTCCCCAAAATCACATTTCAATCCCAAATTCTCCCAAAATTACATCTTGACCCCAAAATTCCACAAATCACATTTTGGCCCCAACTTTCTCAAAAATCACATTTTGACCCCCAAGCCATACAAGCAATTCTTCTCAAGCTATACAAGCAATCTTGAGGTATTTTTTACAAGCCATACAAGCGTACAGGTATAAATTCTAAACTGAAATTTATTTACTTGTATTTGATTGTTTTGTTTCTTTTCTTGAATAACATGCTTATATGACTATAACATGATATTTCACATGAAATAAATTAAACAACAACTTGAACATTAAAATTGGATTTTGATGCGAACATGAGTTTATGTACTTTGACATGATATGAATATTGGCCAAGCTTAATCTAGAAGACCGACGTATGTCGGGTAAAATGGGGTGCAAACACCTTCCCATTTTATAACCAAGCCTCCGAATCTTGAATTTAGGGTTCGTATTACAAAGTGTCTTGTAAACAAACAGTTTTCCCTTTTACTAGACTGTAACTAGGAAACTCATTTACATGTAATTATTTCTTTTTACAAATTCATTGGCAATTGTACAAATTCAAAGATGAATAAAGAGGAATTATTGTTAGTATGGAATTTCTTATTTTGTACAAATAATTAAAATAAGTGGCGACTCCATTTACATGTACAATCAACCTTCAAATCGAGAGGGTTGGTCCATTGTTAGTTGGGTCACATTTTGAGGCCCATTTGACCCTCAGGTCGTGGTTCTCACACCTACAAGCCCATCAAGGCCCACATGGCCACCAAAGCCTACAAGCTCAATTACTTTCCTACCCGCATCACATAGGATCACTACTAAAAGGACTCAAATTCACGTGAACCTTGCTTTACCCGTGGATTTCATGTCTTCATTTCAAGCTGCAAAGCACCCGATTATTACCCATTGATGAGCTTAAAGGAATCACGTGTTGTAGCCTTGGTTGGTGCCGTGGGGTGCAATGGCTCTTTTCAAGCCGAGATGCACATGATTAGGGCTCCCTTTTGGAGACCTAAGTGAAGCGTGTTCTCTTCAACAGTAGCAGCCGCCTGGGAGGATTATTCTAGAGACTCTTTTTCTTATTTTTTTCCTCTCTAGTTTTTTCTCTAGAATTGATTTCTTTAGTCTTCTTTTTGTAATTTCTTGGCCATGACTGGCTAGACTTTTAGCTTGGGCTAAGGGGGAATCCGAATTTGTAAGGTAAACTAATTTCTTTTAAATCCATTTTGAGTTTCAATGTTTAAGATTTATTCTTTGATTGTTCTCATCTTCTTATTATTTGTGGTTCTATGATTTGAATATTTTCCTGAGTTCAATCATGTTTTTATCATAGTTAAGTAAAGATTTTAGTTCCATTAAATCTAAGAGCTCTTAATTTCATTGGATATTACTTTTTACTGCACTGTGAGAGTGTCGATTTTAGGTTTTTCCAAACGTAGTTATTTATTATGTGTTTAAATCAATGAACAATCAAATAGTATTTCTAATTTAGATTTCATTAAAAATGGTTTTTATTGCAAATGTTCCAATTTAGGGTTTAGGATGTGAAACCCCCAATTGTGTAATTCCATGGATTTAAATTGAATTCATTTATCTTAGTAAATTTGAGGAACCCAAAGCCCTAACAATTTTTAGATTTGAGTTTCTTTACCTATTCAAATTGTGAGTTTTCAAAACAACCAAAACATTTTCTTGATTTAATTTCTAGTGTTATGTGTTTATTTTAAAACCCTCCTCTCCGTATTACGACAACCCACCTTACCATATATACTACCATTTTACCTTATACATCTACACACATATTCATACATATTAAATTTGATTAGACTCCATTAAAGAACGACATTTTGGAGGCCGATCAAATTTTGGCGCCGTTGCCGGGGAGAGGCGTATTTGAAGGAACACCATCACGGGATTGGTTTGCTCAATTGACTTGTCAAGGCGGTAAACTCATTCCAACCCTTTCTTTGTCAATACCATTTTTTTTTTTATATATTATTGTTAGTTAGTTGTTTTATTTATTTTTGCTTTGAATTTTAATTTTGAATTTGCATGAGTAGAAGGTATCGTGATAACCTAGGTAGATTTGCAATAGAACCCGACACGGATTCTTCGAATTTTGAAGCTTACTTTCCAAATCTATTTGACTCACCTATTGCATCCGATACACTTTCACTCACATCATCACACACATCCTACACAATGGGTGATCACGAGGAAGATCAACCCATCAAGACTCTACATGACTACCTACACCTAACTAGGAATAGTTCACCATCATGCATCATGTTTCCGACTAACCAACAAAATTTTGATTTTAAGCCCGGAATGATTCCACTCCTTCCTACCTTTCTTATGGTATGGATAATGAAAATCCATATGTGCATATTAGAGGGTTTGAGGAGGTAGTTGCCACTTTCCATAGCCAATTAGGATCGATAGATACAGTTCGGCTTAAATTCTTTCCCTTTTCTTTGAAAGATAAGGCGAAAAGTTGGTTGTGTTCGTTGAGACCTAGGTCTATTGTTTCATGGGGTGAGATGACACATATTTTCTTCAAAAAATATTTTCCCGAGCATAAGACCAATGCTTTTAAGCGTCAAATATCAACATTTGAACAAAGAGAGAGTGAATCTCTCTACCAAGTTTGGGAAAGGTTCAAGGACCTTTTGAGTTTGTGTCCTCATCATGGGTATGAGAGTTGGCGTACGGTTAGTTGTTTTTATGAGGGGTTGCTCCCTAGGGACCACCAATTTGTAGAGATGATGTGTAATGGGGAGTTCTTACAAAAAGACCACGATGAGGCTATTGAGTATTTGATCCATTTGGCAGAAAAAGCCCACACATGGACCGGACCTAGTGCTATTGAGAGTACTAACCGGTCTAGACCTCACACCTCTACTTCTTCAAGTGGAGGGATTTACCAATTGAAAGAGGAGGATGGTTTGAAGGCTCAAATAGCCCAATTAACCAAGGAGATAGAGACCCTAAAAATGAGAGGGACTAGTGATACCAAGCAAGGTTACCAAGTTGAAGTGCATGAGGAATGTAGTGTGTGCCATGATCCGGAGCATCCTACCAAGGATTGCCCGATGTTGCCTAGTGTAGTGTGGTTTTTTGAGGAACATTGTGGAGCCATAGGGAACTTTTGGAAACTATTTTCACCCTACTCCGAGACTTACTATCTGGGATGGAGGAATCATCCTAACTTTGGTTGGAAAAATGACACTCACTCTTCCCAACAACCACCTATGCCACAAAGGAGTTTCTCCCAATCCTATCCCTCCCAACATGCACCTCCACCACAACAATTCACTCCCACTTATGTGCCACACCAAACACAACAACAATTTCTTTCTTCATCTAATTCACTTGAAAGTACAATTCATGCTTTTCTTGAGGCACAAAGCAAGACCAATCAAAAGCATGATGCACTTTTAAATCAATTGGCCGAAGAGAATAAGGAAATGAAAAGCCACATTTCAAAGTTGACCAATGCTTTAACCGTAAATGAGAAAGGGAAATTTCCATCCCTACCTCAAATACCTCAAGGTCAACACATGGCTCAAGGTTCCCAAAATAAAAAGAATGTAGAGCATGTTAATGAAGTCACTACTAGAAGTGGGAAGAATGTTGATAGCCCACACATAGAGGAGCAAGAAAAGAGTAGTGACAATGTTGATTTGCCTACCACAAGTGAACCTCTTACTAGACCAATTTTCGTACCTTTCCCACAAGCTCTAAAAGCTTCAAGGAAGTTGGATTTTAGTCCTGAAATCCTAGAGAATCTTAGGCAAGTGAGAATTAATTTACCACTCTTGCATGTGATTAAGCAAGTACCATCTTATGCCAAGATTCTTAAGGATTTGTGCACTATGAAAAGAAAGCACAATGTGAAGAAAATTGCTTTCCTCACTAAACAAGGTTAGTGCTCTAATTCAACATAAAATACCTCACAAATATAAAGACCCTAGTTGCCTAACGATTTCTTGCATTATGGGTGACCATGATATTGAGCAAGCTTTGCTTGATCTTGGGGCAAGTGTTAATTTGATGCCCTATTCAGTGTATTTACAACTCGGTTTAGGAGAGTTAAAACCCACTATGGTGGTGTTACAATTGGCAGACCGGTCTGTAAAAACACCTAAGGGTATAGTGGAGGATGTTCTTGTTCAAATTGATAAATTTTATTATCCTGTTGATTTTCTCATTCTTGAAACTGAATCTGTTGTGCATGTTAATTCTAAAATTCCTATTATTCTTGGTAGACCCTTTTTGGCTACAGCTAATGCACTTATTAATTGTAGGAATGGCTTGATGAAACTCTCCTTTGGGCACATGACTTTGGAAGTGAATATCTTCAACATTGGGAAGCAAATCTTTGAAGATGAAGAATGTGAAGTAGTGAATTGGATAGATGCAGTTGTGCAAGAGCAATTCACCGAGACATATCATTCTGACCCTCTTGACTTTTGTTTATTAAATTTTTCTGATAGTGACTCTAGCATTAGTTCTGATATTGCAAATGTTTGTTCTTTGCTTGACTCACAGGTTATGGAGCTCAATTGTTGGAAGCCAAGATTTGAGGAGCTACCTAAAAGTGAAAATAAAGCTCTACCCTCTAGTGGTGCAATACCAAAACTTGAACTAAAGCAACTACCAAGTATGTTGAAATATGCATTTCTTGAATCAAGTGATACCTTTCTTGTTGTTATCTCTTCTGTTTTAAACATGGATCAAGAAGGTAAATTGGTTGAGTTGTTGAGAAAACATAAGGCCGCAATTGGTTAGACCATAGCGGATATCAAGGGAATTAGCCCTTTAATTTGTACTCATATGATTAATTTTGAGGATGAGGTCAAGGCCTCTAGACAACCTCAATGTAGACTAAACCCAAACATGAGAGAAGTTGTAAAAACTGAAGTTTTAAAGTTGTTGGATGCGGGTATCATTTATCCAATTTCTGATAGTAAATGGGTTAGTCTTACTCAAGTGGTTCCTAAAAAGTTAGGAGTCACTGTTGTGAAAAATGAGCATGGGGAGTTAGTACCCACCAAACTTGTCACCGGATGGCAGATGTGTATTGATTATAGGAAATTAAATACCGCCACCCGAAAAGATCACTTTCCTTTACCCTTTATTGACCAAGTCTTAGAGAGAGTGGCTGGGCACTCTTTCTATTGTTTTCTAGATAGTTATTCTGGGTATTATCAAATTGAGATTGATTTAGAAGACCAGGATAAGACCACTTTTACATGTCCCTTTGGCACATATGCATTCCGCCGCATGTCATTTGGATTATGTAATGCTCCGACCACCTTTCAAAGGTGTATGATGAGTATCTTTAGTGATATGGTCGGAGAGTTTATGGAAGTGTTTATGGATGATCTTTCGGTCTTTGGTGATTCTTTTGATGGATGTTTGGAGAATTTAGGCAAAGTGTTGGCTAGGTGTGAGGAAAAGAACCTTGTCTTGAATTGGGAGAAGTGCCATTTCATGGTAACTTCTGGGATAGTCCTAGGTCACATTGTCTCATCTAGGGGTATCGAGGTAGATAAGTCCAAGATAGAATTAATTTCTAAACTACCTACCCCTAAGACCGTCAAAGATGTTAGATCTTTCCTAGGCCATGCAGGTTTTTATCGTAGGTTCATACAAGGCTTTAGTTTTATTTCTAGACCCTTGTGTAGCCTCCTTCTTAAGGATGCACCCTTTATTTGGACGGAAGCATGTCAAGAAGCTTTTGCAAAGCTAATTGATAAGCTTACCTCTGCTCCTATTATGAGATCACTGGATTGGAGCCTTCCTTTTGAGCTCATATGTGACGCTAGTGACTATGCCATAGGAGCAGTATTAGGCCAAAGGAAAGACAACAAGCCATATGTCATCTATTATGCTAGTAGAACTCTTAACTGTGCACAAATGAATTACACAACTACTGAGAAAGAGTTACTAGCCATTGTTTTTGCTTTAAACAAATTTTGTGCTTCTTTGATTGGATCACCTATTGTTGTTTTTACTGATCATGCCACCCTCAAGTATCTTTTTACCAAAAAAGATGCTAAGGCGCGACTAATTAGGTGGATCTTGTTATTGTAGGAATTTAGTCTAACAATCAAAGATAAGAAAGGAGTTGAGAACGTGATAGCAGATCACCTCTCAAGACTCACTTTCGAGGATAATTCGGATCACCTCCTTATTAATGATGAATTTCCTGATGAGCATTTATTCGTTATTTATGAATTTCCATGGTATGCTCACATTGTGAATTACCTTGTTGTAGGTGAAATTCCGAAGGAGTGGACCGCACAAGATAAGAGAGTTTTTGGTTGAGGTACGTAATTTTTATTGGGATGATCCCAATCTTTTTAAATATTGTCCTGACTAAATTATTAGGAGGTGCATTCCTAATGATGAAATCACTAGTGTCTTAAACTTTTGTCATTCTGAAGCTTGTGGTGGGCACTTTTCTATAAAGAAAACTACTGCAAAAATCTTGCAGTGTGGATTTTATTGGCCCACATTGTTTAAGGACACTAATGATTTTTGTAGGACATGTGAAAGATGCCAAAAGTTGGGAGCCATTTCTCGTAGGAACATGATGCCTCTTAACCTCATTCTTGTCATTGAGATCTTTGATTGTTGGGGTATAGACTTCATGGGCCCATTTCCCCCATCTTTTGGTAATCTTTACATATTAGTTGCTGTGGACTATGTGTCCAAGTGGGTTGAGGCCGTGGCATGTAAAAAGAATGACCATAGGACCATTGTAAAATTTTTGAAAGAAAACGTTCTATCTAGATTTGGAACGCCACGAGCCATCATAAGTGACCAAGGAACCCACTTTTGTAACAAACCCTTTGAGTCCCTAATGTTGAAATATGGAGTAATCCATAAAGTAGTTACATCGTACCACTCTCAAACAAGTGGTCAAGCGGAACTAGCCAATAGGGAGATTAAGCAAATTTTGGAAAAAATGGTTAGCCCCGACCGAAAGGATTGGTCCTTACGTTTGTTGGATGCACTTTGGGCTTACCGTACCGCTTTTAAAACTCTTCTTGGTATGTCCCCTTACCGACTTGTTTTTGGTAAGCCTTGCCACTTGTCGGTAGAACTTGAGCATAAAGCCTATTGGGCTATAAAAGTTTTTAATTTTGATTTGGATGAGGCCGGCAAGTTGAGAAAACTCCAATTGAATGAATTAGAGGAGTTAAGAAACGATGCATATGAGACTTCTAAAATCTACAAGGCAAAGATGAAAATTTTTCATGACAAAAGGATTTTGAGAAAAACCTTTGAAGTGAACCAAAAAGTGTACTTGTATGATTCTAGACTCCATAAGCATCCGGGCAAGTTGAGGTCTAGGTGGGATGGTCCGTATGTAGTGAAGCGTGTTTTTGAAAACGGGGCCATTGAGGTAGAGGATCCTAGGGATGGGTGGATTTTTAAAGTAAATGGACAAAGACTTAAGCCCATCCTAGATAGGTTTATGTCCAAGGAAGAAACAATTTCCTTGGAGGATCCCGTTTATCGGGATGAGTAGATTTTTCAGAGTCTACCTTTTACTTATACCATATTTTGCTTTTGTTTTTGTTTGGTGGAACTAACATTTTGCAGGAAATATCATTGGAAGTTTCTACGCCTTGATTGAGGTGCCTTCTAAACCTTCTTAAACTATCATGTTGTACATTTTTGAAACATTGAGGACAATGTTGAATTTAGGTTGGGGGGTGGGATAGTAATTTTTTAGAGCTTCTCATACATATGTTGAAGTGTTGAAATTCTTGCATGCTTGTTGTGTTTCCCATTCATTAACATCTTTTTGCTTTTGGTAAATATTAAAAAAATATATAAAAATCTTTTTGATGTTTAATGTTATGCAATATGTCTTGAAATAATGAATTCATATGCTTTGATTGTGCTATCTTTGAGGATGTATTGAGCATTAGCTTTGATTTAAATGTCATTAGTGATCTTAAAGGCTTGAACGCATGAGCATTTGATTGAGAAATTTAAATTCTATCATTTGATGCTTGATTTTTGGGTAGTGAGATTCCACATGTTTCTTTGAACTTCACAAGCACACTAGTACATAGTTGTGGGGTATGAAAGCCAAACATGAATGTTTAAAATCTTAAGACTAGTTGGTTGTGAAATCTTTGGCATGGTTTTGTGTATTGTAAATTTCCTTAAAAAAAATAAAAATAAAAAATTGGCCATCTTGAGCTTATACTGAGTAACCGGGCCTCTTGTCTAGCTAGCTGTGAGTGTTCGCATCAAAAGGTAAAGGTTTGGAATGGTCAATATAGTGTGGGTGACTAGTTTAACTTTGTAGCCTTTTTGACTCGAGTTAGTAACCCTTAAGGGTGTCTTTACACCTAGTGCCCATTGAGCCACCTGGTTTGGGAGCCATTGGTCGAACACTTAATACACGGGTCGATTAGAGAGCTTAAGGGAACTAAGCATTGTACAACCCACACAATAAAAAAAAAAAAATAATGATGCAATATAAGCAATTTAATAATACTTTCTATGCCTTGGTTGTTTCACGTGACAAAGAATTCTAGCAATCTCTGAAATAAGCCATTTATGATGAAATTGTTTGAAGCCCCATATCCATGAGCTAATTCACTTTACACTAAGGATGTGTGTGGCGTTTTACTATTTGAGCATGAGCAAATTCGGATAGAGTTTAAATTTTTCATAATTTTGGAGATGAAGTTTGTATTTTTAAGCTTGCTCATGACTGAAAACCATTGTTTTTGTGATTTTGCTTTCCCTTTGATAACATGATTGGCATTGTTTGAAATAAGTCAAGACTGAGCACATTACTTGAGAAACAAAACGTTTGTGGGTATCGTTCTGGTAAGCCCTCACGAGACTATAACTCGTTCACTAGGGACACCTAGGGGTTTAAAGGCTTGTTGCATGAGCTAAATGCAACCAAGAGTGCCAGCGAAAGTGGTATAGTTTAGGTTTATTTTCTTTTGAATTGTTTTTAGGTTTGCTAGAGACTAGCAAAATTTAGGTTAAGGGGTGTGATAAGTCATGAAATATGACTTATTAAGCCCATTTTCTAAGGTTTTTAACAGAATTATTTTACATTTTATTTTTAGTTGTATGCAAATCATTGCATTTCTTTTATTTCATTGCGTTGTATAAAAATAATTTATTTACATGCATTATTTTAATATTATAAAGTCTAAATTTTATGTTTTGTTTTAGTTACAAATTAATGTTTGAAAAGAAAAAGAAGAACAAAGCCCACAAACCCATCAAGGCCCACATGGCCACCAAAGCCCACAAGCTCACTTTACTTTCCTACCCGCATCACATAGGATCACTACTAAAAGGACTCAAATTCACGTGAACCTTGCTTTACCCGTGGATTGCATGTCTTCATTTCAAGCCGCAAAGCACCCGATTATTACCCATTGATGAGCTTAAAGGAATCACGTGCTGTAGCCTTGGTTGGTGCCGTGGGGTGCAATGGCTCTTTTCAAGCCGAGATGCACATGATCAGGGCTCCCTTTTGGAGCCCTAAGTGAAGCGTGTTCTCTTCAATAGCAGTAGCCGCCTAGGAGGATTATTCCAGAGACTCTTTTTCTTATTTTTTCCTCTCTAGTTTTTTCTCTAGAATTGATTTCTTTAGTCTTCTTTTTGTAATTTCTTGGCCATGACCGGCTAGACTTTTAGCTTGGGCTAAGGGGGAATTTGAATTTGAATTTGTAAGGTAAACTAATTTCTTTTAAATCCATTTTGAGTTTTCAATGTTTAAGATTTATTCTTTGATTGTTCTCATCTTCTTATTATTTGTGGTTCTATGATTTGAATCTTTTCATGAGTTTAATCATGTTTTTCTCATAGTTAAGTAAAGATTTTAGTTCCGTTAAATCTAAGAGCTCTTAATTTCATTGGATATTACTTTTTACTGCACTGTGAGAGTGTCGATTTTAGGTTTTTCCAACGTAGTTATTTATTATGTGTTTAAATCAATGAACAATCGAATAGTATTTCTAATTTAGATTTTATTAAAAATGGTTTTTATTACAAATGTTCCAATTGAGGGTTTGGGATGTGAAACCCCTAATTGTATAATTCCATGGATTCAAATTGAATTCATTTATCTTAGTAAATTTGAGGAACCCAAAGCCCTAACAATTTTTAGATTTGAGTTTCTTTACCTATTCAAATTGTGAGTTTTCAAAACAACCAAAACATTTTCTTGATTTAATTTCTAGTGTTACATGTTTATTTTAAAACCTCTCTCTCCGTGGTACGACAATCCACCTTACCATATATACTACCATTTTACCTTATACATCCACACACATATTCATATATATTAAATTTGATTAGACTCCATTAAAGAACGACATTTTGGAGGCCGATCAAGTAACCACTTGGTCCTATAATATGGCGAAACTGAATGGTTATCTTATTTTCTGTTAAGGGGTCATTCTGGTAAATCCCATGCTCTCTCTCTCTCATTCTCATTTTTGCCAATATTTATGAACAACTAAAATAAGTCCAAGGGTAATCTAATTTTTCGATTTTTTTTTTTTTGTTTTTTTTGAAGAGAGAAATTATTCTGTAGACATGATGTACTACACCTCCCTCTCACATATAAGTATAGATCTCATGTGTGAGTGTGAGATTGATTCACATGTAAGATCCACTTTTATGTGAGAGAAATGTATAATACACCGAGTGCGTTTATCACTCACCAAGCAAAGTAGAATGCGAGACTCTTGGATATCATACATGGAATCTTTGAACTGGCAATGATAGAGAAACTCTTTTTATAAAACAATCAGGGCAAGGTAAATTAAAAACCTCAATGATTGGCTTGCACCATTCAAGAATATTATTATTCAGACCCTGTGGTTGCGAGGGGGTCATTCTACAATACCCACACTCTTTTTGTGGATATGGTACCCACTCAATTGGTACCATCAAATGTGATATAAGTACCATCATATGTGATGTTGATACTATCCAATGTGATATTGGTACTATCTAATTTTTTATATATATTAATTTAAATAATAAATAAAAATGGTAGGTACCATCATATGTGAGGTAGGTACCATAATATATGATATTGGTACCATTAATGTGAAATTTTATTTATTAAAGACACGGTACCCACATGGTACTATAGAATTACCCGGCTGCGAGGTTTATTGGTCAAATTTGTTACAAGCATATAATTAAGAGTATAGTTGCAAGATCCACAAGTAACTCGTGTAACTTACTACTAAAAGAACAGTTGCATGTACCAAGTATTAGTGTCAGGTGTAGTCAGTGATTAGCAATGGCTGAAAAGCCCAGTTGGGAAGATTGGAAAAAGATTAAAAAGTTTCGGAGGCAAACCATCTCAAATGACTTTCTAGTCTTGCACTGAGTCAAGTTGCAATGTATATTAAGAAGATCAAGTTTTAATCCTCATACGTCTGCAAGCAATAGAGCATTGTTGATCAATGTATATTGAGATAATACAGGACCTATCAAACAATTGGAAGCCAGGATCAATTATTTTAAGCCTCAAACTATGGAAGAAAACTAAAATTATTTTACTTTTTTATCTGATTAGAAATATCTAATAAATTAATGATCAACCTGGCAGAATCAACAAACTAACATCACAGGCAAGGTGCCCACATCATGTTACATGTATATGCCTCACTTGTATATGATGAACAGGTTATAGTTAACCTTGTTTTACCAATAATCAAGGCAAGAACATTTGGTCAGTAAATCTCTGAAGAATGCTCATTCTCTCTATCCCCTGCAACAAATTGATGAACTCTCCCTTGTGCTTCAATCAAGCTCCAACCCGCAACTTTATTAGTGTTCTGCTCCACCATTAACCTCCGAACTCGAACCACATCTTCCCATTTTCTTGCTTTGGCATATATACTGGATAATTGTACATATTGCCCGTCATAGGTTGGATTTTACTAATTCCATCCATTGATGTAAGAGTTGAAAAAAATAAAGGTTAAAATTCAATTTAGTTCAATTGAATTCATATAAGACAGATTGTTAATTGAAGCCAACCAACAAATGACAATTTTTTGACTGACCAAGAATTAATCCTGGCTGAAATCTTGTCTTTTGATGGTCAACAATCCTTGCCATTGCCTTCTTCTTTTATTTTATCTTTACATAAAACAATAATAACCTTTCCACCTTTAACTTCTACTAATTCAAGTAGCTTTAGAATTCCTTTCTTGGTGACATGCACAGACTCGCATCATAATTCTAGCATGACAGTCTCATATTGTAAGCTGGATCTTGCATGGTATTTTGGTCTCTCCCACTTTTATTTGTTATCTAATGTGTAGCTGAATCATTAAATTACAATATATGATATTTAATTATTGGATGGATGGACTATTAAGTTAGTTCACCTAGTAGATTGAATAATTTCTCCAACCCATGGCCATGAAGGACTCGGAGAGAGAGAGAGAGATCTAGAAAGAATAATGGTGTGCAATAACATTTTTAGCTCAAAAAAAAAAGAAAAAAAGGGTAATCATATGCAATGACTCGTACAGGTGCCACTTTAAAATGATGACACCTGTCCACTTTGTAGCAATGGTCTTTGCAGCTAAACTTTATCCACTACCACTATTACAAGTTTACAACTATAATTATTATTAATGCAAAGTCATAAAATTTATTAATACAGTTTAAAGTTTAAACACAAGAAATATAAAAGGATTCTCATATTAATTATTATATCCTTTTTAGTAATTTACATCTCAAATAGCAACTTTTTTAAGTTATAAACAATTAAATTATTGAAACCACACTTTTTAACCGCATTTATCAAACAAACGTTCTTAACTTTTTCAAATAGCCATTTTTTTTGTTTTGGAAATTTTTTTATTTTTTTTATTTTTTATAAAAAGCCCACTTTTAAAAAGCTTTACCAAACTCACCCTTACTATTATTATAAGATGTATTGATAAATAATTACTATTACAAAAATTATATTTTAAAATAATTACTAAGTTATTTGTTTTGTATTTTCTTTGTTGTGAAACAGTAATTAATTGAAGAAATAAACAAAAAATAATAATAATTAGATAATAATGGGTCGACTTGAAGTAATTAAATCCCAGCCAGAGAGAACCAACAAATTGGCCCCGTACCTCCTTACCTGATACATATTGCAGGTGGCTGTTGGTGATCAGGTGATGTTATATATATTGAAGCAAATAGTGGAGCAGTAAAGAGGGTGGGTAGAAGTGATGCTTTTGCTAATTGCTACAGAATTTGACCTTGAAGCAGAAGAGTATGTTTCACTTCCTAAAGGAGAGGTTCACAAAAAGAAGGAGATAGTTCAGGTCTGTTTTCCTTCATTCTGGTTTTTTGTGTATTTTGCATATTTTTTAAACTCATAGATGATGTACTAATTTGTAATAATAGTCTTGGACATTTCTGATTGTGTGTTCCATATGAGATCAAGATAGTTGTAACATTTCCATTTTTGACTGGTCAGTGTGATTAGTAATTGCATCACTGCTTTAATGAATGCCATACCATCATCGTGTGAAGCATATGCCATCAAAATAATGAAAATTCGACCAGCATATGTGTTTAACCCATGGGGAAAAATGTGTTTCACAAATTCTCTGACAAGACATGCTGACTCTTGAAGTTGGTTGAATTTCTCTTACGACTTCAGCCCACCCAAGGATGATATAGCTAGAATTTTATGCCTCTTAAGTTGGTTGAACTTGTCACCTTGTGAATTTTGGTGGCTTAGTAAGTTTTTTAGCTTCTAATAGGATTTGTAACCATCAGGTCTGTTTCAAGTGGTTAAAGTGGCGATGGAGTTGGGTGGGTCTCACAATCATAGTTTGCTCGGCCAAAAAAAGAGGAAAGAAATAGAATTTTTTTTTTTTTTGGATAAGTAAAGAAAAGAAAAGAAAAGAAATAGAAAACTTGGAAAGAGAACTGAATAAAAGCATTGCTTTTTGTTCTATATGTTTTGTTGTTGGTTCTGATGGATTTTTCCTTTTGTTTTCTTAGATTATCCTGATGTTGTCTATTGTTACTGGAATTTTATACTTATCAAAAAGCTGATGAAACTTTTCTTATTTCTGATGTAATGGGCTTCCTATTTTGATGTTCGGTGTCCTGTTTTCTTATCCAATCTCTAACAGGATGTAACACTACATGATCTGGATGCTGCAAATGCACGGCCTCAAGGTGGGCAAGATATACTCTCACTAATGGGGCAGATGATGAAGCCTAGGAAAACAGAAATCACTGACAAGTTAAGACAAGAAATTAATAAGGTGCTACTTCATAAATTTATGTCATATTTATTTCAATGCATTATTTTCTTTGGATAGAGGCTTGAGTCATGGTCAGCAAGTCATGAAGTTTCTAAAGAATTTCTTCAATTATTTTGAGAAAGCCCCTTCTTAATTTTTTTTTAATAGTTCAATTAACACAGTCCATCTTTTCTTTTCACAATAATACATTAAAACCATCTAACTATGCTTTGTCTGTATCCGACACTGATGTATTAAAGATGACACGGTGAATGGTTGTTCCCAAATTTATGTTTCTGTCTAGCTTAGGAAGTAATTTTTTATTTTTTTTTAATGACAGGTTGTTAACCGATACATTGACGAAGGTGTAGCAGAACTTGTCCCTGGAGTTCTGTTCATTGATGAGATTCTTTTCTCTATTATGTCCTTTAATGTTTTAAATATTTTGTGGTTTTTATTTATTTATTTATTTGTTTATCCATCATGATTTGCAGGTACATATGCTGAATATGGAATAATTTTCATACTTGAATCGTGCTTTAGAGAGCTCTCTATCTCCAATAGTAATCTTTGCCACAAATAGAGGGTTTTGCAATGTAAGGTATGAAATTCTTGTGCACCTTGAAAAGTTTGGAGTAGTTCTACCTTGACCATCCTTTTAAACTTAGTAAGCAACTTGTGACATATGAAAGTCACTGTTGTTTGTCAATTCAGAAATCTTAAACAAGAAATTGAATTAAATTTTAATTGATTGTAGAGATGCATGATATACTTCTCTTAATGTGTCATTATTGTGGTCAGTGTCATCATCACTCAGGTCTTAACCGATAATTTGCTATCTGCATTGCATCGTTATTGCTGTTGCTAGCTATGAAGCTGTATCTTTTGTTAAGGCATCAGCCTTGATACTTAAGTCATAGAAAAGAGTGCATCACAAACTTCTCATGAGCACCATTTTTCCTTTATGGCTTATAATTTGTTGGAGCAACTTCTTACTTATAAAAAAAGAAAAAAAAAATTGGTGGGAGCAACTCTTGGAGATGTTTTCTTTGGCTTACAATGGTGGTCAAGGGCTAAGAAAGTGGAGCTATGGTGATGCTTAAGAAACAGAGAGTCTGCAACTAGGTATTGTATGTGTTGTCATGGGTTTGTGAAATATTTTAATGATGCGGCCCACCGCTAGAGGATCTATGCCTAAGGAAAATTGTCTATCTGATATGTTGAGCTTTTATATAGTTTAATAATTTGAATCGGCTAATGTAAACACAAAGTTAGATCACTATGCTCTTCATGGCTTCTGTAGTCTGAGCATGATTAACAAGGCCTTTTCCTGGGATGATGCAATGGTAGTTCCACATTGCTCAAAGTTGTAAAAAGTCAGATGTTTGGAATGATTGATTTTCTTAACCTATTTTCTTTCTCCCTTCAGGAGTCTTTATGGCTGGACTCTGATTGTCTGAGTTTGCAACCATCAATAAATATAGGATACCTACATGCAAAATGAAAATGATATCAATTAATCAATATATATTATGGTGGTGATTTTGACTGATTGTAAATGGTTTTGGTTAGTGATTGAAGGCGGTGATGCTTTAATTATTTTGATCTTTTGTGTCTATAGCGGTCTACAAACAATAATGCTTATATCATTTGGGCCCTACCTCAAAATTGCCTAGGCGCCTTGACTTAATCTACTTTGATGTTTTAATTTCTGAACATGAATATATTTTCATGCAGAGGGACTGATATGAACTGTCCTCATGGCATACCTATCGACTTGTTAGACCGGTTGGTCATTATCCGAACACAGACTTATGATGTTGCTGACATGATACAGGTTCAGCCCAAATTTTGTGTGCTCTCATTGTCTAGAATTTCCTTGCAACTGTTGACCATATCATCATTGTCCACGTACTGATATTTGTGGTCTTTATTACTGTCAGATTTTGGCTATCCGCTCAAGTGTGGAGAATCTAGTTATAGATGACGAAAGTTTGGCTTACCTGGGTGACATTTGTCAACGAGCATCCTTAAGGTTTTGCTTAATCTTTAGATTTGCTGTTTGTGAGTCCCATCCCTCAAAAGGTATTTATTGACGCTTGTGTTTCTTCAGGCATGCAGTTCAGCTGTTATCACCATCCAGTATTGTGGCAAAAATCAAAGAGCATGACAAAATCTGCAAGGTAATTCTGATTTAGATGAATCTGTAATCTATGTGCTTGAAATTGATTTAAAGATTGCAGAATTCTTCTACCATGTAGTAATTTTGTTTCAATTTATATGATTTATAGGAGGATATTGAGGAAGTGAGTGCACTGTATCTGGATGCAAAGTCTTCAGCAAGGCTTCTTCAAGAGCACCAGGAAAAATACATTGCATGATCATTCTAAACAGTTTCCCATAAATGTAAGGTAATCTGAATTTGTGAAGTAGCATTTATGGTTAGTATGTGTAAAGGTGAATAGTTGATGCAAGGGAGTTGTGAAACTTTATTTGTTGCACCATTTTTGTTAATGAATGGATATATGTATGGAACTCTTAGCTTTCAGATCCACTCATATTTACCTCCAAATATTACAAACCCGGTTCTTTAATGCGATGATCACTATTTCTCAACTTTATTAAACATGTTTTATGTGAATCCGAGTGAGGCTTGTTTATTTACAGCATGGAAGTAGCCATTGCTTTATAATTTCTTCTTGACTCTTGAGCTTCACATGCTACTCAAAGTAGTGATCAAAGAGAAACAACAATTTGAGAACGATTCCTCCCTCATTTTTTTGATTACATGCCAGCCCTTCAAATCCTTCCATGGTGAGCTTTTACATTTACTTATTCAATTTAAATCATTTTTAAAATTTTTCTCTTTTTACACACTTCAAATCCTCTCAAATATCTTCAAAACAGTACCAATTTAAATAATAATAATATTTTGCAAAATTTTCCTATAAACTTGTGTGTTGTAATCTCTATTTTATTATAAAGGATTGATCGAATTTATGGCGTAGTTTTTTGTTACCCAAATATCAACCTAAGAGGGGGGGTGATTTAGGTTAAGGCAAACTTTTTTGATTTAAATGCAGAATTAAAAACTATTCTCAAATAGCAAATGTTGAATAAGCAAATGTTTGATCACAATTCAATTGCAATATAGATATGATATGAAATCAAGCACAAGTATATATAAGCAATTAAATATGTAAGAGATAGAGAGAGAGAGAGAATCAAACACGATGATTGTTATCGAGGTTCGGCTTCCCCGCCTCAAGATCACTTCTTGAGGATTCCCAAATTCACTAATTTGACAATCTTCTTTTGGGTGAAGATCAAACCGTTACAAATCTTCTTATAGGTGAAGAGTAACCACAATCTTCTTTCGGGTGAAGATCAAGCCGTTCACAATCTTCTTTTGGGTGAAGATCAAACCGTTACCAATCTTTTTGCGGGTGAAGATCAAACCTTTACACAATCTTCGTTAAATGGTGAAGAGTAACCACACACAATCTTCTTACGGGTGAAGATTAAACCTTTTCAACAAATGATTTGTTGTATATACAAGAAAGGCTCTCTCAAGAATAGTAGTATACAATATGCTCACACTAGATTTGATCAATATGGCTCAAGAAGTATTTTGAAAAAATTTGTTTTTCAATCAATGATTTTGAATGATTTGAAAATATAAGCTTGGATAAAATGATAGATTTTCTCTTGTGTATTCACTTGTGTGTTCTCTTCTTGATTAGAAACTCAGAATGAGTGCTATTTATAGAAAAAATTGATTTCTTCCCGTTATAGTGGCTGACTTGCTTTTTATTTGAAATTAACATTAATCCAGTCGCCTAGATAATAAAGCAATCACCTGGATCTTTAAATAGAAAAATAATACTTTTTGAAAGTGATACGCTCCTAAAAGCAATTAGCCATTGTAATCCCATTCTAAATCATCCTGTCGCCTGGACTTATATTCAGTCGCCTGGATTATAATAAAAAAATAATATTTTTGAATTATATCCGTTATAGTGGGCAACTAGCCATTTATATAATTTAATTTTTAAAACATCCAGTCGCTTGGATTTGTGCACCAAGCGCCTGGATCAGGCAGAAACTCTTGAGTTGATATTTAGGTCACATGGACCAAGAGTTAGTCATCTGGATCAAGGATCCAGTCGCCTGCATCTAGGGTTTCCAACCGTAGGCTAATTTTGACTTTCATTTAATTAATCAAACTTTCATAATTCAATCCTTTTGAGCAGTTTGATTAAATTCCCTTGAAAATATATTTAGTCCTTTAAATATTTATTTATGAAATTAATTTTGGACTAAATGGATATTTTGAAAAACATTTAGATTGAGCCATAGAGATGAAATTTGATAAACTTTACAAAAATTCAACTCTTACTTCTCATATATCTTGGACTATAATTTCTTGAGCTTGTTCCTTTGTCTTGAGTCTTGATGACTTGATCTTCAATGA
The DNA here is from genome assembly GCA_907173295.1 of Fagus sylvatica. Lineage (NCBI taxonomy): Eukaryota > Viridiplantae > Streptophyta > Magnoliopsida > Fagales > Fagaceae > Fagus > Fagus sylvatica. The sequence goes on from OU015761.1 coordinate 49,765,993, forward strand.
ATTTGTACTTATGTCGACTTTGCAATTCGCTTGACATTGTTTGACCATGTCGATCCAATAAAATCACTAGTCAACATTATTATTAGTTCACATTAAAAATATCAATTATGAATATATCTTAACATTATTGTTATCATCAAAATTACATAAATGTCCTTGGATTAATTAGCCAAATAAAAGGTTTTGAAACCTTGAGGCTAACATTTTTTCTTCTATATTAAATGTTTTCTCCCAAATTTGAAGGGGAATTTACTTCACTACATGCCTGGATTAGTTAGCATCTCTAGTGGTTTACAAATTGCACCAAAGTTAGAATGGTTGAGTTTTTATAATTGCCCAAATCTTAAGAACCCATTGGTTGAGGAATTATGTAGTTTAGATTTGAAGGAGATCAAGGGTAAGAGGAGTTGGTGGGAAGCATTGGAGTGGAGCAACGGTCGTCCGGGTTATTTGGATGAAATTTTTGTTCAAATCGACATATGGGATTGCTGAGCATTTTTAATGTTCCCTAATCAAATAAGTCTTTGCATTGCCTAATACAAGCTCATTGGTTCAATGTCAATAGATAGTATATAATTGTAAGGTGTAAGCTGAGGCATCCATGGACCGCTTCTATTTGCTATGCTCATACTCCTGTAGCAGCTATGGCGTTGAGACCCTACTTACATTGAATATGGTCACTTTGGCCTCAATTGACGTCTCCCCAAAAGGAATAATTCTTTCTTTCACCATGTACTTTCTCAAGGTTGGTTGGTTTTTGTCATGCAAAGTTAGGGCCTATTGGCAATTATAAACAAATTGAGCTTGTAAAACTAAGCTGTTTTTTTGTAATCATTAACCCAATCTAAACCCGAGTTTTACATTGCATATGCAAGAATGGAAAACAAGGCTGTTTGGCTGAAAATGACTCAAATCATGTATCTTGAATGTATTCAAATCTCTAACAGTACCTTACATAGAAGAACTAACTTGAAGAAGAATGAAACCAAAAGCGCTAGTTCGATTTGAAGAAAGACTCAAATCTTCCTTTAATAGCATCTTCTTTCCATTCCAATGCAGTCCACCACGATTGATCGCCTTCAATGCGTCTCAAATAAGGTGCATTGTCTTTGTTTAAAGGCAATCTTGTCAACAACTGACACCTGGATATCGTAATCCTCTCTAAAGCTGGCCACTTCAACGAGTCATCAGTGCAAATGCTTTCTACTTTTAAAAGACCAGAGAGCACAAGAGTCCTTAGCTTTGGAAGTGCCTCGGGTTCCAACCCAGTGTTCTCAGAATTTGTAATTATCTCTTCGATTTCAGGACATTCTTCAACACTTAAGTGTTCAAGTTTGAAGAGTTGTTCAATCATGCCATTGGAGAATATCTTCTTCAACTTCGGACATCTCTGTAAAGTTAAAGTTGTTAGCTGGGCTAGGCTTCCAGCATGTACAGGACCTTCCCAGATGCTTTCTAATTTTTGGGCATTATTTATGAACATCTTTTGCAACCATTCTAATGCACTTCTGTCCACACTATTACCATGGACAATTGTTTCAATTTCATCGCACCCTTCAATCAAACAAACCCGCATCCTGTTGATATTCTCCATACCAAAATCTGATAGTCTTGAAGCACCTTTGTGGCCGATCAATCCAAATGCATCAGTTTCTGCAAGAACCTCTGAAACTACAGGATTTACACCTTCACCGTTTGCAAACTTAAAACACCTTTGATATTTGAAACAATCGAGACTTTCATAGCTGGTTGAATCATGATAACTGAAGGGGATATTTGCCAATTTCTCCCAAGTAAGAGATGAAGACCTTCTATTGCGAAGAAGACCTTCCGCTCCTTCATCTGATCAACTCCCTTCTACTACTCACAACAGCTTAGTCACCAAACTCAGATACATCCTTATCTCCTACGGGAAACAAGTGAGACACCTCACCGAATCGACACCTCACCTAGAACAGGTGTCCTCCGAGAATCCCGGGGATGAAGCCCTCGCAGCGTCGCCCAGCACCACGCACGAGCCAGCCACTACCTGCCAGATGAAGGGCCATAAACTCCCCAGGTGCCCCAAGATCGGACGACCCCTGGAAGACCACGTGGATGGCCGAAAGACATAAAAGGCCATCCTCCATCCGTACGCAGGTATGAACAGTGAACTAAAAACTCTAAACTCAGTTATCTGCATATACTCCGAGACACCTGAACTGACAAAGGCATCGGAGCCTTCTAGGCCGGCCCCAAACCAGTGCCATTTCGATCACCTCGTTCCCTTTTGCAGGTCTTCCGCTCTGTCGCATGCCCTGACTGCCGTCCACTGTTTTCCTTGAAGCATCAGTTGGCGCCGTCTGTGGGAATTCGCATATATTTGCCTTTCACCACACCGATATAAAAGGACTGCATGGTCAGGACGCGATCGATGGAAATACACGCTCAAACGCTCCCCTCCAGTAGCCAGTCTCCTGAGGTGGCTGCGATGGAGAAACAAGTACGAGATCTCACTGCAAACCTTCAGGAACTCACTCGACAGAACCGGGTCCTTAACCAGAAGCTCTTGCAACATGACGCTGAGAAGCAAAAGGAAAAGGACAAGGGGAAGAGTAAGGAAAGGGGGGACGCTGAGTCTCGACAAGAACAACAACAAGAACAGCAGCAGGAACAATAACACGAGCAACGCCAAGAACAGGAGGGTGAGACGAAGGGCGACAACACGAGAATAACCGTTGAGGAGTCATCGGCCAAGTGGGAACAAGAACTGAAGGCAATGAGGATACAAATGGGGGAGATGAAGGACGAGTTTAAAGGACGGACAGCCAAGAATCTTGATGATCTTGTCCATACAACAGACTCGCCCTTCACAAAAGCGGTAATCTCTTTCCCTCTACCTTCTAAATTCAGAATGCCTTCCTTAGAAACCTTTGACGGGTCAAAAGACCCCCTCGACCATCTGGAATCTTTCAAGACCGTGATGTGTCTTCAAGGGGTCCCAGACGAAATCATGTGTCGTGCCTTTCCCACCACCCTTAAGGGACCCGCTAGAGTATGGTTTAAAAAGATAACACCTGACTCGGTAGGATCCTTTGCTCAACTTAGTCGTTTGTTTTTCAACCATTTCATTGGTGCACAACGATACGGACGACCTACCACGCACCTCCTGAACATTAAGCAGAAAGAAGGGGAAACCTTGAGATCCTACCTCACCCGGTTTAATAAAGAAACATTATTGGTTGACGGAGCAGACGACAAAGTGGTGTTGACTGCCTTCATCTCCGGTCTTCAAGCGGGAGATTTTCTGTTCTCGGTCTATAAAGATCCCCCAAGCACCATGACAGAGATGATGTATGAGGCTCAGCGGCATATGAATGGGGAGGAAGCCCTTCTAGCTCGAGACCAAACCATAGGAAAGAAGAGGAAGTGGGAACACCCCGACCGCCCTGCGGAGTCCCATGATACAAGGCCCAAAGCTCAGCGGAACAGAAACAGGAGACAGGAGGATAGGAGTGGAAGGGGTGTCAATGAGAGGTTCAACCACTTCACCCCCCTAAACGCTCCTGTGGACCATATTTTCATGCAAATAAGAAATGATCCGGCTTTGAAGTGGCCGGGCAAGTTGTTGACAGACCCCGACAAAAGGCCGAGGGACAAGTACTGCCGTTTTCATAGGGACCACGGCCACAACACAGAGGACTGTTACGACTTGAAGAGGCAGATCGAGGAACTGATCAAGCAGGGAAAGTTACAGAGATTTGTTGAAAGGGGACAGAGAGAAGGTCGTCCTCAAGGGCCCCGTCAACAACGACCTCCAGTGGAAGTCCTTCCACGACCCCCCCCACTAGGAGAAATTCATGTGATAACCGGGGGAGTGGCAGCAGGAGGAACCTCGCGTTCCTCACGAAAAGCTTATGCACGTCAAACACGCAAAGTGCTGGTGACACAGAAGATGGATAAAAAACCAAGGCTGGAGGACCTTCCCATTACTTTTGCAGAGGAAGATGCCCGCAAGGTCTTCCACCCTCATGACGATGCTTTGGTCGTCACTTTGGAGATTGCAGGCTACTCCACAAGACGTGTCCTGATTGACAATGGTAGCTCGGCGGATATCATCTACTTGACGGCCTTCCAGCAGATGAGAATTGATAAGAACCAGCTGCGACCCATCGAGACCCCATTGGTTGGATTCGCAGGGACCAGCGTCTATCCACTCGGTATAATCACCCTCCAACTCATAGCAGGTACCTATCCGAAACAAGCCACCAAGAAGGTCGACTTCTTAGTAGTAGATTGCCCTTCTGCCTATAACGTGATAATCGGACGCCCTACTCTAAATCGCCTCCGAGCTGTCACTTCAACGTACCACCTCCTGGTCCGCTTTCCAACAGAAAATGGGATAGGGGAGATGAGGGGAGATCAAGCAATGGCCAGAGAATGTTATTTGACCTCCACAAGCACAGAGTCGGTCCATCAAGCGCTGATTGTGGAAGAACGGCAAAATATTGCTGAACCAACCGAAGAGCTGGAAGAGATCATACTAGTAGAAGGCCTTCATAACGAAAAGAAGACGACACGGATAGGCACCTCCATAAAGGGAGAAGTACGAGATTCGATAGTACGGTTCTTAAGGGAAAATGCCGATATTTTTACCTGGAGCCATGCCGACATGCCAGGCATTAGCACCAAAGTAGTAGCCCATCAGCTAAATGTCAACCCCTCCTTCCATCCCGTCAAGCAGAAGAGGCGGGTCTTCGCCCCTGAGAGAAACGCAGCTGTAATGGAAGAGGTAGACAAGCTACTGCAGGCAGGTTTCATAAGGGAAGTTTACTACCCGGAATGGCTTGCCAACGTGGTGATGGTCAAAAAATCCACCGGAAAATGGTGAATGTGTGTCGATTTCACGGATCTAAACAAGACTTGCCCCAAGGATAGTTATCCCCTCCCAAGAATAGATCAACTAGTGGATTCTACTGCTGGACATAAGTTACTTAGCTTTATGGATGCCTTCTCGGGCTACAATCAAATTCAAATGGCAGAGGAAGACCAAGAGAAGACGGCCTTCATCACTAGTAGGGGGCTTTTCTGTTACAAGGTAATGCCTTTTGGCCTCAAAAATGCTGGAGCTACCTACCAGAGGTTGGTGAATAGGATGTTTCACGACCAGATCGGAAGAAACGTGGAAGTGTATGTAGACGACATGCTAGTAAAAAGCAAGAAGGATGACGATCACCTTGCTGATTTAAAAGAGACCTTCCAGGCATTAAGAAGGTATAACATGAAGCTAAATCCTGCTAAGTGTGTCTTCGGAGTCTCTTCCGGTAAGTTTCTCGGCTTCATGGTATCTCAACGTGGAATAGAAGCCAACCCGGACAAAATCAAGGCCATTTTAGAAATGACTCCTCCGAAGACCGTCAAAGAAGTTCAAAGCTTAACGGGGAAGGCAGCCGCCCTAAACAGATTTGTTTCAAGATCCACGGACAAGTGCCTCCCCTTCTTCAAAATCTTAAGGAAGGCCTTCCAGTGGACGGAAGAGTGTCAACAAGCTTTTGAAGAACTAAAGGCCTATCTGACTTCCCCACCTTTACTTAGCCCTTCCCAGACGGGAGAAGCGTTGTATCTGTACTTGGCCGTATCTGCTTCGGCAGTCAGTTCTGCTCTAATCCGCGAAGAGGAACGCGTTCAGAAGCCCGTCTACTACACCAGTAGGGCCTTAAGGGGCGCCGAAGAAAGATATACCAACATGGAAAAATTGGCTTTTGCCCTACTGATCGCATCCAGAAAACTTAGGCCATACTTCCAAGCCCACTCAATCATAGTTATGACCGACTATCCCATCAGGAAGGCCATGAACAAGCCAGACGCGGCTGGAAGATTAGTACAGTGGTCCATAGAAATGGGTGAATTTGATATAGACTACAGGCCACGCACCGCAATAAAGGCCCAAGCTTTAGCCGATTTCATTGCGGAATTCACACACCCATTAAAGGAAGATGAGAAACCAGGAGAAGGTGAAGCCTGGACGGTGAGCATAGATGGATCATCCACTAAAGAAATGAGTGGAGCAGGAGTTATCCTAGTTTCCCCTGAAGGAGATAAATTTGAATATGCCCTTCAGCTTCGTTTCCGTGCCACAAATAATGAAGCGGAATACGAAGCCCTTCTAGCCGGGCTAAGGTTATCCAAGGGTATGGGAATCAAGGCCTTAACCATCAAAAGCGACTCTCAGTTAATTGTGGGGCAAGTGAAGGGCGAATATGAAGCTAAGGAAGACAGGATGAAAAACTACTTGACGGCCGTCAAGACTCTGTTAGCTCATTTCGAAAAAGTAGAACTGCTCCAAATTCCAAGGGAAGACAATGTAGCCGCCGATCGTCTAGCTAGATTGGCATCATCAGGAATTGAGATAGATGGCTTCATTGAGATCCAAGGAAGACCTTCCACGGAAGAGGAAATAGTGAACACCATCGCCGGCAACACAACATGGATGTCACCCATAACCAATTATCTCCGTGAAGGGACACTCCCGGCAGATAGGACAGAAGCGCACAAGCTCAGAATAAGGGCTTCCCATTTCCGGTTGCTGGGGGGCATCCTTTACAAGATAGGTTTTTCACGACCCCACCTTAGATGTTTGTCACCTGAAGAGGCCAACTATGTTATCAGGGAAGTCCATGAAGGGATTTGCGGAAACCATTCAGGGGCAAGGTCTTTGGCACATAAACTCACAAGGGCAGGTTACTATTGGCCGTCTCTCCTACATGACGCCACCCAATATGTGAAGGCCTGTGATAAGTGCCAACGTTTCGCCAACATTCCAAGGGCGCCACCGGAGGAAATCACGCCCATAACTTCACCTTGGCCCTTCGCACAATGGGGGCTAGACATCATGGGGCCATTTCCGGTAGGGACAAAGCAAGCAAAATTTTTAGTGGTTGCAATTGACTACTTTACTAAATGGGTGGAGGCAGAACCCTTGGCAATAATTTCAGAAAAGAATGTCAAGAGTTTTGTCTGGAAGGCCGTCATCTGTCGATTCGGGATTCCGCGAGTCCTGATTTCCGACAATGGGAAACAATTTGATAACGGACCCTTCAGGGAGATGTGCAGCCAGTTAAACATAAAGAACCACTATTCCTCCCCTAGGCACCCACAAGCTAATGGTCAAGTCGAGGTTACAAACCGGACCTTACTCAAGCAGATCAAGACCCGGCTTGAAGGGGCAAAGGGTATGTGGGTGGAAGAGCTCCCAAGTGTGCTATGGGCATACCGAACCACCGTCAGAACCCCTACAAGAGAAACTCCCTTCAAGCTCACCTTCGGCACAGAGGCTGTGATCCCCGTTGAAATCGGGCTAACTACCTTCCGGACGACCTTCCACAGAGAAGAGGAGAACGAAGGGCAGCTTCGCCTGAACCTTGACCTTCTGGATGAAACGAGAGGAAAAGCAGCACAGAGGATTGCACTTTACCAAGGAAGAATGGCTAGGTACTATAACACCAAGGTAAAGCTCCGACGCTTTGAAGTCGGTGACTGGGTCTTAAGGAAGGTCACCCAAGCGACTAAGGACCCGTCACAGGGAAAGCTAGGCCCCAACTGGGAAGGCCCTTACAAGGTCATCCAATATTACCGAAGGGGCACCTATCATCTAGAAGACCGTCACGGAAGGAAGCTACCTCATCCTTGGAACGCTGAGCACCTCAAGAAGTACTACCCTTGAGGTACGTACATTAGTCGCCTTCCTTATGATTAAGAAGTTTGTATACTCAAACAATATCTTTTATCTATGAATAGAAGACCGTCTTCATTTAAATAATTGTTCAAGTATGTTTGCTATTGCCCGAATATTATCAATCATTACGTTGACGGGCGTCAACCCAACAAGAATGCCAAAAGTTAGACACCTACGCGGTGCACAAGTTAGACACCTACGCGGCGCGGTGCACAAGTTAGACACCTATGCGGTGCACAAGTTAGACACCCACGAGGTGCACCAGTTAGACACCCATGAGGTGCGCTAGTCAGACACCCACGAGGTGCAAATGTTAGACACCCACGAGGTGCACTTAAACCTGAAGACCGTCAAGGCCGCTCATCTGTTCCTTATCAAGTTAGACACCCAAGGGGTGCATTTATTAGAAGAAGACCTTCAAGCAAGTTCTTCTGTTCCTTATCAAGTTAGACACCCAAGGGGTGCATTTATAGAAGAAGACCTTCAAGCAAGTTCTTCTGTTTCTTATCAAGTTAGACACCCAAGGGGTGCATTTACAGAAGAAGACCTTCAAGAAAGTTCTTCTGTTCCTTATCAAATTAGACACCCAAGGGGTGCATTTACAGAAGAAGACCTTCAAGCAAGTTCTCCTGTTTCTTGTCAAGTTAGACACCCAAGGGGTGCATTTACAGAAGAAGACCTTCAAGAAAGTTCTTCTGTTCCTTATCAAATTAGACACCCAAGGGGTGCATTTATAGAAGAAGACCTTCAAGAAAGCTCTTCTGTTCCTTATCGAGTTAGACACCTAAGGGGTGCATTTATAGAAGAAGACCTTCAAGAAAGCTCTTCTGTTTCTTGTCATCTTAGACACCTAAGGGGTGCATTTATAGAAGAAGACCTTCAAGAAAGCTCTTCTGTTTCTTGTCATCTTAGACACCCAAGGGGTGCATTTATAGAAGAAGACCTTCAAGAAAGTCCTTCTGTTTCATATCATGTTAGACACCCAAGAGGTACATTTATTAAAGAAGATCGTCAATAGCGTTCTTCTATATATTGTTAAGTTGCTCTTATGCGACACGCTCCCTGCTAGAAGGTCGTCAACACCGCTGCGAACATCGTAGTACCAAAATGAACGCTTCGATTTACGAGAACAAAAGGAAATACAGTAACTACTTCAAAAGAAATGACAGAAGAAAACTACATAAGGACATAGTTTCATTGAAAATATGGGCCACACCCCTTCCACAAGGAGTAAACATGACCCTAGCCAAAAGAGTGTGTTAAGTACGGGTCACACCCCTTCCACAAGGAGTAAACATGACCCTAGCCAAAAGAGTGTGTTAAGCAGATTGTGTTAAGTATAGGTCACACCCCTTCTAGTAGGAGTAAACATGACCTTGTTTAGAACAACATTGTTTGTTTCTTCAAAAGAAAAGCCTCCTAGGTGGACTATACATGGAAAAAGTAAAACTAAGGCGCCTCTTTATCAGTTGAAGGAACAGTGACCCCCTCATCCAGGGAAGCAGCTGGGCCTTCCGCAGAACCTGAGGCCAGACCACCACTCTGGTCGTTACTAGGAAGAGCAGAAGGGACATCCGGCGGAATGGCTACCTGTTCTTTGGACTGGACGTCATCCCCTTCCTCTTCTTCCTCACTATCCCCTTCTGCAATAGTGGTTTCTTCCTCATCAATAATCTTCACTGTGGCCCAATCCTGGGCATCCCCAAAAGCGAGAGCAACCCTCTTCCTGAAATGCTCGAAACCTGCAACATAGTAGCGGCGAGTATCATCCTCGAACTCCTCAGAAGCTTTAAACTCTTTGACGGCCGTCTCCCAAGCATTTAAGACCTGTTGTTGAAGGCCCACGGTTTTCCGCACTAACTCGTCGCGCTCTTTCTCCAAAGCAGACAGACGGTCGTCCTTAGCTTTGAGGTCGGTTTCCAGCTTCTTCACTTGGCTCTTCAGGACTCCCCTTTCAGCATTAAGGGTTTCCATAGCCTCTTGATGGGCAGAGGATTGAGCCTTGACCTTCTCGAGATCTGCCTTAAGCTTCGCTGACTCACGCGCTGACATACGAACCCGGTTGCCCAAGACAAACACTTGTCCTGCAGCCTGAACGAGGAAAAGAAGGTCAGAAGAGAAGAAAATATGAAGAAGGTGCATTTAAAAATAAAAGGAGAGGAAGACGACCTTCAATGAATCTTGAATTGACAAGCGTAGAAGATCCAAGTCCTCGACATGATCATACACCTCGAGATCGACCTGCTCGTACATCTCCTTCACCTTGTCCATGGCCCTGGATGAGCTACTATAGATGGTTGGCTGGATCTCGTCAGAACCCACTTCCTTCCCCTTTAATGCTCTAACAGGAGAAGAAGGGATCTCATGGTACACATGGACCTTCTCAGCAGCTCTACCTTTTGCAGCAGGAAGTGATTTCTCTTGACGACCTCCCTTCTTAGAACTGGTGCCCTTCTCCATAGGCACCTTCTTTTCAGACTTAGCTCTCTTGGAAAAAAGAGCACTCGCGTCAGGAAGGTCATCCACCTTCTGTGCCGCTTCCCTCAGGCGCTTACGCTCAGCCCTGGTAGTCATGCCTGTAACAAAAAAAAGGTATCAAGAAAAGACTGCACAAACTTTCATCTAAAAACTCAAAAAAAGAAGGGTCACCCACTTCGGTTATACGCCTGGATGGCCTTCAGAACCTCAGCACTGGGTTCAGGACCCAAAGACCACTGTGCTAAAGTTAAGGGAGACACCAGATCAAATAACTCCACTGCCCTTCCCTTCTGAAAGTCAGTGACCAGTGAAAGGCGTTGTTTTAAACGCTTGGATAGGGAAGGACGGTGAAAAGCTGAAAAGGAAAAATTTACTAAGTAAATCCTCAGAAGGCCGTCAAGTGTAAATACCAAAAACAAGTGACAAAAAGGAAAAGGAGGTAAGTGCACCATTGGCATTGGGAATTCCCCAGGATCGACGAAGGCCATAAAGCTCGCCTGCTGCCTCCCCCGGGGTAAACTCGAAATGACTACCACACAGGAAGAAGTACTTCGGCTTCCAGCTCCTATTGGAATTTGGGAGACCCAAAATAAGCTTCGGCGACCCCCTATGGCGCATGAAACCCCAAACCCCCGGTGTGGAAGGCATATAGGTCAACTTGTACAAAAAGAAGAACTCGTCGACAGATAAATCGTACTCCCCTTCACTGGCCATCCTCCAAAGAACCTGAAGGCCTGTCATAATCCGCCAGCCATTTGGGTTTAACTGGCTAGGGGATATGCCGAGCCGGTGAAGGACCTCCCTCTCGAAGGGCCTAAAGGGCAGCCTCAAACCACCAGTTAGGCTATCCTCGTAAAGGGCAATGTCTTCCCCATTGGATGAACACGCCCATTCGCCATCATCAGGCAATCTAAGCACTATATTCTCAGGGATTTGGTACCGGCTCCTTATTCTCCCAATGTCCTTATCTACAAGCTTAGAAGGCACCCCTTCAGCTATGAAGGGTTTGTTCAGGCTTCGGACCGAAATGGGTACACGAGGCTCCTGGGACACAGAGCCTGATGAAGATGACTCGGTGGTCTCGGAAGACCGTCCCTGACTTCCAAGATCCTCAGATCCGGATATTGGCGTCAATGAATGCCCCCCACCAGAGGACGACGACTCCGAAGAGTCACCCACGCCTAGAGCCATAAAGACTCGGGATAAAGGTCCTAAGGGCAATGCCGCACTCAAACTCGCCGCAAGGACCTACCGAAATAAAAAAAAGAGGGTAAAGGCGAAACCTTTTGCTCCCCAACCACTCAAAACGCAACCACGGTACAGGGAATAAGAAAGAAAATGAAAGAAGGAAGTCAGCTTACCGGTGGAAAAGCTGTTGCCGTGAACAGGGGTCTCTGAGAACGGTCGCCGGAGCAAGAACTTCCCCGAATTAGCAAAACCCCAAACCAGTCGAAAAGAGAAGAGTGCAGAGAGCCAAATTTTTTTTTGAAAAAAGACGGAAGACGCTGACATAAATGGGGCAGTTCCAGCATTAAGAGAGGCGGTTGCACCTTGGAACGTGTACCCATCCCCCAAGCAACACGCGTCCCAGCAAAATGGGAAACCGTCATGTCCCATTATGGCCACGAAGCTCAATAAAATGAAAAAGAGAAGTGGGCGAAATTACTGGCCTAACCCCGACTCTTGATATTCCGAAGGCCGTCTGGGCAAAACGACCACGGAATAGGGGGGCAACTGAAGGGGATATTTGCTAATTTCTCCCAAGTAAGAGATGAAGACCTTCTACTGCGAAGAAGACCTTCCTCGACTTCATCTGATCAACTCCCTTCTACTGCTCACAACAGCTTAGTCACCAAACTCAGATCCATCCTTATCTCCTACGGGAAACAAGTGAGACACCTCACCGAATCAACACCTCACCTAGAACAGGTGTCCTCCGAGAATCCCGGGGATGAAGCCCTCGCAGCGTCGCCCAGCACCACGCACGAACCAGCCACCACCTGCCAGATGAAGGGCCATAAACTCCCCAGGTGCCCCAAGATCGGACGACCCCTGGAAGACCACGTGGATGGCCGAAAGACATAAAAGGCCATCCTCCATCCGTACGCAGGTATGAACAGTGAACTAAAAACTCTAAACTCAGTTATCTGCATATACTCCGAGACACCTGAACTGACAAAGGCATCGGAGCCTTCTAGGCCGGCCCCAAACCGGTGCCATTCCGATCACCTCATTCCCTTTTGCAGGTCTTCCGCTCTGTCGCACGCCCTGATTGCCGTCCACTGTTTTCCTTGAAGCATCAATAACTAACAGAAAATTGGAATGTGAAGAATTTCTTCCACAATGTGCTTTTTGAGATAAAACTCTCAAGACAGTCTACTTTAGGGAAGCAAATTGAGAGAGAAGTCAAACGTGTCAAGGTAGCCACCTCCTCAATAACAACCTCTACAAGTGCCTCCCACACTCGATTTTTGGGATCCACATCGATTCTTAGTTCTTCCAATAAATAAAGACTTGAAAATACATTTTGATGAAATTCAACATGCCTTGATTGTCCCCTGCCAAAATTTGACAATGGCATACGTAAACACTTCAACTGAACCAAAGATCCAATCTGAATTGGGAAATGATTAATCCCACTACCTAGAATATCAAGCACCTCAAGATGCTTAAGTTCTTGTAAGTCATGGAGTTCCATTAAGCAAATGCAAGTATTTAAATACAATGCTCTTAGACAAGTCAAGCAAGATATAGATGACGGTAATGATTCAATCCTAGTGCCCTATAAGTCTAGAACTCGTAGATTTTGCATGCATCCAAAAAATGTATTAGGAATCACTTTCAAGTCAAGATTTCTTTGCAGTAACAATGTTGAAAGATATTTGCAATCTGGCAATTCTGGCAAATTGCCCAATTTATAATCCATCAAGGAGATTCGATTTACCTGCTGCCATTCTTTTGCATTAGGAGGCTCTTGAAGCCCCCTCTCGGGTTTTCACCAAAATCTTAAAATTTTTGCTTTCAGAAGAAATTTTAAGGGTCATATTCCGCAGCAATTTATTCATCCTTACATGATTCATCTTCTCACTCTTCTCTAGCAATGACAAGTTGATAAGTTCGTGCAATATTGTATGCCCTTTGCCATGTGCGTCTTTAAACTCATAGGCATCATAAATGAAACCTTCAGCTCTCCAACATTCTAGCAAATAATCAGTATGTATCTCATATTCTTCAGGATATAATGCACCATACATAAAACAAAAATTTTTATCCTCTCCATTCAAATCATCATAACAAAAATTTAAGAACTCACTCAATTCATCCATGCCTTGATCTTTGATACTAGGCCATCTCCAAAAACTCATTAGTCCATCCCACCACAAGTGGATGTTATCCTTTGTTCTGAAGGTGCTTGCCACCTTATCTATTAAGAGCGGCAAACCAGCACACTCCTGAACAACTAGCTCGGCTATTGGTTCAATACACGGAAGATTTACATTTTGACCGACTCTTTCTGTGAAGATTTTCCATGCATCAGCTTCAGAAATTCTTTTCACATTAATCAGCCCATCAGTTTCCATAGCAAAACAAATGTCACGATATCTAGTTGCCAATACCACCTTGCTATCCTTTCAATTGTCATGGATACCTATCCTACATAGATCAAGTTTGTCCAAAACTTCATCCAAAAGAAGTAGACATCTTTTGCATTCCAACTTTATAGATATTCGCCGAGAAATTTCATCTAGGTTAGTGGTGTCTTTCACATCCAATTTGAACCGATCTGTAATTGCATGTTGCAACTTTTCCATTGTCGAATCCTTTGATACAGCGACCCAAATGACAATATCAAACATTTAAGTTCAACATTATTGTTGTTTTACCGATTCCCATCATTCCCCAAAGTCCAATTCTTCTTACATTCCTATCTCTTAGAAGGCTCACTATTTCTGTAACAACCCTGTGGAGTGATGGCTTGTTTTCTATTTCGAGTGTGTTCATATATCTCACAACCTCTAGCAATTTCTCAACCATGATTCCTTTCATTGAATTTCCCTCTAACCAGAGACGATTTAGGTCCTCACAGTTATGTACCATGCTTTCGCTAAGTTTTGCGCATTGAAAACAACAAACCCATTTCATCATTTTACTTTCTTTCTTATACTTGGTTACCAGTTCTCGCACCTCATCTTCACCCTTCTTGACCATAGAAATCCAAACTTTACATTCTTTAGTTAAATGCTTTGTCTTATATTTGCTTGCTTCAGCCACTATATCTTCCCTCCTAGCACGTAGCCTCTCTGCATTCTCCATTAACCTTTTATAGTTACTGATGTTTCAAGGAAATCAGTGGACTGCAGTCAGGGTGAGTTGTGGAGCGGAAGACTTGCAAAAGCAAATGAGGTGATCAGAGTGGCACCGGTTTGGGGCCGGCCTAGGAGGCTCCGATGCTTTTGTTAGTCAGAGTTCACCAAAAAATATATCTAGAGAGAATGATCTGGTGTTTTAGTGTACTGTTCATACCTGAGTACGGAAAGAGAATGGCATTTTATGCCTTCTGGTCATCCACGTGGCCTTCCAGAGTCCGTTGGATCTCGGGACGCGTGGAGGGTCTGTGGCCCTTCATCTGGCAAGTAGTGACCAACTTGTGCATGGTGCTGGGCGACGCCGTGGGGGCTTCATTCCCAGGATTCGCAAAGGACACCTATGCATGATGAGGGGTTGATCTGGTGAGGTGTCTCGCTTGATTCCCGTAAAAGATAAGGACGAATCATGGTTTGGTGACTAAACCATCGTGAGAAGGGAGTCAGTCTTTCTGAGGGAGCGGATGGTCTTCATCTAGGAGTAGAAGGTCGTCATCCTTGACTTGGGAGAAATTGACAAATATTCCCTTCAGTTGCCCCCCTATTCCGTGGTCGTTTTGCCTAAACGACCTTCGGAATATAAAGAGTCAGGGTCAGGCAAGTGATTTCGTCCGCTCCTCTTTTTCTTTTCATTGAGCTTCGTGGCCATAATGGGATGCGACGGTTTTCCATTTTACTGGAACACGTGTCACCTGGGGGATGGGTGCACGCTCCAATGCTCAACTGTCTCTCTTAATATTGGAATTGCTCCATTTATTTCACCATCTTTCTTCTTTTTTCAAAAGATTTTTTGGCTCTCTGTACTCTCCCTCTTTCAACTCGCTTGGGGGTTTTGTTAGTTCGAGAAGCTCTTGCTCCGGTGACTGCCTTCAGAGGCTCTTGTTCCGGCGATCGCCTTCAGAGGCTCTTATTCACGGCAACTTCCTCTCCATCGGTAAGCTAACTTCCTTTTTCCTTTTTACTTTATTTTCTGCATCGTGGTTGTACTTCGAGTGGTTGGGGAGCAAAAAGGTCTTGCCTTTACCCTCTTTTCTTCATTTTGGTAGGTTTTTGTGGCGAGGTTGAGTGCAACATTGCTTTTAGGACCCTCATTCCGAGTCTTTATGGCTCTAGGCGTGGATGACTCTTCGAAGTCGTCTTCCTCTAGTGAGAGATATTCATCGGCGCCGATATCCGGATCTGAGGATCTCGGAAGCCAGGAACGGTCTTCCGAGACCACTGAGTCATCCTCATCAGACTCCTTGTCCCAAGAGCCCCGTATACCCATTTCGGTCCGGGACTTAAACAGGCCTTTCATAGCTGAAGAGGTGCCTTCTAAGCTTATTGACAAGGATATTGGGAGGTTGAGGAGCCGATACCAAATTTCTAAGAATATAGTGATTAGGTTACCTGAGGACAGCGAATGGGCGTGCCCATCCAACAGGGAAGACGTTGCCCTCTACGAAGAGAGCATAGTCGATGGTTTGAGGTTACCCTTTAAGCCGTTTGAGAGGGAGATCCTTCATTGCCTTGGTATATCCCCCAGTCAATTAAACCCAAACGCCTGGCGGATTATGACAGGCCTTCAAGTTCTTTGGAGGATGGCTAGTGAGGGGAAGTATGACTTGACTATCGACGAGTTTTTCTTCTTGTACAAGCTGACCTACATGCCTTCCACATCGGGGATTTGGGGTTTTATGTGTCATAAGGGGTCACCGAAGATTATTTTGGGTCTCCCAAATTCCAATAGGAGCTGGAAGCCGAAGTTTTTCTTCCTATGTGGAGACAATTTTGAGTTTACCCCTGGGGAGGCAGCAGGCGAGGAGCCTTATGGCCTTCGTCGATCTTGGGGGATTCCCACCGCCAATGGTGCATTTACTTTTTTTGTTGTTTGTTTTTTACATTGACATTGACGGCCTTCTGAGGATTTACCCCGTGAACTTTTTCCTTTTCAGCTTTTCGCCGTCCTTCCCTACCCAAGCGTTTGAAACAACGTCTTTCATTGGTCACCAACTTTCAGAAGGAAAGGGTAGTGAGATTAGTTGACCTTCTATCTCCCTTTACTTTAGCACAGTGGTCTTTGGGTCCTGAACCCAACGCTGAGGTCAAGAAGGCCATCAAAGCATACAACCAAAGTGGGTGACTTTCTTCCTAGGTTTTTAGATTAAGCTTTGTGCAAGCTTTTCCTGAAACTTCTCTTTGTTATAGGTATGACGACCAGGGCAGAGCGTAAGCGCCTAAGGGAAGCGGCACAGAAGGTGAATGACCTTCCTGATGCGAGTGCTCTTTTTTCTAAAAAAGCCAAGTCTGAAAAGAAAGCGCCTATGGAGAAGGGGACCAGTTCCAAGAAGGGAGGTCGTCAAGAGAAGTCCTTTCCTGCTACTAAAGGTAAGGCTCCCGAGAAGGTCCACGTGTATCATGAGATCCCTCATTCACCTGTTGGTGCGTCGAAGGGGAAGGGGGTGGCCTCTGACGAGATTCAACCAACTATTTACAACAGCTCATCCAGGGCAATGAATAAGGTGAATGAGATGTACGAGAAGGTCGATCTAGAAGTGTATGATCATGTTGAAAATTTGGATCTTCTCCACTTATCAATTCAAGACTCGTTGAAGGTCGACTTCTTCCCTTTTTGTTCTTTGAATATATTCTTTAAAGTTTTTCTTTTGACCTTTTTCCTCTTGTTCAGGCTGCAGGACAAATGTTCATCGTGGGCAACCGGATTCGTGTATCAGAACACGAGTCTGTGAAGCTCAAGGTAGAGCTCGAGAAGGCCAAGGCTCAAACCCTTGCCCATCAAGAGACCGCAGAGGTCCTTAATGCTAAAAAGGGAACTTTGAAGAGTCAAGTAAAGAAGTTACAACTGACCTTAAAGCAAAGGACGACTGTCTATCTGCTCTGGAGAAGGAGTGTGATGAGCTATTGTGGAAAACCGTGGGCCTCCAACAACAGGTTTTAAATGCACGGGAGACGGCCGTCAATGAATTCAAGACTTCTGAGGAGTTCGAGGATGACACTCGTCGCTACTATGTAGCAAGCTTCGAGCACTTCAGGAAGAGGGTTGCTCTCGCTTTTGGAGATGCTCAGGATTGGACCATGGTGAAAATCCTTGATGATGAAGAAACTACAGTTGTGGAAGAAGATAGCGGGGAGGAGGAGGAAGGGGATGATGTTCAGTCAAAGGAGCATGTAGCCATTCCGCCTGACGTCCCTTTTGCTCTTCCTAGCAATGACCAAGGTGGTGGTCTGACCTCAGGTCCTATGGATGGTCAAGCTGCTTCCATGGATGAGGAAGCTACCATTCCTTTAACTGATAATGAAGCATTTTAGTTTTCTGTTTTCTTGTATAGTTCAGCTAGGAGGTTTTTTTGTTTTTTTGTTTTAAAAAAAAAACAATGTTGCTCTAACGAATGTCATGTTTACTCCTGGTGGAAGGGATGTGACCCATACTTAAAACAGTCTTTTGGCTAAGGTCATGTTTACTCCTTGTGGAAGGGGTGTGACCCATACTTGAACAACCTTTTGACTAGGGTCATGTTTACTTCTTGTAGAAGGGGTGTGACCCGTACTTTTAATCAAACTATGTTCACATGCTATTTATCTCTTCTATTTCTTCCAAAGTTGTCACTTTATTCCTTTCCATTCGTGTTAAGCAAACGTCGATTTTCACCTTGCGATGTTCACTGTGGTGTTAACGGCCTTCTGGTGGGGAGTGCGCCGCATGAAAGCAACTTGATAATATACAAAAGAACATTCTTGACGGTCTTCTTCTATAAGTGCACCCTTTGGGTGTCTAACTTGATGATAGATAGAGGAACGTTCTTGACGGTCTTCTTCCATAAGTGCACCCCTTGGATGTCTAACTTGATGATAGATAGAGGAACGTTCTTGACGGTCTTCTTCTATAAGTGCACCCCTTGGGTGTCTAACTTGATGATAGATAGAGGAACGTTCTTGACGGTCTTCTTCTATAAGTGCACCCCTTGGGTGTCTAACTTGATGATAGATAGAGGAACGTTCTTGACGGTCTTCTTCTATAAGTGCACCCCTTGGGTGTCTAACTTGATGACACATAGAGGAACGTTCCTGATGGTCTTCTGTCATAGATGCACCTCATGGGTGTCTAACATTTGCACCTCTTAGGTGTCTGACTTGTGCACCTCGTGGGTGTCTAACTTGCACCTTGTGGGTGTCTGACTTGTGCACCTTGTGAGTGTCTAACTTGCACCTCATGGGTGTCTGACTTATGCACTTCGTGAGTGTCTAACTTGCACCTCGTGGGTGTCTGACTTGTGCACCTCGTGGGTGTCTAACTTGCACCTCATGGGTGTCTGACTTGTGTAGAAGAGCGATCTTCTTGACGGTCTTCCACTATGAATGCACCTCATGGGTGTCTGATTTTTTAAAGACGCCTGTCAAGATAATGATTGATAATATTCGGGCAACAACAAGCATATTTAGACAATTATTTAAGTGAAGACGGTCTTCTATTCATGGATAAAAGATATTGTTTGAGTATACAAACTTCTTTATCATAAAAAGGTAACTGATGTACGTACCTCAAGGGTAGTATTTCTTGAGGTGCTCAGCGTTCCAAGGATGAGGCAGCTTCTTTCCATAACGGTCTTCTAGATGATAGGTACCCCTTCGGTAATATTGGATGATCTTGTAAGGACCTTCCCAATTGGGGCCTAACTTTCCCTGTGATGGGTCCTTAGTTGCTTGGGTGACCTTCCTTAAGACCCAGTCACCGACTTCAAAGCGTCGGAGCTTTACCTTGGTGTTATAGTATCTGGTCATTTTTCCTTGGTAAAGTGCGATTCTTTGTGCTACTTTTTCCCTTGTTTCATCCAGGAGATCAAGGCTCAAACGAAGCTGCCCCTCATTTTCTTCTTCTTTGTGGAAGGTCGTCCTTAGGGTGGTTAGCCCGATTTCAACAGGGATCACAGCCTCTGTGCCGAAGGTGAGCTTGAAGGGAGTTTCTTTTGTTGGGGTTCTGACGGTGGTTCGGTATGCCCACAACACGCTTGGAAGCTCTTCCACCCACATACTCTTTACCCCTTCAAGCCGGGTCTTAATCTGTTTGAGTAAGGTCCGGTTTGTAACTTCGACTTGACCGTTTGCTTGTGGATGCCTGGGGGAGGAATAGTGGTTTTTTATGTTCAGTTGACTACACATTTCCCTGAAGGGTCCATTATCAAATTGCTTTCCATTGTCGGAAATCAGGACTCGCGGGATCCCAAATCGACAAATGACGGCCTTCTAGACGAAACTCTTGACATTCTTTTCTAAGATTGTTGCCAAGGGTTCTACCTCCACCCATTTAGTAAAGTAGTCAATTGCAATCACTAAAAATTTTGCTTGTTTTGTTCCAACCTGAAATGGACCCATAATGTCTAGTCCCCATTGTGCGAAGGGCCAAGGTGAGGTTATGGGTGTGATTTCCTCCGGTGGTACCCTTGGGACATTGGCGAAGCGTTGGCACTTGTCGCAAGTTTTCACATATTGGGTGGCATCATGTAGGAAAGACGGCCTGTAATAGCCTGCTCTTGTGAGCTTGTGCGCCAAAGATCTTGCCCCTGAATGATTTCCACAAATCCCCTCATGGACCTCCCTGATGACGTAATTCGCTTCTTCTGGCAACAAACATCTAAGATGGGGTCGTGAAAAACCCATCTTGAAAGGATGCCCCTCAGCAACCGGAAGTGAGAAGCTCTTATTCTGAGTTTGTGTGCTTCTGTCTTATCTGCAGGAAGTGTCCCTTCTCTGAGATAGCGGATTATGGGTGACATCCACGTCGTGTTGACGGTGATGGAGTTTACTATTTCTTCTTCCGTGGAAGGTCTTCCTTAGATCTCAATGAAGCCATCTATCTCTATCCCTGACGACGCCAACCTGGCTAGACAATCGGCGGCTACATTTTCTTCCCTTGGAATTTGAAGCAATTCTACTTTCTTGAAATGTGTCAGTAGATCCTTGACAACCGTCAAGTACTTCTTCATTCTATCCTCCTTAACTTCATACTCTCCCTTGACTTGTCCTATAATTAACTGAGAATCGCTTTTGACGTTTAGGTTCTTGACTCCTATACTCTTGGCTAATTTTAGTCTGGCTAGAAGGGCTTCATATTTCGCTTCGTTTTTTGTGGCACGGAAGCGTAGCTGAAGGGCATACTCGAGTTTGTCTTTCTCAGGGGAGACAAGGATGACCCCGGCCCCACTCATTTCCTTAATGGATGATCCATCTATATTCACTGTCCAGGCCTCGTCTTCTTCCGATTGCTCATCTTCTTTCAGCGGGTGTGTGAATTCCGCAATGAAATCGGCCAAGGCTTGGGCCTTTATCGTGGTGCGTGGCCGGTAGTCTATATCAAATTCACTCATTTCTATGGACCACTGCACCAATCTTTTAGCCGCATCTGGCTTGTTCATGGTCTTCCTGATGGGATAGTCAGTCATAACTATATTTGAGTGGGCTTGGAAGTATGGCCTAAGTTTTCTTGACGTAATCAGCAGAGTGAAAGCTAATTTTTCCATGTTGGTGTATCTTTCTTCGGCTCCTTTTAAGGCCCTACTGGTGTAGTAAACATGCTTTTGAATGCGTTCTTCTTCACAGATCAACGCGGAACTAACTGCAGAAGCGGATACAGCCAAGTACAGATATAATTCCTCTCCTGTCTAGGAAGGGCTGAGTAATGGCGGGGAAGTCAAGTAGACCTTCAGCTCTTCAAAAGCTTGTTGACACTCTTCTGTCCACTCGAAAGCCTTCCTTAGGGTTTTAAAGAAGAGGAGACACTTATCCGTGGATTTGGAAACGAATCTGTTTAGAGCGACTGCCTTCCCTGTCAAGCTCTGAACTTCTTTGACGGTCTTCGGAGGACTCATTTCTAAGATGACCTTAATTTTATCCGCATTAGCTTCTATCCCGCGCTGAGACACCATGAAGCCGAGAAACTTACCGAAAGAGACTCTGAAGACACACTTGGCAGGGTTTAGCTTTATGTTGTACCTTCTTAGTGCTTGGAAGGTCTCTTTTAAATCAGTAAGGTGATCGTCATCCTTCTTGCTCTTTACTAGCATGTCGTCCACATACACTTCCACATTTCTTCCTATTTGGTGGTGAAACATCTTGTTTATTAGCCTCTGGTAGGTGGCCCCAACATTTTTTAGACCAAAAGGCATTGCCTTGTAACAGAAAAGGCCCCTACTTGTGATGAAAGCCGTCTTCTCTTGGTCCTCTTTTGTCATTTGAATTTGATTGTAGCCCGAGAAGGCATCCATAAAGCTAAGTAACTTGTGTCCAGCCGTAGAGTCCACTAGTTGATCTATTCTTGGAAGGGGATAGCTATCCTTGGGGCAAGCCTTGTTTAAATCAGTGAAGTCGACACACATTCGCCATTTTCCCGTGGATTTTTTTACCATCACCACGTTGGCAAGCCATTCCGGGTAGTAAACTTCCCTTATGAAGCCTGCCATCAGTAGCTTGTCTACTTCTTCCATTACAGCTGCGTTTCTGTCAGGGGCGAAGACCCGCCTCTTCTGCTTGACGAGGGAGATGGAAGGGTTGACATTTAGCTTATGGGCTATTACTTCGGTGCTGATGCCTAGCATGTTGTCATGGCTCCACGCAAAGACGTCGGCATTTTCTCTTAAGAATCGCACTATTGAATCCCATATTTCTTTTGTCATAGAGGTCCCTATCCGTGTTGTCTTCTTTTCATTACCTTCTATTAGTATGATCTCTTCCAGCTCTTCGGTTGGTTCAGCAATGTTTTGCCGTTCTTCCACGATTAATGTTTGATGGACTAGCTCTATGCTTATAGAGGTTAAGTAACATTCTCTGGCCATTGCTTGATCTCCCCTTATCTCCCCTATGCCATTCTCTGTTGGAAAACAGACCAGAAGGTAGTATGTTGAGGTGACGGCTCGAAGGCGGTTTAGAGTAGGGCGTCCGACTATCACGTTATAGGCGAAAAGGCAATCTACTATTAAGAAGTCGACCTTCTTGGTTGCTTGTTTCGGGTAGGTACCTGCTACGATTTAAAGGGAGATCACTCTTAGGGGATAGACATTGGTTCCTGCAAAACTGACTAGTGGGGTTTCGATGGGTCACAGCTGATCCTTACCAATTTTCATTTGCTGGAAGGCCGTCAAGTATATGATGTCCGCAGAGCTGCCATTGTCAATCAAGACACGTCTTGTGGAATAGCCTGCAATCTCCAATGTGACGACCAACGCGTCGTCATGAGGGTGGAAGACTTTGTGGGCGTCTTCCTCTGTAAAAGTAATAGGAAAGTCTTCCAATCTTGGCTTCTTATCCGTCTTCTGTGTTATCAGCACATTATGTATTTGGCAAGCATAAGCTTTTCATGAGGAACGGGAGGTTCCTCCTGCTGCCATTCCTCCAGTTATCACATGAATTTCTCCCAGTGGGGGAGGGGGTCTCGTAAGTACTTCCACTCGAGGTCGTTGCTGATGGGCCCCTTGGGGACGACCTTCTCTTTGACCCCTTTCAACAAATCTTTGTAACTTTCCTTGTTTAATCAGCTCCTCGATCTGTCTCTTCAGGTCGTAACAATCCTCTGTGTTGTGGCCATGGTCCCTATGAAAACGGCAGTACTTGTCTCTCGGCCTTTTGTCGGGGTTCGTCAACAACTTGCCCGGCCATTTCAAAGTTGGGTCATTCCTTATTTGCATGAAAATATGGTCTACAGGAGCGTTTAGAGGAGTAAAGTGGTTGAATCTCTCATTAAATCCCCTTCCACTCCTATCCTCTTATCTCCTGTTCCTGTTCCTCTAGGCTTTGTCTCATGGGACTCTGTCGGACAATCGGCATGTTCCCATTTTCTCTTCTTTCCTGAGGTCTGGTCTCGAGCTTGAAGGGCTTCCTCCCCATTCATATGCCGTTGAGTCTCATACATCATCTCCGTCATGGTGCTCGGGGGATCTTTATAGACCGAGAATAGGAAATCTCCCGATTGGAGGCCAGAAATGAATGCTGTCAATATCACTTTGTCGTCTGCCCCGTCAACTAGTAGCGTTTCTTTATTGAACCTAGTGAGGTAAGATCTCAAGGTTTCCCCTTCCTTCTGCTTAACATTCAGGAGGTGTGTGGTAGGTCGTCAACACCGTTGTCCATTGATGAAATGGTTAAAAAACAAACGGCTAAGTTGAGCGAAGGATCCTACCGAGCTGGGCGTTAACTTTTTGAACCATATCCTAGCGGGTCCCTTGAGGGTAGTTGGGAAGGCACGACACATAATTTCGTTTGGGACCCCTTGAAGACACATCATAGTCTTGAAGGACTCCAGGTGGTCAAGGGGGTCTTTTGATCCGTCAAAGGTTTCCAAGGTAGGCATTCTAAACTTAGATGGTAGGGGAAAGGAGGTTACCGTTTTCGTGAAGGGTGAATCCGTTCCATGGACAAGATCGTCAAGATTTTTGGCTGCCCGCCCTTTAAATTCGTCCTTCATCTCCCCCATCTGTGCCCTCATCGCTTTCATTTCTTGTTCCCACTTAGGCGTTGACTCTTCAATGGTCATTCTCGTATTCTCGCCCTTCATCTCACCTTCTTGCTCTTGGCGTTGCTCTTGTTATTGCTCCTGCTGTTGCTCTAGCTGACGCTCTTGTTGAGACTTAGCATCGCCTCTTTCCTTACTCTTTCCCTTGTCCTTTTCCTTCCCCCTCTCAGTCTCGCGCTGCAGGAGCTTTTGGTTGAGGACCTGGCTTTGCCGAGTAAGTTCCTGAAGGTTGGCAATGAGATCTCACACTTGCTTCTCCATCGCAGCCACCTCTGGAGACTGGCTACTGGAGGGGAGCATTTGAGCGTGGATTTCCATCGATTGTGTCCTGACCATGCAGTCCTTTTGTATCGGTGCGGTGAAAGGCAAAGATGCGCGTTTCCTACAGACGGCGGCAACTGATGTTTCAAGGAAATCAGTGGACTGCAGTCAGGGCGAGCTGTGGAGCGGAAGACCTGCAAAAGCAAATGAGGTGATCGGAGTGGCACCAGTTTGGGGCCGGCCTAGGAGGCTTCGATACTTTTGTTAGTCAAAGTTCACCAGAAAATATATCCAGAGAGAGTGATCTTGTGTTTTAGTGTACTATTCATACCTGAGTACGGAAAGAGAATAGCATTTTATGCCTTCTGGTCATCCACGTGGCCTTCCGAAGTCTGTTGGATCTCGGGACGCGTGGAGGGTCTGTGGCCCTTCATCTGGCAAGTAGTGACTAGCTTGTGCATGGTGCTGGGTGACGCCGTGGGGGCTTCATTCCCAGGATTCGGGGAGGACACCTATGCATGATGAGGGATTGATCTGGTGAGGTGTCTCGCTTGATTCCTATAAAAGATAAGGACGAATCATGGTTTGGTGACTAAGCCATCGTGAGTAGTAGAAGGGAGTCAGTCTTTCTGAGGGAGAGGATGGTCTTCATCTAGGAGTAGAAGGTCGTCATCCTTGACTTGGGAGAAATTGACAAATATTCCATTCAGTTACTTTCCAAATGCTTCACATAATCAAGTTTTTGTTGTATTGCTTTCACATCTTTGTACGCCTCAACTGCTACTGCAGAAGTTGCAATTGGAACTAATACGGTCTCCATTATATCTGTGGTACAACAAAAATGAATTTAAGATATTGCAAATTAAACTCAAGATGCAAAATGAAGAATAACTTTTCAGTTCAACAAAGTAAGAATTAAAATGTAGATAACAACATAAACAAAGGTGTCGTTAGTCAATAGATGCTAACTAAATTCCACATAAATGTTAGTAGACAAACTCATATGATTAAATTACAAAGTCAAAGCAACAGTTTTCTCTATCTCAAAAAAGGACTTTACAGGTGAGACTTGTTTTAATCAATGAAGATCTATCCATACATGGGCTTATGGTTTTTTTTTTTTTTAGTAAATTACACTTTTGACCCTTAAAGTTTGGGTTGTTTTCATTTTGGTTCCCTTAAGTTTGAGATTTTTCATTTTGATCCACCAAGTTTGATTCCATTTTTCAAATATGGTCCTTTTGCCATATATAATACTAATTTGGTCGTTGATGAAAAAAAAAAAGAAAAAAAAGAGGTGTTATTAGCACTTAACATACAGATCAATCATGGAAATCGACAGAAGGACAATGTCGAAAACAAGATCAAACTTAGTGGATTAAAATGAAAAACAATCCCAAACTTAAAGGGTCAAAAGTGTAATTTACTCGATTTTGTTTTTTATACTAATAAAGTAGGTAATGATAAAGTTAATATTTGTATTAATTTTTTAAATATAAAATAGTAATATTTTAAACGCCCTTTTTCTAAGTGAATTTGAGTGTTCAAGGATCCACATCATGTTTGTCTATACATCAATACCCCAACTTTAGAGAAAAACTATATTAATATGTCACCCTGTGATTTTGGAGAAATTATTTAGTCCACTACCTTAACCACATCAACACTATCCAATGGTTCACCCGTCCAATAAAAAAATGACATGTATCTTAATTTAATGACTCACATTTATTCACACAAATATTAGATGTTGAAAAAGACCAAAATTTAAATATTGATCAAAACTTAAAATGCAGAATGAAGAATAACTTTTTGTTGAAAACCATAAACGATAATAATCTAAGAAATATAATAGGGAAGAGATAAAGAAAGTCACACGGAGGTTTCACGTGGCACTATGACTTATGTCTACAGGATAAAGCCTTGTAAGCCACATCTTTATTATATTCATTATGTGTTACAATATGTTGTGTGAGGTCTTATTTATAATACGACATTAAATAATAATAAACACATCTAAGCAATGTGAGATTTATTCTTTAACACTTTTAGTTCAACAAAGTAATAATTAAAATTGTAGGTAACAACACAAACAACTTTTGAATGCCCCTGGATTACCCGACAATTGGTTTTGGTGGGTAGGGTTAGTTGCCCGTAGGTTATACTACCTAAAGTGAGTCCAAAGGGCTCTTCTTTAGAAAGGTTACCTACGTTATCAAAAAAAAAAAAAAAAGCTAAGAAAACTGTTTCTTAATTGCTCTTCTCATAAATTCCAGAATTTTACAAACCCAAACAGATTTATAGATTTCACCTCAAATCCACCTCTAATGGCACATCCAAGCATAGATTAATACTCAAATCACAACATGAAATCCTTAAATTAAAATAGAACACCAAACCCACATAGCAACATAAAATCCTAGCAACTTCCATTAACAATTCTCAAATATTAAACCCCAAAAATTTCCAACACAACATATTCATTGAAACAACACATCAAACACTTGGAGTGCACAAACAATTCACACCCAACCTAAAATTACAGCAAGGTACACATTAATTTCCACATGCATGTTCATGGATTTACCTTTCTTAGCTTAGGGTTCTTGGAGGATGATGCTAGGCTCACTCTAGAATGAATTGTGGAAGGAGACTTGAAGAAACAAAGGGGGTTTTTCCCTTTGAAAGATGCTGACCCGAGAGTGAGAGGGAGAGAAATGAGTTTTTTGTTTTCTTTTTCTTTGTTTTTCTTCTTCAATTGAGTGAGGATGAGAGAATAACAAGGGTGGGGTGGGTTTTGTTAAATGTAGAGTCGGCTAGGCGGGGGGCAATTTAGTGGGAGTGGTTTTCTTTTTGTTTTTATTTTTATTTTCAGCAAGTTGACTATTTTTTTTAAGATTGGTCAGGCAGAAAAGTTTTTAGATTGATCCAGGCGACTGGATCAATCAGGCAGAAAAGTTTTTAAGATTGATCCAGGCAACTAACCAAGAATAAAGGTTAAAATTCAATTTAGTTCAATTGAATTCATATAAGACGGATTGTTAACTGAAGCCAACCAACAAATGACAATTTTTTGACTAACCAAGAATTAATCCTGGCTGAAATCTTGTCTTTTAATGGTCTACAATCCTTGCCATTGCCTTCTTCTGTTATTTTATCTTTACATAAAACAATAATAACCTTTCCACCTTTAAATTCTACTTATTCAAGTAGCTTTAGAATTCCTTTCTTGGTGACATGCACAGACTCGCATCATAATTCTAGCATGACAGTCTCATATTGTAAGCTGGATCTTGCATGGTATTTTGGTCTCTCCCACTTTTATTTGTTATCTAATGTGTAGCTGAATCATTAAATTACAATACGTATGATATTTAATTATTGGATGGGTGGACCATTAAGCTGGTTCACTTGGTGGATTAAATAATTTCTCCAACCCATGACCATGAAGGACTCAGAGAGAGAGAGAGATCTAGAAAGAATAATGGTGTGCAATAACATTTTTAGCTCAAAAAAAAAAGAAAAAAGTAATCATATGCAATGACCTATACAGGTGCCACTTTAAAATGGTAACACCTGTCCACTTTGTAGCAATGGTCTTTGTAGCTAAACTTTATCCACTACCACTATTACAAGTTTACAACTATAATAATTATTAATGCAAAGTCATAAAATTTATTAATATAGTTTAAAGTTTAAACACAAGAAATATAAAAGGATTCTCATATTAATTATTATATCCTTTTTAGTAATTTACACCTCAAATAGCAACTTTTTTAAGTTACTAAACACTTAAATTATTGAAACCACACTTTTTAACCGTATTTATCAAACAAACGTTCTTAACTTTTTCAAATAGCCATTTTTTTATTTTTTTTATTTTTTATAAAAAGCCCACTTTTAAAAAGCTTTACCAAACTCACCCTTACTATTATTATAAGATGTATTGATAAATAATTACTATTACAAAAATTATATTTTAAAGTAATTAATAAGTTATTTGTTTTGTATTTTCTTTGTTGTAAAAAAGTAATTAATTGAAGAAATAAACAAAAAATAATAATAATTAGATAATAATGGGTCGACTTGAAGACCCACAACCTTAATCCGGCCCGTCCAACCTCGAAGGCGGGTTTTTAAACTCTAAATCCAAACCTTCTTCCCGCACTTCTCACATTTACAGTTCCACACTCAAACCACGATCTCTTTACCAATTTTATTTCTTCACAGTTCACGCGCCTCCCTAACGCCAACGCCTCCGCCTCCCTCAAGCCTCACCTCACCTCACCTCACCTCACGCCTCACCCCCGGGGATTTCAAATCCACCGTGCACCTCCTTTCTCTCTCTAGCCTGGGGTGTGCAAAGGGAAGACAACTCTCTCTCTCTCTGGTTCGGGGTGTGCAAATTTCTTGTGGGAGAAGAAGCTTGGTTCCTTCTTTTTATACAAATCTCCTCTATTCTCTCTCGCTCTTCTCTACCACTCTCCCTCTCGTTCGAATCGCTTCTCTCTTTAAGGTAACTGCTCTCTCTCTCTCTCTCTTTCCTCTGTTAGCCCTCTCTCTTCTTTGCTGAAGATTGCTGCTCTATTTACTGATTCTATTTACTGATTTAGGGTTTCTAATTCTTGCTTTTTGATTTTTTTGTTGCTGGATGTCTTTGTTATTTTGAAAGTGTCTGTGGGTGTTTATTTTTTTCAACGAATTAATATGCAATATAAATTTGTGGGTTTATTTCTATTTTTCTTCTGTTTACTCTGAGGATGAAAAGGTTGTGCTTTTAGGATCAGTAGTTTCTGGGTTTTGAAGAATGACCCAATTTCTTGTATTTGTATTTCTACCATCAACATAAACCTTGACTTTCCCCTCCAGCAGAAACATGGTCTCTGTGGCAGTGAATTCCCATGGAAATTTGCTTGGACCGCATTCCCACCTATTCAAATTACACATATCAAATTATTCTTCCCATTAACTTGCACCACGAAAGGATAGAATATAAAAAGGAGAAATTAGGTATAGTTCCTTAGGTTCTCCAATTAAATTCAACCAAGTGGTTGCATTGACTAATGAACAATGTGGTTGTATTTAATTGTCATTGAAAAAGATAACATTGGTTTTGTTGCATTGGTTAATATGATCATGTAAGTTTTACCCAATGTAAAATATCAACATGAAGAAGTCCTATAAACAGATTTTCTGTAAAAGAATGAATCCTTATGAATGTATGTCAAAATTAAAGTTTGAAACCGCTGGCGCCTAATCCTTGTTATCACTAAAATATATGTAGTCATGATTTCCCATGAAATACAATCAAGCAGAAAACTCAACATTTCAATAAGCTCTAGTTTAAATGGAAATTCCTCCCTTTTGAGAACAAGGTAAGTCATGGGTTCACGACCTACTGGATGTGTATAACTTACCAATGGAAAAACAAGCAAGAAACTTGGTAAATTTCCCTACAAATTGGGTGCAAACGATGTTGAAGTGGAGTTCCAAAAAAAAAAAAAAAATACAGGTCAGCAGCCATGTATGTTAAAATCGTGGGTTCAAGACACGATTTTAAAAAAAGGCCACTCTGCTCAATATTTTCAAAGCAATAACATTTTAATAAATTAATATTAAAACAGCATTTTTTGACAAACTTCCTCCTCAAACCACTGCTTAGCTTAGCTACAAAAACCAAATTGAAGAAATTGAAGATGGATAAAGTGAGAATAGAAGAAGTCCAATCCACTACCAAGAAGCAACGCATTGCTACTCACACTCACATCAAAGGTCTTGGCCTTGAGGTAACAAAATTCTCTTCGTAGATAATAAAACGATGTCAATGGTAGGTCCAGATGAGAACTAATAAAAACCGTTGCGCTCGGATTTTTTTATATAATTTTTTGTTCAGGCGAATGGAAGAGCATTGCCTTTGGCTGCAGGTTTTGTGGGTCAAGCAGAGGCAAGGGAAGCCGCTGGTCTTGTAGTCGATATGATACGCCAGAAGAAAATGGCTGGCCGAGCACTTCTACTCGCCGGGCCTCCCGGTACCGGAAAGACAGCTCTAGCTCTTGGAATTGCCCAGGAACTTGGGAGCAAGGCATGTTTTTTTCTTTTGTTTTGTTTTCGTTACGATATTCGATGGTTAATTGATGGGTTTTGAGGCTTATTGAATAAATAAAGCTCTTGTTTTGCAGGTTCCATTTTGCCCAATGGTTGGATCAGAAGTTTATTCATCAGAAGTTAAGAAAACTGAGATTTTGATGGAAAATTTTCGACGGGCTATTGGTCTTCGTATCAAGGAAAATAAAGAAGTTTATGAAGGAGAGGTAATTTAGTAATGTTTCTTTGATATTAGTCTGATATGATCATGGTGTATTTGTTGATGTGTTGCTGGTTTTGTTATAGGTTACGGAACTTTCCCCGGAAGAGACTGAGAGTGTTACAGGTGGGTATGGTAAAAGCATTAGCCATGTGATCATTGGATTAAAAACTGTGAAAGGAACCAAGCAATTGAAGTTGGACCCAACCATTTATGATGCCTTGATTAAGGAAAAGGTAAGGTCTTTTTACAATGATAGGAATATACTTTTCTTTTTTGATATATTCATTTACTTCTTAGTGTAAGCTCTATGTGAAGTATTTTAAATGCAAAATTGTCAATGACTATGTTCATTTATTCTTGTCACGTCGCAAAATGTGCTTTCATAGAAAGGAATACGATCTTTGTGATTTGGTGTTTGTATGCGTAAGGCTAGGGGAAATTTAGTTGAACATCTAATGCTTTATTGTTTTATTGCTAGAGATTTGTGGTCTTTTGCATTTTCTTTATTTTGGGTGGGTGATGCCTACAAAAGCTACTGATTTGTTCCTTAAGTTTGGAGGCGTAGTAAGAGATCGATATGGAATGCTACTACTCTATGTATAACATGGGTGATTTGTAGAGAACGAAATGATAGAATCTTTAATTGGTGTTGGAGCTTTCCATGTTTCAGCTTAAGTCTTAATTGTCGAGATCATTGCATGAGTGAATGCTTGCTTTTGGCTGCAATCCTCTTTTATTTCTTTTGTTTTTGGTAAATAGATTTTCTAGACAAGATGAATCTTGAATGTATTCTTTGGGTGAACCTTTTGTACAAGTCCTGTATATAAAAGGTCCCCTTTTTCTGATAAATTCATTATTACTTAAAAACGTTGCAACTTGTGCTGGAGTAAGCCAGGTCATTTGTTTTTGTTGGGGATAATTTTAATTTTAATTACAAAAAATGTGGACAGGCAACTCGATCCGATGACATGCCACTTTGATCCTTATTCTTCTTTTATATTAATTTATTTTTAAACTTTTAACCTAGGGTTTGGTGTGCTCAAAGGGAGAATCTAATTAAAAATTTGATTATAGTTTGATCCCTTTTTGGTTTACCTGATACATATTGCAGGTGGCTGTTGGTGATGTTATATATATTGAAGCAAATAGTGGAGCAGTAAAGAGGGTGGGTAGAAGTGATGCTTTTGCTACAGAATTTGACCTTGAAGCAGAAGAGTATGTTCCACTTCCTAAAGGAGAGGTTCACAAAAAGAAGGAGATAGTTCAGGTCTGTTTTCCTTCATTCTGGTTTTTTGTGTATTTTGCATATTTTTTAAACTCATAGATGATGTACTAATTTGTAATAATAGTCTTGGACATTTCTGATTGTGTGTTCCATATGAGATCAAGATAGTTGTAACATTTCCATTTTTGACTGGTCAGTGTGATTAGTTATTGCATCACTACTTTAATGAATTCCATACCATCATCGTGTGAAGCATATGCCATCAAAATAATGAAAATTCGACCTGCATATGTGTTTAACCCATGGGGAAAAATGTGTTTCACAAATTCTCTGACAAGACATGCTGACTATTGAAGTTGGTTGAATTTCTCTTACGACTTCAGTGATGCAGTCCACCCAAGGATTTTTTTTTTTTTTGATATAGCTAGAATTTTATGCCTCTTAATTTGGTTGAACTTGTCACCTTGTGAATTTTGGTGGCTTAGTAAGTTTTTTAGCTTCTAATAGGATTTGTAACCATCAGGTCTGTTTCAAGTGGTAAAGTGGAGATGGAGTTGGGTGGGTCTCACAATCATAGTTTGCTCGGCCAAAAAAAGAGGAAAGAAATAGATTTTTTTTTTTTTGGATAAGTAAAGAAAAGAAAAGAAAAGAAATAGAAAACTTGAAAACTAGAAAGAGAACTGAGCTTATAAAAGCATTGCTTTTTGTTCTATATGTTTTGTTGTTGTTCTGATGGATTTTTCCTTTTGTTTTCTTAGATTATCCTGATGTTGTCTATTGTTACTGGAATTTTATACTTATCAAAAAGCTGATGAAACTTTTCTTATTTCTGATGTAATGGGCTTCCTATTTTGATGTTCGGTGTCCTGTTTTCTTATCCAATCTCTAACAGGATGTAACACTACATGATCTGGATGCTGCAAATGCACGGCCTCAAGGTGGGCAAGATATACTCTCACTAATGGGGCAGATGATGAAGCCTAGGAAAACAGAAATCACTGACAAGTTAAGACAAGAAATTAATAAGGTGCTACTTCATAAATTTATGTCATATTTATTTCAATGCATTATTTTCTTTGGATAGAGGCTTGAGTCATGGTCAGCAAGTCATGAAGTTTCTAAAGAATTTCTTCAATTATTTTGAGAAAGCCCCTTCTTAATTTTTTTTTTAATAGTTCTCTTTTTTTTTTTTTTATAAGTAATAATGCACTTTATTGAAGAAAACCACTTTGTGTGCATAAAGCATGAACACAAGAGTGGGAAATAATTACAATGAAATTATGGATGAGAAAGGTGTAAAGAGTTTAAGAAAGAGATGACAGTAGTGGAGTGAGTATAGCCCCACACTGTAGCCCAATCAAATAAAGAATTAGAGAAAAATTCAAGAAGCTGTGAAACCATGCACTCCTCGTCTTCAAAGGCACGACGGTTCCTTTCCCGCCATAGAGTCCAAAAGAGGCAAGCTGGAATCAGATTCCAAATCCTGGAATGGAATTTCCCCAACCAATTATGCCATCCAAAAAGCAAATCCGAAAGATCCCTTGGCATTACCCAAAGCATACCAAAACTTCGGAATACATAACTCCACAACTCCATTGCTATCGGACAGTGCAATAATAAATGACGAATAGTTTCCCCCTCACAACGACACATATAACGACCCGCTAAATGAAAACCTCTGCGCATAAGGTTGTCAGCAGTTAAAATTCTTCCCCACACCGCAGACCAAGTAAAGAAAGCAACCCGTCTAGGAACACGAACACCCCAAATGGCTTTCCAAGGGAAAGTCACCGGTTGAGAACCTCTCAAAGCTGAGCAGAAAGATCTAATATCAAAGACCCCATCTCCTTTCAATCTCAACCGAAGACCATCCCATTTCTAAAAGAGTCATGAGAATGCAGACACTCAAAGAAAGAAGCCACCCTCTCCACTTCCCAATCATTGAAGTTACGAACAAAAGTGATATTCCAAACGGTTCGGGAACCAGAAGCAGATTGGAGAAAGAGAGAAGCTACTGTGGCATGTCTATTAGAAGCACACACAAATAAATCCGGGAAAACATCCTTCAGTGGGCATCACCACACCACCTATTGAACCAAAATCTGATCCGATGCCCAACACCCACTTCATAATCCAGAAAAGAAACAAAGACAGCCCAAATGGAGCTTATACTACACCATAGACCACACCCATGAGCACCTCGAGTCTTCTTGGTGGACCAACCGCCTTAGTTAACCCCATACTTAGTGGCAATAGCTCGCCTCCACAAACGCGACTCCTCCATGCCAAAACGCCACAACCACTTCCCAAGTAAGGCTTTGTTGAAGGGCACTAGTTTCCGAACTCCCAAACCTCCATATGCAATTGGAGAACAAACCGTGTCCCAATTCACTAGATGCGGATTAACCACTTCTCCCTGACCTCCCCAAAGAAAGTTATAGTTCAATTAACACAGTCCATCTTTTCTTTTCACAATAATACATTAAAACCATCTAACTATGCTTTGTCTGTATCCCACACTGATGTATTAAAGATGAAACGGTGAATGGTTGTTCCCAAATTTATGTTTCTGTCTAGCTTTGGAAGTAATTTTTAATTTTTTTTAATGACAGGTTGTTAACCGATACATTGACGAAGGTGTAGCAGAACTTGTCCCTGGAGTTCTGTTCATTGATGAGGTTCTTTCTCTATTATGTCCTTTAATGTTTTAAATATTTTGTGGTTTTTCTTTATTTATTTATTTGTTTATCCATCATGATTTGCAGGTACATATGCTGGATATGGAATGCTTTTCATACTTGAATCGTGCTTTAGAGAGCTCTCTATCTCCAATAGTAATCTTTGCCACAAATAGAGGGTTTTGCAATGTAAGGTATGAAATTCTTGTGCACCTTGAAAAGTTTGGAGTAGTTCCACCTTGACTATCCTTTTAACCTTAGTAAGCAACTTGTGACATATGAAAGTCACTGTTTTTTGTCAATTCAGAAATCTTAAACAAGAAATTGAATTAAATTTTAATTGATTGTAGAGATGCATGATATACTTCTCTTAATGTGTCATTATTGTGGTCAGTGTCATCATCACTTCAGGTCTTAACCGATAATTTGCTATCTGCATTGCATCGTTATTGCTGTTGCTAGCTATGAAGCTGTATCTTTTGTTAAGGCATCAGCTTTGATACTTAAGTCATAGAAAAGAGTGCATCGCAAACTTCTCATGAGCACCATTTTTCCTTTATGGCTTATAATTGGTTGGAGCAACTTCTTACTTATAAAAAAAGAAAAAAAATTGGTGGGAGCAACTCTTGGAGATGTTTTCTTTGGCTTACAATGTTGGTCAGGGGCTAAGAAAGTGGAGCTGTGGTGATGCTTAAGAAACAGAGAGTCTGCAACTAGGTATTGTATGTGTTGTCTGGGATGGGTTTGTGAAATATTTTAATGATGCGGCCCACCACTAGAGGATCTATGCCTAGGAAAATTGTCTATCTGATATGTTGAGCTTTTATATAGTTTAATAATTTGAATCGGCTAATGTAAACACAAAGTTAGATCACTATGCTCTTCATGGCTTCTGTAGTCTGAGCATGATTAACAAGGCCTTTTCCTGGGATGATGCAATGGTAGTTCCACATTGCTCAAAGTTGTAAAAAGTCAGATGTTTGGAATGATTGATTTTCTTAAGCTTATTTTCTTTCTCCCTTCAGGAGTCTTTATGGCTGGACTCTGATTGTCTGAGTTTGCAACCATCAATAAATATAGGATACCTACATGCAAAATGAAAATGATATCAATTAATCAATATATATTAGGGGTTTCTGTCCCTTATTTTTAATTAAGTGCTTTTTGGGGCAGAAATTTAAGGCCTGTTTGGATAGTTTTTAAAGAACAGTTTTCTGATGCATGTAAATAAATCAATGGACAACAAGAACTCCACATTGAAGGAAATGGGAAACAAGTTATGTGATTGAAGGTTTTTGGGGAATGCGGTGATGCTTTAATTATTTTGATCTTTTGTGTCTATAGGCGGTCTTGGCCTTGTGGTTTTGACAAACATTGTATGGTTTTGGTTAATGCTGATATATTTGATCTTTTATTTGGGCCCTAATGCTTATATCTTTGGGCCCTACCTCAAATTGCCTAGGCGCCTTGACTTAATCTACTTTGATGTTTTAATTTCTGAACATGAATATGTTTTCATGCAGAGGGACTGATATGAACTGCCCTCATGGCATACCTATCGACTTGTTAGACCGGTTGGTCATTATCCGAACACAGACTTATGATGTTGCTGACATGATACAGGTTCAGCCCAAATTTTGTGTGCTCTCATTGTCTAGAATTTCCTTGCAACTGTTGACCATATCATCATTGTCCACGTACTGATATTTGTGGTCTTTATTACTGTCAGATTTTGGCTATCCGCTCAAGTGTGGAGAATCTAGT
The DNA here is from genome assembly GCA_907173295.1 of Fagus sylvatica. Classification (NCBI taxonomy): domain Eukaryota; kingdom Viridiplantae; phylum Streptophyta; class Magnoliopsida; order Fagales; family Fagaceae; genus Fagus; species Fagus sylvatica. The sequence continues at coordinate 49,802,283 of OU015761.1, forward strand.
TATAGATGACGAAAGTTTGGCTTACCTGGGTGACATTTGTCAACGAGCATCCTTAAGGTTTTGCTTAATCTTTAGATTTGCTGTTTGTGAGTCCCATCCCTCAGAAGGTATTTATTGATGCTTGTGTTTCTTCAGGCATGCAGTTCAGCTGTTATCGCCATCCAGTATTGTGGCAAAAATCAAAGAGCATGACAAAATCTGCAAGGTAATTCTGATTTAGATGAATCTGTAATCTATGTGCTTGAAATTGATTTAAAAGATTGCAGAATTCTTCTACTATGTAGTAATTTTGTTTCAATTTATATGATTTATAGGAGGATATTGAGGAAGTGAGTGCACTGTATCTGGATGCAAAGTCTTCAGCAAGGCTTCTTCAAGAGCACCAGGAAAAATACATTGCATGATCATTCTAAACAATTTTCCCTAAATGTAAGGTAGTCTGAATTTGTGAAGTAGCATTTATGGTTAGTATGTGTAAAGGCGAATAGTTGATGCAAGGGAGTGGTGAAACTTTATTTGTTGCACCATTTTTGTTAATGAATGGATATATGTATGGAACTCTTAGCTTTCAGATCCACTCATATTTACCTCCAAATATTACAAACCCGGTTCTTTAATGCGATGATCACTATTTCTCAACTTTATTAAACATGTTTTATGTGAATCCGAGTGAGGCTTGTTTATTTACAGCATGGAAGTAGCCATTGCTTTATAATTTCTTCTTGACTCTTGAGCTTCACATGCTACTCAAAGTAGTGATCAAAGAGAAACTACAATTTGAGAACGATTCCTCCCTCATTTTTTTGATTACATGCCAGCCCTTCAAATCCTTCCATGGTGAGCTTTTACATTTACTTATTCAATTTAAATCATTTTTAAAAATTTTCTCTTTTTACACACTTCAAATCCTCTCAAATATCTTCAAAACAGTACCAATTTAAATAATAATTATAATAATAATATTTTGCAAAATTTTCCTATAAACTTGTGTGTTGTAATCTCTATTTTATTATAAATGGATTGATTGAATTTATGGCGTAGTTTTTTCTTCTATATTAAATGTTTTCTCCCAAATTTGAAGAAGAATTTACTTCACTACATGCCTGGATTAGTTAGCATCTCTAGTGGTTTACACATTGCACCAAAGTTAGAATGGTTTGAGTTTTTATAATTGCCCAAATCTTAAGAACCCATTGGTTGAGGAATTATATAGTTCAGATTTGAAGGAGATCAAGGGTGAGACTTGGAGGACTTGGTGGGAAGCATTGGAGTGGAGCAACGGTCGACCCATTTTTCAATTTTTT
>OU015761.1:49803686-49858748 GCA_907173295.1 Fagus sylvatica
ATGATGTTGCTGACATGATACAGGTTCAGCCCAAATTTTGTGTGCTCTCATTGTCTAGAATTTCCTTGCAACTGTTGACCATATCATCATTGTCCACGTACTGATATTTGTGGTCTTTATTACTGTCAGATTTTGGCTATCCGCTCAAGTGTGGAGAATCTAGTTATAGATGACGAAAGTTTGGCTTACCTGGGTGACATTTGTCAACGAGCATCCTTAAGGTTTTGCTTAATCTTTAGATTTGCTGTTTGTGAGTCCCATCCCTCAAAAGGTATTTATTGACGCTTGTGTTTCTTCAGGCATGCAGTTCAGCTGTTATCACCATCCAGTATTGTGGCAAAAATCAAAGAGCATGACAAAATCTGCAAGGTAATTCTGATTTAGATGAATCTGTAATCTATGTGCTTGAAATTGATTTAAAGATTGCAGAATTCTTCTACCATGTAGTAATTTTGTTTCAATTTATATGATTTATAGGAGGATATTGAGGAAGTGAGTGCACTGTATCTGGATGCAAAGTCTTCAGCAAGGCTTCTTCAAGAGCACCAGGAAAAATACATTGCATGATCATTCTAAACAATTTTCCCTAAATGTAAGGTAGTCTGAATTTGTGAAGTAGCATTTATGGTTAGTACGTGTAAAGGTGAATAGTTGATGCAAGGAAGTGGTGAAACTTTATTTGTTGCGCCATTTTTGTTAATGAATGGATATATGTATGGAACTCTTAGCTTTCAGATCCACTCATATTTACCTCCAAATATTACAAACCCGGTTCTTTAATGCGATGATCACTATTTCTCAACTTTATTAAACATGTTTTATGTGAATCCGAGTGAGGCTTGTTTATTTACAGCATGGAAGTAGCCATTGCTTTATAATTTCTTCTTGACTCTTGAGCTTCACATGCTACTCAAAGTAGTGATCAAAGAGAAACTACAATTTGAGAACGATTCCTCCCTCATTTTTTTGATTACATGCCAGCCCTTCAAATCCTTCCATGGTGAGCTTTTACATTTACTTATTCAATTTAAATCATTTTTAAAATTTTTCTCTTTTTACACACTTCAAATCCTCTCAAATATCTTCAAAACAGTACCAATTTAAATAATAATTATTATAATAATAATATTTTGCAAAATTTTCCTATAAACTTGTGTGTTGTAATCTCTATTTTATTATAAATGATTGATTGAATTTATGGCGTAGTTTTTTCTTCTATACTAAATGTTTTCTCCCAAATTTGAAGAGGAATTTACTTCACTACATGCCTGGATTAGTTAGCATCTCTAGTGGTTTACACATTGCACCAAAGTTAGAATGGTTGAGTTTTTATAATTGCCCAAATCTTAAGAACCCATTGGTTGAGGAATTATATAGTTCAGATTTGAAGGAGATCAAGGGTGAGAGGAGTTGGTGGGAAGCATTGGAGTGGAGCAACGGTCGACCCATTTTTCAAATTTTTTTTTTTTTTAGTCTATATTATTATGTTAGGAATTAAAGTATTATGAGAGTTTTTTTTTTTTTTGAATGATTTGGAATTTGACTATTATAAAAGTTCACATAATGCCAATTAAAAAAACAATTCTTAAATTAAATTTGTATTTGAAATAGCCTAGACTTAACCAAAAGCAACACACAAAATTGGATATTCTCTCTTGGTAGAAAGAGAATTGCAATCTATTTTCTTAGTTTTATTTAATGGCACACGCTCTTTTGAGTATTATTATAACTGTGTTTACTTCTGAATCAACCTTTTAGCATTTGAAGTAAAATTCTTAGTATCAATCTTGTCTTTTGCCAAAAAGTGTAGAAACTTTGATTTGCACTTAAAGTTAATTAAATGGATTTGAAGATAATATCTAATCCATTAATAGAATAGTCATATTTATTAACTTTTAAATATTTATTGACCCGTTTACATTGTATACTAAAGTTATATTAAAATTTTGTATTGTAAATGAAAATATTAATGAAATTACTCACCAACTTGAGGTGCAATTTTCAAGTATAAATATTTTCACTACTTGAACTACTACCAACTTCGAGTAGATTGAGGTCCAATTCATATTAATTTATTTAGTTTTTTTTTTTACCTAACATATTATGTTTTATTCTTGAAACTTTATATATATTGTCATCTTGATAGGTAATTTAATTTAATTTCATAATTTTCATGTGACTAAGTACATCTAAGGAGGTTCAATTAGCAAAAAAAAAAAGTACATCTAAGGAGGTTGATAATTTGATATGGTCTATGACATCTAGTATTTTTTTTTCCCATATTCTTTTATTTGTGAGTGTTTTTGTTTATGTGTTCTCTTATTTGTATTGAAAGGAAGATAAAGAAAACTAAATGATAATTTTGGACTATAGGATCAAGTTTATTTTCATTTTATATATATATATATATTTTCATGTGTAAAAATATGGGTCAACCCGGTTTTAACCCGACCCTTAAAAGACCGAGTAAGGGTCATAGGTTGTACAACCCATTTTGAACGACCCGTTTTTTTTACCCGAACCCATTTGACCCGAACCGGCATGGGTTGAACCCGAACCCGATTGACCCGACCCATTTTCCAAGCCGCCATCACCTTCCAAAATTTCGATTTTAAAGTTTTTGCATTCAAAAAATTGAGTTACCCACCCCCCAAAAAAACAATTGGTCTAAGTAACCCCTAAAAACGTACAGTTTGGAAATAGTATATTTTTTATTAATTTTTTCTTTTGTCATGGTTGTTATATATATTATTTTAATGTGCAAAAGGATCCTATTGTTATGTTTTGATTATTTTATTAAAAAAATAATGTATATTCAGAGCAAATTACATAATATTTATATACTCTTTAGAATTAAGAAAGATGATAAAAGATGTATATGTTTTTTTCTTTTAGAGATAAGTACCTTTTTTGGTTTAGTTGGCCGGTTTACCAATATTAATTATAGTTCAGCCCCCAAGCAAAAATTCATGATTCCGTCATTGCATTGGACGAATAAAAATCATATGTTCCATTTTTTTTTTTTTTGTTTTTTCACTTTATACCTTCAATTGTAATATAACATATATATGATTTTTTTTTCCCCATTTTAAACTTGACTTATTATACAAGGAAAGAAAAATAACACGTGTTTTATTCTAATTAGTCGTAAACTCGTGCGATACACGGAAAATGAATTAAAATTAAATCTAAAAAATTATTGATCTAACTATGATTTTTATTGTCTTTTATATTTTATCTAAATATGAAAATTGATAATTATTAAAAGACATTTATTATTATTGTGTTTATATATAAAATATATTATAGTATTAGGCATTTAGTAGGATTGTGTTTATATATATGGAATAATAATATTTCTATAAAGAAAAATAATATGTCAAGATTCTAATGAGATGTTTAATTATAGAATAAAATTTAAATTCAATTAAAAATATATATATTAAAATAATGAGGTGTAAAATTGTGAGAACTCAAAAGCTTATGTGGCGCAATATTATGAATTCAATCAAAAGTTAAAATGTTTATGTTTTACATTATAGTATAGATATAGATTGGTAGGGCATAAAGTGAAATATAAAAAATGAAATAAAATATTTGTACTATGCATGGATTGCTACATTTTGTCATCTTTGAATTGATCCTAATGCTTGTATTTCCATGGGGTTGAACTTAAGCAATATCGGGACGGTCTAAATGCCTTGAAATTTTCAACTGAAGATTGAGTAGTTCATCTACCCATATAAGTCTAACACGACACCAATATTTATACGTCCCTTCAATCATTGTTTTTTTTTTTTTTGGTTGGATGAGTCCCTTCAATCATTGTTTAAAAAAAAAAAAAAAAAAAAAAACTTTACTAAACTTGTTGTATTAGAAAAGAAAAATATATATTAACTCGAGGGTCAAAGAAGGTGTGCGTCAAAGTAAAAGTTTATAAAAGCTTGTAAATTAAGTTTAATAGTGCAGCCCCATGGCCACATATATGCCTTATCTTCCAAGAGGTTGTTAGAAAGCATCAAAAAGCATCTTCTAAAAAAAAAACATCAAAAAGCATCATATATCGTCTTCTTCATTATCAAATATCAGAAAGAAAGCAAACATGGAAGACATGTTGCTATACTCATCTTGCTTCTCTTTTCTTCTCCTCCTCGTAGCTTTCAAGCTCTTTCTCCAAAAAAGAACACAACCCAAAAACCTTCCACCTAGCCCACCTTCACTGCCAATTCTAGGTCATCTCCATCTTGTTAAGAAACCTCTCCATCGTACTTTCCAACGCCTTTCACAAACATATGGTCACGTTTTCTCTCTCAAATTCGGTTCCCACCTCGTGGTCATCGTATCGTCTCCATCCGCAGTAGAAGAATGCTTCACCAAGAACGACATTGTTTTAGCCAACCGTCCTCCTTCCCTAGTGGCCAAGCACTTGGGCTACAACTACACCACCGTTGCAGCATCCCCGTACGGAGACCATTGGCGCAACCTTCGCCGCATTAGCTCCCTCGAGATCTTCTCAACCAATCGTCTCAACATGTTCTTAGGCATCCGAAGGGACGAGGTGAAGCACTTGCTATGCAAACTGTCACACAACTCTTGCCAAAGTTTCGCCAAGGTGGAGTTGAAATCAATGTTCTCGGAGCTTACTTTTAACATCATAATGAGGATGGTGGCAGGGAAGAGGTACTATGGGTATGGGGAGGCCGTGAAGGATGATGAAGAAGCGAGGAAGTTCAGAGAGATAATGAAAGAGATTGCAGCGTTAGCAGGGGTCTCGAATCCAGGAGAATTCGTTCCCATGTTGCGGTGGATTGATCATGGGGGTTTGGAGAAGAGAATAATGAGACTGGCCAACAGGACAGATGCATTCTTGCAAGGTCTAATTGATGAGCAGAGGAGTAAAGATGAGGAGGGGAACACTATGATCGATCATATGCTTTCTTTGCAAAAATCACAGCCCGAATACTACACTGACCAAATTATCAAAGGGCTTATAATGGTATGTGCAGGGAACCTTCTTTTCTTTTTTCTTTTTAAATCTTTGTTGTAATTTTAACCCACTTAATGTATGCATATATAATAAGTAGGTCTTGCTAGCTGCGGGAACTGACACAGCGGCAGTGACATTAGAGTGGGCAATGTCCAATTTGCTCAATCATTCTCAAGTGTTGAAGAAGGCTAGAGTTGAGTTGGATAATCAAATTGGGCAAGAAAAATTGATCGATGAACAAGATGTGTCTAAATTGCACTATCTTCAAAATATAATCTCAGAGACTCTTCGATTGTATCCTGCAGCCCCATTGCTATTACCCCACATGGCTTCTGATGATTGTACAATTGGAGGATATGATGTTCCACGTGAGACGATGTTATTGGTGAATGCATGGGCCATACATAGAGACCCCAAGGTATGGGATGATGCAACTAGTTTTAAACCCGAGAGGTTTGAAAGTGGTGAGAATGACATACACAAATTAATGCCATTTGGGTTGGGGAGGAGGGCTTGTCCTGGGGCAGGTCTTGCCCAACGTACAGTGGGCTTGACCCTAGGGTCTTTAATTCAATGTTTTGACTGGGAAAAGATTAATGAGGAAGAAATTGACATGACTGAAGGTAATGGGCTCACCATGCCCAAAGCCGTGGCCCTGGAGGTCATGTGTAGAGCACGCCCGATCATAAATAGGATTCTGGATGATTTTTGAACAATGTTCTTGAGGTTTGCATGAATAGCCTAGCTATATTTGGAGAGATTACTTTAATAGTATTAGTTATTTAGTAAACACTGTTGTAATAAGTACATGGCTAGTACATTGTATTATTATATTCATACATTTCTTTTTGTTCTGCATCACTGAGTTCTTTTTATTTCCTCAAACACCTAGTAACCTTTAGAGATTCATTGTCCTGCATCACTAAGACCTTAAAGTGGAAGGAGGATGGACAAAAAGAATATTGCACCTTGCACCTTAGAGATACGAGTCAATCCAGTTCATCAGAAATGATGAATTCCAGATACACTCAATTCTAACCAAATACAAGAAAAACCTTTGAAATTGAGTCATTGAAGGGGCAAACAAAAATATAAAGGAAAATCCTACAACACAATCTATAGACCATTATACACTTGCTGAAGCCTATTTGTTGCAGATTTCCACATTATCTTGAACAGTGACATTTACAGGTTATAAGATGGGTCTGAACTTTATAATGAATGGATGAAAAAGCCTATGAACAAATTTCCTCTGCTTTCCAGCATAAATTAAATCACTGAGCTTGTATTCAACCTCTAGATTTAGAAAGTCGCAGTCCAGTCAAGCAGTGAACTTCTGCAACTAGAGAAACAAGAAATCTTTCTTATCTGCTCCAAGATGTACAAGCCACGGAAGAACGTCCTGCACTCAAATCTGCTGTTTCCATTATTATGGCTAAGGTAGAATGACAGTTAAGTTATAACTGTTACGATTTAAAATTAAAAAAAACTAAGCAAATAGAAGTAAAATGATAATTCACTTAAAAAAAAAAAAAAAAAAAACATAGAAAAAGAGAGACATGCCATTTATTCAACATTAAAGAACTAATCAAATATACAGATCAAGTAACTTCCAATCGAAGTGCAGTGAATCTGGACTTTGATTGGAAGTTGATCTGTATGTAAAGCTTAAGAACCAGGCCTCTCCTTTTGCGCATATGAAGTAGATCAATAAATGAACCAACTAACTCAATGTTACCATCAAAATCAGCATTCTTTAACACCAACATTGGCTAAAATTTAAGCTATGAAACACTGCATTATCATATCTCTCTTCCTAATATCAATGTATACTTCTTAATCAAAACATACTAGTTAGTGTCCAAAACAACAGAAGCGTTGCTGGAAAAAAAAAATAAAAACACATAAAAATAAATAAAAAAAATAAAATAAAAAAATCAAGGAAACACCTTTATGCCTGAAAAACTGGTGCTGTAGTTTGGTGCAAGTTATTTCCATCATCAGTTCCCTCAACTGCTTTAGTTCCAGTGGCAGCCATGGAGCTCTGATCAGATTCTCCATAAAAACACCTTTATGTCTAAAAATGTTGTTTTAGACATAAAAATGCAAAAAAATAAAATAAAAATTTGACATCGTATTTAGGTGTGTTAATGATGAAAATATGATGGATCATAATGGGAAGGAAACATTCAAATAAGTTGACAGTTTAAATTGTAAGTTTTGAAAGTCGAGATTGATTTAAAAACGACCTCAAACTTAGACAACTAAATACATTTGAGCTTTTCCCATATATTTTATTGTACCAATAACCAATCTATATATATTTTTTTAACATATATTGATCGAATAGGCTATGGTGTTTGCGGGGACTGACACATCAATAGTGACATTAGAATGGGCAATGTCCAATCTGCTCAATCATCCAGATGTATTGAAGAAGGCCAAAGATGATTTGGACAGCAAAATTGGACAAGAGAATTTGATCAATGAACCAGACATCTCTAAATTATGCTATCTTCAAAACATAATCCTGAAGACCCCTCGATTGTATCCTGCAACCCCATTGCTAGTACCTCACATGTCTTCTGATGATTGTACAATCGGAGGATATAATGTACCACATGACACGATCTTATTGGTCAATGCATGGGCCATTCACAGAGACCCCAGAGTGTGGGATGATGCAACTAGTTTTCAGCTTGAAAGATTTGAAAGTGGCAAGACTGAGCCCCACAAGTTAATGCCATTTGGACTAGGGAGGAGGTCCTGCCCTGGGGCAAGCCTAGCTCAACGTACTGTGGGTTTGACTTTGGGATCATTGATTCAATGTTTTGAGTGGGAGAGGGTTAGTGATGCAGAAGTTGATATGGCTGAAACTAACAGGCTCACCATGCCCAAAGCTGTAGCATTGGAGGCCAATTGTAAAACACGCCCAGTTATGAATAAGTTTCTTTATGAGTTTAGAAAGAATAATGTAATGTTGTAGTCATGCATATTTTGTATCTTTTTCTTTTCTGTTAGTTTGCTCTGGATAATAATTTGTATCAATTTCGAAGGAATAAGAAAGAATTTGGGTAATTTCCATATTTCCTTTTCCTTATTTCTTTTATATGAAATTGGGGCTTACATTTAGGATAACCAAGGATTTGGAGGGAGTCAGACTTTTTCCATTTTATACGCCAACAAAGAGATTTCTTAACCACTCAATTTATGCATCTCTAAGGCCAAATTTCCACAATTACCTTAGGGATTTTTAGTATAGGGTAATCTTTTAAGATTCCTGTGACTATTATCAAAATCATAATATTCTCATGTTTGGTTCAAATCATCCAAGAAAATCCAGATACCCAAGGTATCAACATTCCCACTTTTGTTGGAATGCGGATTCCCTTTAGAGGGCATTTGGTACGGGATAATCTTTTAAGATTCTTGAGAATGTTATTAAAATTCATAACATTCTTATGTTTGGTTACAAATCACCTAGGGGTGTCAAATGGTTGGGTTTGGGTGGGTAATAAATGGGTTGAGTATTTAAAAACCAATTGCCCATTTAGGCCCATTTAACAAAATATATATTGCCCATACCTAACCTAACCCACCCATTTACCCAATTATTTTATGTATGTAAATTATCAAAATATCTTAAAACTTCTAAAATGATAAAAATGCCCATAAAAATGACAAAAATATCCCCAAATGATTAATAGGTGGGTTTGGGTAAATTTGTTAGATGCCCAATAAGCAACCTAGTTATAACCCAATTAAACCCAACTTAAGTGGGCCTAATTGGGTCAACATCCATTTACCCATTTATTAAATAAGTAGGTTTGGATGGGTAATTAGTGAGTGGGTTTAGGTGGGTTAATGGATTTAGGTATATTTTGCCACCCTTAATCATCCAAGGGAATCCATATGCCAAGAGTATCTATATTCCCACTTTTGAAGGAATCTGGATTCTCTTTAAAACAGATGGGTATCTACATTCCCATATATGAGGAAAGTTATATTTTATATACATTGACAATTTTAACCTCATCTTCCCTATTATCTAACCAAAAGAGATAATTAAAAAATAAAAAATAAAATCTTATTTATCTCTTTATCACCCACATCTCATCCTTTAACCAAATAGAGATAAAGCTAAAAATAAAAAATAAAAATCTCTTTTTATCTCTTCACCATTCACACCATCGTATATAAATAACAAAGTAATCACATTATTGAAACTTTCATCAAGAACTTGCTATTCAGATCTTCATTAGGCACATACAAGTGAAAAAGAATTCGTAAGTGCATTCAGTCTTGTTGTATACAAATATTAGAAATTCTTGTGGAGATCTTTGTTTTTAAATCATTGGGGTTGCTTTGTCATATGTTTTGTTTTCACCATGAAGTTGATTATATTCTGTCATTGGGGTTGCTTTGCCTTATGTTTTTCTTCATTATGAAGATGATTATATTCCATTTGATAAAGAAAGTCCTATAGAATGTTAAATTTTAAATTTTTATTTATTATGTATGATTGCAGTGATGGCTCGACAACCAAAAAATCGTAGAAATAAAATGTTAGTTGTATTGCTTCATTATTTAGATTTGTTACGTCAAATGTGGTTGATGTTAGTGTACATGTGTGCAATAGTGATTCTTTATAGGAATAGGAGAGCTACAAGAATAGGAGGTTGGGGTCAGGGCCGACCCAACCCTTAGGTGAGTTAAGCTGCCGCTTTAGGCCCCCAATAAAAAAAATAAAATAAAATAAAAAAAAAAAAACCCTTATAAATCAAGGCCCCCAAATTATAAAAAAGAAACCACACAGAGCCCCCATAGACAAAGCTACATTCAGGGTCGGCCCTAGGGTAGGCTAGGGCAACCCCCCACCCATGGGCAACCACAAAAAGAAAAAAAAAAAAAAAAAAAAAATATATATATATATATATATATATAATATATATATATATATATATATATATATATATATATATATATATATATATATATATATATATATATATATATTATTAGTATAAAAAAAAAAAAAATCAAAACAACAAATTTGGACCACACGCGTGTCTTCCCTCAATTTCTCAGCAGCTTCCTCTCTTCGTAATTCTCTGTTATGTCTCGTTCTCTATTGCAGTCTCTAGCTTGCAGATGGCAGGCAACACAAAAAAGAAAATGATGAATAGAAATAGAGGAAAAACAAGAAGAAGAAAGAGGAGAGAAAATAAAAAATAGCGTGATGTTCTCTCTCTGTTCTTCTTCTTCTTTTTTATTCATCTTTTTCAGTTTCTTTCTCTCTCGTCTTTTAATTTCGAGGCATGAATGTATTGATTTGTGTGTGGCTTCAGGCTTGTCAGCTTTCATTTTACTTTTTACTTTTGATATTGATTTTTTTTCATTATTTTTTTAAGTGGCTGGCAGCCACTTTCACCCATGCACAAGTTTTTTTTTTTTTTTTTCCAATTCTTAAGATATTTACAGTCAATTCTTAAGCCCCCCACTCCCACGTGATGTTATTGTACTTGACAACTTGTCAATTAATTTGTTCTTTTTTTAATTTTAATTGTTTTTTTTTTATTTTTTTTTTTAACTTGAATCATGATGTAGATTTTTTTGCTTTAGTCTCTTTTATAAATATATATTTGTATTGGGTTTGAAGTAATATGATAGGTTAGTGATTCACATATATTGTTTGCTATAAGTTTAGCATTTAATTGGGTTGCCTTGTTGTGCAATGTGTATTAATGCGTAACACTACTTTGTTTTATTTAACAAGAAGAATGAATCGATTAAAACCTTAGATTCATACTACAACCACAATGATTCAAGAAAACCTCAAACGCTCAAGAAATTTGTTGGACATGTGACAACTGGATAAGACCCAATACCTAGAGTTAACATCATATAACACGATAATTTTTGTATATGAATGGAGGAAAGAAAGAAGTGGAAAACGTTGTTCTAGGAGGAATGATACCTGTCGGTACGGGATTAAAATGATTAGTTTCAATAAATATTTTTTTTAAAACATTAATTTAATTTAGCATTGAATGATTAAGGCCCCAATTTAAAATTTTGCTTGAGGCCCCCAAAATAATTGGGCCGGCCTTGGCTGGGGTGACCAAATATTAGAGAGAGCAAATGTGAGAGCTTTGAATATGAATAGAATGGTTTGGATGGATGTTACAACAACAATAAACAATGTATGAATGGATAGAAGAGCATTTAGAAAACTGTGTGACATGGTTCGCACACATGGGGGTTTAAGGCCATCTAAAAATATGGAAATGGATGAGATGGTAGCGTCTTTTCTATTTGTACTTGCACACCATATAAAAAATATAATTGTAGCAAGACAATTAGATCGGTCAGGTGAGAGTATTAGTAGAAACCTCAACGTTGTGTTGCATGCTGTTCTTCGTCTTCAAAGCATCCTTTTTAAGAAACCGAAGCCTATGCGTGAGAATTGTACTGATGAAAGATGGCAGTGGTTTAAGGTACATTATTATTTAGATTAAATTGTTTCTATCTATTTCTTATGACTGATTTGAAACTAATGAATACCATTCTCATGATGAACATAAACCTAATAAAAAAAAGTCTTATTTATCTTTTTATCATCCACAACATCTCATCCTTTAACTAAATAGTGATAAAACTAAAAGAAAATGAACTATTATTGTTGTTATTATTATTTTTTAACAAGATACGATGTCTTGATATGCCATGAAAACTAAGAATTACAAATAAATATTTTTGTATTAATGATACCTGTCATTCAGAAATGTTAGATTATGGTTTTAATAAATTTGACTTGATTTAAAGTTTATATTATTTTTCTTATTATTTAGAAGATACCAAAAAGTGGTGAGAAACTCTAAAATATTATGTTCATAAATCTAAGGACATTTGGAAAGAATAAATAATTTTTATAAGATTCTTAGAAATAAACCAAAAATGAGAATATCATATTTTTGAAAATCTTAGTGGATTCCTAATCAAACCAAACATGAAAATAATTACATTCTTGGATATTCAAATCTCCAACTATCACATTCTCAAAAATCTAGATGACAAAAAATATTGTGAATTCCCCATACCAAACTCCACCTTAAAGTGAAAATATAATCATTATTAGTGGATATTATATCTGACCACTTCCAGTTGGAATCCAATTTTTCCGTCATAATTATTATTCCGAGCCAATTCATTGGCCCAAGCCTAAAGGTAAAAATATAATCATTAGTTGCCGATGTACTTCAGATCCAAAACCTCACTCTATTCCGGGCCAATCCATTGGCCCAAGCTCTCCCTGCATTAAGCCCATCAGAAAATACAAGGCTACACAACACTTGGCCCACAAATACGACCAAGACTTAACCATATGAAGGGCCTTTGTCCAAGACCTCAACTAGTCAGAAAAGCTCAACAAAGGCCAGAGGCCCACCCTGCACTAACGAGCTCTTTAGATTAGGTTTTATCATGTATGTTTTCTTTTACTTTTTCTGATAGATTATAATTAGGAAATAAAGCACTATATATATAGCACAAACACCAATAATACGCTCCTACAAAAGAAGTCATAAAAAATTTCTTTAGCCTATTACTTTCATCCAAAACTTCATCACCCGACAATTCTACATCCATAGTTACAAAACAAAGATGCCTAACAAGCCAAAACAAGCCTACAATCCATAGTCAAAACACCATCATAAAAGCCAATATCCATACTCCACCTAACATTCTACCCTTGACCAAAAATCATGCAAGTGATACAATTATCTCTAGCCATGCATATAGTACTAGTGACTTATTGTCTCTACCATCCAACAAAATGCATCTTACAACAAACCACCAAGATATATATTTTTCTTCCTAGATTGTACCGTTGGATTCATTCTCTTTTCCCTTTAAAAAATCATAATAAAAAAGCGACCTCCTTGAGCAACGGTTCTCCCAAAAACCAACAACCTAGTTTATTAATCGTTAAACATTTTGCATGAGCGATAGTATTTTTTATTTTATTTTTTGAGAATGTGCATGAGCAATAGTTGAATAAGCAAAACATTACTCGATGGATATCATGGGTAACACCTCCCCACACATGACTAAATTGTTATCTTATCTTTTGGTTCAACACTTGGTTTCATTCATCCTTAGACTAGAAGACTCAATAAAATTTCGACCAAGGATCAATAATAAAATGAAAATAGTTATTGATAGAATCCTTGTAATTGGTGGTGTGACTCCATATTTTACCTTTTTTCTCATGCATATGATGAATATGCAAGAAACATGTCCACACACAACAAGACAAACACATGCATCGCCAACCAGAGGGGGTTGGGGCCAAAATTTGACGTTAATAGTGAGACTACTTGCTTAATAATGCTCTTGGTAGGTCTTAACAAAGAACACTCACAGCCAATTAATTTTATTTCGTCAATAAGGTTGCCATTAACATCTCCTCAAATCCTGTCTTGTTGTGCGAAAGGGCTTCCGGAAGCATTCTCACAAACTTGATTGATTGTGCAAAATAATTATGGTTTGAGAAATATCCCCAAATAAAATATGGAACAAATGATACCAAAAAGAAAATAAACAATCACACACAGAAGAGAGAAACACCAAGGATTTGCATGGTTCGATTATTGGTCTACTTGCATATGCGGCAACGGAGAAAATTCCACTATCAAATATGGAAAATACAATATGGTGTAAAGATATTCTCTCAATACCCAAAACCTCAATATGACCAAGTAATGTTTCCGTGCAAAATACAAAAACCAAAGCAACCGACTTTGGCTTTATTCAAGCCACATGTGCTAACAAATCTCCACATTGACTGAATTCCATCAAGCCTCACAAATGAAACTGCTTCATCTTCTCCACTTACATCCCTAAGGGCTATCATTTATTGCAAACACCAATCAAGTCCAAGTAATGCTTGAACTTCTGCTGAGTAACTGGCTTAGTCATCAGATTATTTGGAGTCAAATTCTTTTGAAAACACAATGCTCACAAAAGTCTAATTTACAGGTCTTGACACCTTTTAACAAGCCTTGCTTCATGAACCCTTGCAAATTGCAAAGCTTTCTGATCAGCAGATCCCTTAAAAAAAATTCTGAACAGTTTGAATTATTAAATCCCCCATGTCCGCTTTCCATCTATAGTTCTAGACTCTCTTTCCTCCCCATCCATCCAAAGATTTTTTTAAAAAGTAAATGAATGGGTTAATAATGGTAATAGACTATGTTTCTTTCGAACTACTTAATTATGTTTTGTGATAAAATAACTCGGTGCAGATGATAACCTTTTCCCCTGTAAACTAGGTAAATAACCAAGCAAAATCGGTAAAAAGCAAATCTGTGTCATATGGGAATAGCGAAAGTGCAAAACTATGTAAATTATCATGGTGTTAAACAATCATTTCCCATTATTAATATGGCGTTGGAGTCCGCATGTTGAGTGCCGGGCATCAACACAAGTACATGCCTGAACGATTTGCAGCATTTGCTATTGGGGAAGTTAATAATTTAATAATTGTAAAATATTAAAGTAGTTATTATTAATTTTCATAAAAATAAAAATTAAATAAATTTACGAATCAGAAATATGATCTTGGTTGGCCACACTATAGGGAATAGATCCTCTCCATTAAAATGAAACGGAGAAAGTGACATGGCAATTTATACACTGTTAGATCCATGAGATAAAATCTTAACTATGAAATGGACAAATGTAGAGATATCTAAATCGAGAGGATCCTATTCCAGATTGAGAAATTGGTCAAGAAAAACTCAAAATGCATATACCACGTCATTTAAAATTTTAAATGATGTAACAATCTATATACTGTTAGATCTGTAATATTTAATCTAGATCATGAAATGAACTCTCCTCATTTTATTTCAAATGAAGAAGATCCTATTCCAGATTAAGAAACCGGTCAAGAAAAACTCAAAATGCATATATATATATATATATATATATATATATATATATATATATATATATATATATATATATATAATATATATATATATATATATATATAATTAATGAATATACTCTATATTCCTTATATACTAAAAAGAAACTATGATAAAATGAACCGTTAATAAAAATGACAGAGTTTGTTTGTAGCCAATTTGTTACAACCCACTACATGGCAGCTTATAAGACCATCCACATGTACTTTAGTCACATGACATATTTAATGAGTCATGTGACTTCTTTAAATAATACATGTAAATGGTTTTATAAGCTGTCACGTAGTGAGTTGTAGCAAACCGACTATAAATCGGTTTGTAGTCAAACCTTGTCCAAATAAAAATATGACAAATTGTTCTTGTTAAATAAACTTTCCTTTTTTAAGAGGGTTACCGAATTGTTTTTTAAGAGCAACTGATATAGTTAAGTTGGACAATGCCTTCTTTTCTCTTTCTTTTTATTTTGGGAGGGGGAGGGGCAACTCAAATTTTTAATGACCAAACATTAAAAAGTTAAAATTTCATATGTACTAAAGAAAATTTCAAGGTTTTGAGGAGTTGCATGAGGTGGTATTATCTGTAGTGATTACATACAACATCACTCTCACATGGAAGTAGATCCAACACTTATGGAAGGGATTGATGTTGCATACAATATGTTACATAAAATACTAAATCCAATTACACAATGAAAAATAATCTTCTCCATTTGAAATTGATCAATTTCATTATAATTCAGATTAAGTTTTACAAATATAATCTAAAGGTGTACGGACTACAGCTGTATCATTTAAAATTTGGGTAAACTACACTATTGGTCCCTAACGTTTACCCAAGTTGCGCGTTTGGTCCTTAACATTTAAAATGGGCAGAAATGGTCCCTAACGTTTCAAAACGATGCACCATTGGTCCTTCCGTTAACTTGGTGTATACGTGACTAACGGAATTATGACGTAGACAATTTTTAATTGACATGTAAATTTTTTTTTAATGACAACTAGGATATGACATAGCATACCCATTTAAAAATAACCCAACCCAAAAAAAAATTAACCCAATCCAAATAAAAAAAAAACCCACCCAAATTAAAATTAACCCACCCCACCCAAATCAAATTAACCCTAAAATTATATTCTAACGTTATCTCTCTTCTCAGCCTCTTGCCTCTGCCAAATCAATAATTCACATGAGCATATTACCATGAATGCCACATCAATCATTTAGAGATGAGCAGCAATCAACTTAATCCAATAAAAAGTCTTGAATCATCCCTAGTCATCCTATTATATTTACAACTAGCTGGAATCCAAAAGATAATATATATACTACTGGTCCATTTCCATCAAAATTGCGATAAGAAAGGCACCTGCTTGCTATGTCTGCTTGTTTATATTTAGATCATACAGCCTTTCTCACGCTGTCAGCTTCTCTAATGTGATTTTAGGCCGGAGGGCGAAACTGCTCAATGTCTGTCGAACCATTCTTTGTGAAATTTGTTATGAGCATATTCATCATCTTAGTTATTGTTGACTTGAATTCACTCGGCTTGCGCTTTACAACCTTATTTAATAAATGGGCAAAATTAAAGAGAGGAAAGAGAGGATGCAGAGGCAAGAGACTGAGAAGGGAGATAACGTTAGAATCTAATTTTAGAGTTAATTTGATTTGGGTGGGGTGGGTTAATTTTAATTTGGGTGGGTTTTTTTTTTATTTGGATTGGGTTAATTTTTTTTGGGTTGGGTTATTTTTAAATAGGTATGCCATGTCATATCCTAGTTGTCATTAAAAAAAAATTACATATTAATTAAAAATTGTCCATATCATAATTCCGTTAGCTATGTATACACTAAGTTAACGGAGACTAATGGAAGGACTAATGGTGCATCGTTTTGAAACGTTAGGGACCATTTTTGCCCATTTTAAACGTTAGGGACCAAATGCACAACTTGGGTAAACGTTAGGGACCAATAGTATAGTTTACCCTTTAAAATTTTAAATAACCTGAAATGATTTGTACAATGTTATATTTAGAAAGAAAAATCTTAACCATGAAATAAAAGAAATGGAAAAGATCTCATTCTTGCAAAACATGGTTATGTCAATCCTTACAAATTCACCTGCCAATAAATCTGATTGTTTTCATATCAACCATATAATGAATAAATTTCTTAAATACCTAGTTTTCTTGTGCAGTGATGTTAGGAATATTAGTGGCGGAACTAGGATTTGATTCTAGGAAGAAAATTTACATATATATATATATATATATATAATATTGTACTCGATTCCAATATGAAATATAAAAAATCATCATTCATGAGATGATATTATTGATGTAAGAAAACTAACAAAGATATAATATTCATCATATTTTTTTGATAAGTTATATTCATCATATTTTGTTTATTTATTAAGTCTTTTTTTTTTTTTTTTTCCATGAATAAGAGGTTTTTAGATTTTTTTTTTTTTTCAAAATCAAAATTCAAATTATAAATGAAAGAATATTTTTTTTTTTTAATAGTTAGATAGAACCAAGTACAACTTATGTAAATTTATATTATTATGTAATTATCCCAAAATTTTTTGCTTATTACAAAATTTTTTATTAAAATAAATTATTACATAAATAATTCGAGCTTCTATTTATTTTTAAACTTATATCACTTTGTAAAAGTAATTATAATTTTTCCTTCAATTCATAACTTTATTTTATTTTTCCATTTTTTAAATTATTTTTTTTTTTTTTTTTTGTAAGTCATAATATTTTATAAATATTCAATATTCATTGTTTAAATATTTTAGATCAAGATTTTTATAAAAATAATATGAGATAAAATTAAAAATTTAAAATATTAATTTAAAAATTATAAAACAAAAAAAATTTAAATTATAATATTCAAATACTAAAGAATCACTTTACATGCCTAAATATGTACAATTCAATGTAAATATATATTATAATGAAAAACTAATAAAAAAAAAAATTATTTTTCATAGATGACATATGCAATCAGGATCTCTAAATCCTAACTATGAAATATGCAATTACAAAAATTGTAATAATATTAATAATAATAATAAAACGTATAGTCATGGAAATAGTATATTTTTTATTAATTTTTTCTTTTGTCATGGTTGTTATATATATTATTTTAATGTGCAAAAGGATCCTATCGTTATGTTTTGATTATTTTATTAAAAAAATAATGTATATTCAGAGCAAATTACATAATATTTATATACTCTTTAGAATTAAGAAAGATGATAAAAGATGTATATGTTTTTTTCTTTTAGAGATAAGTACCTTTTTTGGTTTAGTACCTACCTTTTTTTTTTTCACTAAACTTGTTGTATTAGAAAAGAAAAATATATATTAACTCGAGGGTCAAAGAAGGTGTGCGTCAAAGTAAAAGTTTATAAAAGCTTGGAAAATTGAGTTTAATAGTGCAGCCCCATGGCCACATATATGCCTTATCTTCCAAGAGGTTGTTAGAAAGCATCAAAAAGCATCTTCTAAAAAAAAAACATCAAAAAGCATCATATATCGTCTTCTTCATTATCACATATCAGAAACAAAGCAAACATGGAAGACATGTTGCTATACTCATCTTGCTTCTCTTTTCTTCTCCTCCTCGTAGCTTTCAAGCTCTTTCTCCAAAAAAGAACACAACCCAAAAACCTTCCCCCTAGCCCACCTTCACTGCCAATTCTGGGTCATCTCCATCTTGTTAAGAAACCTCTCCATCGTACTTTCCAACGCCTTTCACAAACATATGGTCATGTTTTCTCTCTCAAATTCGGTTCCCGCCTCGTGGTCATCGTATCGTCTCCATCCGCAGTCGAAGAATGCTTCACCAAGAACGACATTGTTTTAGCCAACCGTCCTCCTTCCCTAGTGGCCAAGCACTTGGGCTACAACTACACCACCGTTGCAGCATCCCCGTACGGAGACCATTGGCGCAACCTTCGCCGCATTAGCTCCCTCGAGATCTTCTCAACCAATCGTCTCAACATGTTCTTAAGCATCCGAAGGGATGAGGTGAAGCACTTGCTATGCAAACTGTCACACAACTCTTGCCAAAGTTTCGCCAAGGTGGAGTTGAAATCAATGTTCTCGGAGCTTACTTTTAACATCATAATGAGGATGGTGGCAGGGAAGAGGTACTATGGGTATGGGGAGGCTGTGAAGGATGAGGAAGAAGCGAGGAATTTCAGAGAGATAATGAAAGAGATTACAGCGTTAGGAGGGGTCTCGAATCCAGGAGAATTCGTTCCCATGTTGCGGTGGATTGATCATGGGGGTTTTGAGAAGAGAACAATGAGGCTGGCCAGCAGGAAAGATGCATTCTTGCAAGGTCTAATTGATGAGAAGAGGAGTAAAGATGAGGAGGGGAACACTATGATCGATCATATGCTTTCTTTGCAAAAATCACAGCCCGAATACTACACTGACCAAATTATCAAAGGGCTTATACTGGTATGTGCAGGGAACCTTCTTTTCTTTTTTTTTCTTTTTAAATCTTTGTTGTAATTTTAACCTACTTAATGTATGCATATATAATAAGTAGGTCTTGCTAGTTGCGGGAACTGACACAGCGGCAGTGACATTAGAGTGGGCAATGTCCAATTTGCTCAATCATTCTCAAGTGTTGAAGAAGGCTAGAGTTGAGTTGGATAATCAAATTGGGCAAGAAAAATTGATCGATGAACAAGATGTGTCTAAATTGCACTATCTTCAAAATATAATCTCAGAGACTCTTCGATTGTATCCTGCAGCCCCATTGCTATTACCCCACATGGCTTCTGATGATTGTACAATTGGAGGATATGATGTTCCACGTGAGACGATGTTATTGGTGAATGCATGGGCCATACATAGAGACCCCAAGGTATGGGATGATGCAACTAGTTTTAAACCCGAGAGGTTTGAAAGTGGTGAGAATGACATACACAAATTAATGCCATTTGGGTTGGGGAGGAGGGCTTGTCCTGGGGCAGGTCTTGCCCAACGTACAGTGGGCTTGACCCTAGGGTCTTTAATTCAATGTTTTGACTGGGAAAAGATTAATGAGGAAGAAATTGACATGACTGAAGGTAATGGGCTCACCATGCCCAAAGCCGTGGCCCTGGAGGTCATGTGTAGAGCACGCCCGATCATAAATAGGATTCTGGATGATTTTTGAACAATGTTCTTGAGGTTTGCATGAATAGCCTAGCTATATTTGGAGAGATTACTTTAATAGTATTAGTTATTTAGTAAACACTGTTGTAATAAGTACATGGCTAGTGTATTATTATATTCATACATTTTTTTGTTCTGCATCACTGAGTTCTTTTTATTTCCTCAAACACCTAGTAACCTTTAGAGATTCATTGTCCTGCATCACTAAGACCTTAAAGTCGAAGGAGGATGGACAAAAAGAATATTGCACCTTGCACCTTAGAGATACGAGTCAATCCAGTTCATCGGAAATGATGAATTCCAGATACACTCAATTCTAACCAAATACAAGAAAAACCTTTGAAATTGAGTCATTGAAGGGGCAAACAAAAAATAAAGGAAAATCCTACAACACAATCTATAGACCATTATACACTTGCTGAAGCCTATTTGTTGCAGATTTCCACATTATCTTGAACAGTGACATTTACAGGTTATAAGATGGGTCTGAACTTTATAATGAATGGATGAAAAAGCCTATGAACAAATTTCCTCTGCTTTCCAGCATAAATTAATCCACTGAGCTTGTATTCAACCTCTAGATTTAGAAAGTCGCAGTCCAGTCAAGCAGTGAACTTCTGCAACTAGAGAAACAAGAAATCTTTCTTATCTGCTCCAAGATGTACAAGCCACGGAAGAACGTCCTGCACTCAAATCTGCTGTTTCCATTATTATGGCTAAGGTAGAATGACAGTTAAGTTATAACTGTTACGATTTAAAATAAAAAAACTAAGCAAATAGAAGTAAAATGATAATTCACTTAAAAAAAAAAAAAAAAAACATAGAAAAAGAGAGACATGCCATTTATTCAACATTAAAGAACTAATCAAATATACAGATCAAGTAACTTCCAATCGAAGTGCAGTGAATCTGGACTTTGATTGGAAGTTGATCTGTATGTAAAGCTTAAGAACCAGGCCTCTCCTTTTGCGCATATGAAGTAGATCAATAAATGAACCAACTAACTCAATGTTACCATCAAAATCAGCATGCTTTAACACCAACATTGGCTAAAATTTAAGCTATGAAACACTGCATTATCATATCTCTCTTCCTAATATCAATGTATACTTCTTAATCAAAACATACTAGTTAGTGTCCAAAACAACAGAAGCGTTGCTGGAAAAAAAAAATAAAAACACATAAAAATAAATAAATAAAAATAAAATAAAAAAATCAAGGAAACACCTTTATGCCTGAAAAACTGGTGCTGTAGTTTGGTGCGAGTTATTTCTATCATCAGTTCCCTCAACTGCTTTAGTTCCAGTGGCAGCCATGGAGCTCTGATCAGATTCTCCAGCAGAGGATCTTCTCACACTATCTCCAAAAGATGAGCTTTGCATAAATTGGGTCACCCCATCTTGACCAGTGGAACTTTGAAAAGATTCTTCCGGTTCTTGCTCAACAAACAGGAATGTGTCAAAAGCAGGTCTTCTTTCTTCCTCTGAACTCTTTATATTATCCTCCAAATCATCATAGTCCAAATTCCGCAAAATTTCTGGAAGTGAGAAACCACTGCTCCCTGCACGCTTCTTAGTTCCCATTTCAATGTCAATTTTCTCCTTTGAGCTTATAATAGATTCCCCGATATTCGGAGTCACAGACCCTGCCATCATATGTTCATCCTCCTTAACAAATGATCGGAATTTATTCATTGATGGGGCAATCTTAGAGAAAAATACTTCCTTGAGGTTCCTCATCGTTCCCTTGTTATATGGATTCTCCTTCTTATCATATCGGTACCGGAAGTTCTCGTAAGTTGTCTGAATTAAAGCAAATATCACAAGGGGTTGAATATTTATTCAAGAAATATGATCCATTAAATCTGGAGGAAAGGCCATTAAAAAAACGGAGGAAAGAAGAAGATACGTGATACACTTTGTGTGTGCAAAAGACAACAAAGACATATTAGATAAGCAGAGAGTAGTGAAAATGTCTATGAAAAGTCAGGTCATGATCCTGTTAGTAGCCCAGGCCCTAGACTTGCACCATGGCAATTAGAGGAGGGGGAGTCATGGAGACCTTATCAGAGGAGTGTGACCATAGTAGTCCCTACTCGTTAAGGAACCAATGTCTGAAGGGCCTAGACAATAATGGGTCCGCAAACATTCCCTGGGGTCCCCCCAATAGCAGCAACAGGAGGGCAATAGGGCATCTTGAGTGAACCAGCATTGTGCCTCCGAGGGTTTGAACTCAGGATGTCGACCCAACCAAACAACATAAGAGCAAGCTTATGCCACTGAGCTGCTCACCCTCAGTGTTGCTTGCAATATTGTTTCTATTTTTAAAACCAAGTATACATGTCTAAGCAATTTCCTGAGTGCAATGAAAATATTGATGAATTTCCACAGTAGAAAGCTTATTCTGATCAAGTATTCCAGAAAATCTTTGTTTTGATTAGTCAAAACATATCAAAACAATAATTCCAATTAACTATAATATGATGTAATTTATTGAAGCTACAACCTGCAATGTTTGTGCAATACAATAATGATAAGAAAAAGATTTGAGCACTCCTTTCAAAACATGAAGATAATATTAAATAAACAGAGCCTTAGAGAAGCTATAATCTGTTAATAAATCTATTCACACCCTGGACGTTAGGTATATTCATAATTACATAAGCATGATTGAGACATAATGAAGCACTGAGTAAAATATACAGTCTCACTTGTTTCTATGTATTTTGGGTAATAAGGTTACCTGGTTTGTGCAAATCAGATAGAAATGGAAAACTGTAAGGCCACCAACAAACCAGACAGCTATGAAGCAGTACACTATGAGAAAATCTGATGGGATGTCATGTGACACAGCCTCCCAAAAACCGCCTTTCTTTTCAAGAATGTTGATTAAAGAAAACGCAAACACATATATGCACAAGATGGTTGATGTTGATATGAACATGAAGAAAAACCGATAGTTACGCTGCAAGCAGATCAACATGTAGAAGTACTGTTAGTTCCAATAATATATGATTAAACAATTTGAGTAGCATTTGCACATAAAATAGAATTTAAAAGCATCCATTTCCTAACTCATATCATTTAAATTAATTTCAGCATGTTTCTTATATAAATGGTTCTTCTTAGCGTTTAAAAAGAAATACCAGGATCACAGTAAGTATTATCGCAACTTTTTTTTTGCTAACGAGGGTGTTCAAAGCTCTTTGAGTACTTAAGTATTCCCTCAGGTATATGTAGTCCCCCATCCACACACACCAAGTAATTACACTGATGAATCCCCAAACCCGAAGATGCTAGCTAGAGGTTTCGAACCCAAGAACTCATGAGGCCTTAGGAACCATTAGGCTATCCCCTTGGGATTAAGTATTATCGTAACTATTCATTCCCTACTTATCATGATACATATAGTTACTTCTCCAAAAAAAAAAAATAGTTACCTAATTTTAATTATTATTATTTTTTTTAAAAGAGTGTTGCTACCATAAGATTGGGCATTCACTGTTTCCTTCATTTTAATCATGGCTGCATGTGTGCTCTTTGTGAGGCTACTAATTGGTGAAATTCTTGGTTGGTACCCAAGACAAATGCCACAAGATTATTGCTCGGAAAGAGTATGGCTCGTGACAGTCAGCATAAAATAACTCACTTAGGTAGCCACAGAATTGACAGGAAACAATGTCTGAAGAGGAGCAACCCTCTAACAAAGAGCGATTGGAAGAGATAGAGGCGCAATTGTCCCAAACAACGAGACAGAACATTGAGTAATCCACTCAATGGTACTACACTTTAAAATTCACTCCATATTGTACCAAAAACTCGGGCATTTAAATGATGTCAATATCAGGGTCATGCGCAGCCAATCTTTTTCTATTGGTAAGTAGGGTCATTCCCAGCAAATACAGAAGTACAAACACCCTATGCATGACAAAGAATTTCTGAAATGTCAACATAATGTCAATATAGTCCTTTCTCAACTTCCTAACATCCAACACTTTTGCAAACTGCAACAGTATTTTTTAGAAAAGGGATCAAAATCATCCAGTAATTAATAGTGCAAGAGAATTTATCAGTATTTCTGAGATCCCCCATGATCTTTACTTTAAAGCAGAGACATCCATCACAGAACCAAAGAAAACTCAAAATAAGGACATTCCAATGATACACATTGGAAATATCTTGCAGTTAAACAGAAAACAAGAAGTTCGATTTCCAATCCATCTATTAAAAATTGCTACTGCATGTTTTGGACACTTAGAAAAGGATCCATAGTTTCAGCAAAAACGAAAAGAATTCCATAGTATACAGCGACAAGTGTCATTAAATCAGAATGCACAGATTTTTTAGTAATCTAAAATACATGAAAAAATAGAAAACAACCTAAAAAGTAATTTACAGCAGCATGGTTTGTAGCTTACTACTTTAGCGGATTATTTCATTGTCATGTTCTGTTCTTTCTATGATTGTTATCTTTTTATCTTTCTACAAGCAATGTTATTGAAACAAATGGGTGGGCTTAGGAGGGTTTGGATTTTCCAGATATATGTAGGATGAGTTTGAGATAGAATTCCTAACTCTAATCAGGTGTTGAAATAGATCAGGATATGATATGTCTAATGGGGTTGGGTTTGGGAAGACTTGTCTCAAATCCAAACCATTGCATTCCTAGTGATTAGATCTAGCAGCCCTTCTTCTTACTTCTGTTGCATTGCTCAAAGATTAAAATTTTCATGAAACATCCTCTCCTTTTTAACTTGATAAATGACCCCGGACAAAACCAAAACTTGTTGCAACATGAAAACTAAAAAATTGAAACAATAAAATCACCTAAGACTCGGCACCTAGGGTTGCTTGGAGTCAACACAAAGCAGGATAGAAAACCTAGGAGCCAGCACCTAGGGTTGGCTAGAGTCAACACTAGACCGTTGGACAAATTCCAAGGGAAAAAATTATTAATCAAGCAAACAGTAAACTCATCTCCATAGGAGTACAATACTAAGTTTATATAGACTACTAATTCTAATTCTAATTGACCAAGGAAACCTAATTCTAAATGACTTGAGAAAATCCAATTATTGAATTACAAAAATAACCTTGACTCTACGAGTAAAATAAAACAATAATAACATAATTAACTACTAGGACCTAAAAATAAAATACAATTGACTTCCAAAATTTAATAAAACTAAATTAAAATAAATATTTCTTTGCGCTTCCCACATCAATAAACCCTTATCATGAATAGAAAAAAGAAAAAGAAAAAAGAAGTAAGTAAAAGCCAGCAAATTTGCTTTAAGAATAGATATATCTCCGTTCAGTTGGTTGACAGGTTACCATAAGTAACATAAGCACGGACTATATTCTTCAACCTCTTTTTTTGTGAAAAGAAAAAAAGTCTGCAAGCAGAAAATATGAACTTACTAGTCCAATGCATTGCCCAACCCATGGACAGTGATGATCAAATCTCCGGACACAATTGTTGCAGATGGAACAATGAGAAGTACGAGGTGGGCGATAGAGCAAACAAGTGTCACAGTATTTCACTTTTACCGTGTGACCATTCACAATCACATCTTTTGCCCGGGGTAGTTTCAAGTGAGGCGTTCTACCATTAACCCACTCCATCGATGGGGTAGTTACATCATATGCTTCATCAGATTCAGGAGGCCTTGAATTTCTAGGGACTATTCCAGGATCTCTACCAGAGGTCAAGAAGAGAAACATTAAATCCTGCAGAAAAGGTGACAGGAGTCATTGATACTGTAAGTGCAAGAACAAGCTGTCATTGTAAGTGTCAAGACAAAGGCATGAAGGAAAAATTATCCGAGAGAATTTCAAACAAAATATGGAAATGCAACCATTGAATCTTGGTTTTGATAGTGTGATAGAGAGGGTCCAAAATTTGAAAGAGACCCTAAAGAATGAAATGTCCAGAAATTTGAAAGGTTAACATCAGAGTAATCTTCTGAAATCCAAAAACAATTGATCTTGCACATGCAGCACAAAAAGATTAAATACAAATAAAACAAAATAGACTTGTTCCAAATCTAATTGGCCACTTGTGTATGAGGAGGAACCAAAATCCTGATACCAGGATCTGAAACCACATGTTCAAGTCCTCATAGCTACAGGCCTCACCCTCTCTCCACTGTATCTCTTTTTTGGAGCAATGCTTGGCTTGGCATGCCGCCAAAAGAATAAAACATACACAAAAATGCATGTGGTATCTAACTTCGCTGGTTTGCTCATTCACTGCCTCTTTCACATGTAGGTTCAATGGATAATTGAAAGGATATGAGTACACATAATCAATGCATTTGTGAAAATTTCTTGCGCCATTCCACTAGTGAAGATTGAGTCCACAACAACACAGGACTGGGACTTTGCACATGCATAGTTTTGAAAACAGTCATCCCTACTGTGGGATAGACATAAAACAGAAAAACTTACCAAAACAGTGAGGAATGAGCCCACAATCAATACAGGATACCAAAGATGATGATCATTGTTCGTAGTATCCTTGATTTTAAGATAAATCTTTATAGAAAAAGCAATTGCAGGACCGGCAATAAGGAGTGTGGACAGAAACAGAGATGCCACATCAGGACCAAAGATCAATCTCCCACCACAGAAAAATTTCTGAAAAACCAAGAAAAAACACCATCAGTGAAAGCATGTCATACTACTCGATCTCAAATTATATTGCAACAGAACTACATGTATAATTTTATTTTTTATTTTTATCAGTAAGATAATAACTATATTGTTAAAAGCCTGGGTGAGGCCCAAGTATACAGGGATTATACCACAGACACTCTAAAAGGAGGGGGGGGGGAGGGGGCGGGGGACAACAAAGAAATCAACCAAGAAACAAGCTGTCCAAAAAGGCTAAAAGATGTGGATCTAAATCAACAGAAGGCTTTGGCGTGTTCCCACTTGAACAAAAGTTCCCACAAGCTGCGACTTAAGCTGAATTTCTGACCGTCCTATGCCTTCAAAGTTATGAATATTCCTCTCTCCAAATAGTCCACATCAAACAAGAAGGAATAGCCCCCATATTTTTACTTGATTTTTTACCACATAAGCCTGTCCAGCTAGATAGTAAATCCAGTACCCTCTTAGGCATCACCCAAGTCGCTCCTATTAGGAACAATATAAAATCCCATAACTCTCTAGCTACACTACACTGTAGAAAGAGGTGGTCTATAGTCTCCCCATCAGACTTACACATACTACACCAATCCGGAATAATGATACCTCGTCCTCAAGTTATCAGTTGTTAAAAAGTTTCCCCTTGCCGTAACCAAAATCAAAAGGCCAACACGCGGGGGAGTTTTAGCATTCCATACAGTCCCCCAAGGGAAATTCCAGTCCCCCTACCTCTCAAAGCTTTATAATAGGTACTGACTTTAAACCCTTGAACTTTGGAGAGAGTCCAAATCATCCTATCCTCCTGAGTGTGATTTATCTTGGTAGAATAGGAATCCGTCAAGAAAGAATCCATGGATTCTAACTCCCAATCATGTACTGCTTGAATGAAAGAGGGATTCCAGTGAATACGCCCATTTGACATATCCCGATAAAGCGATAATCAGCCACTAATGCCTCTTGATTCCTCACAATTAGAAAAAGTTCTGGATACTGGTATTTAAGGGTCACGTCTCCCCACTAATAGTCATACCAAGAACGAATCGTATTGCATGTCCCATGTATTTAAGCAGCTGGCTTCTTTAATCAACCAAAAGACAATTCCCTATAACTTTTACAGAGCAAAAACTTCAAAGACAGTGAAGCTATAAATTATCAAGTAAATAACCAAAAATATACTTAGCATAAGAGACTGAAAAAATCTAAAATTCTAAGGACCCATTCTAGTCACATGAAACCATCTTAAGTGAAAGGAGAACATTTAATAATGTATAGACATGCATCACATTTGCTGGAACTTTCTTGATTGTAGAAGTAATTTTAAATAATTTATGACACACCTTTAGTACACAACCTGTGTACTTGGAGGGCACCTCTTTTTCTTCTTTCAGTCAATAAAATTTAATTACTTATCCAAAAAAAATATATCTTCCTCACACTTTCTTTTCTTTCCTCTCCCCTTTCAGCATTGACAAACCAAACATTGGAAAATAAGAGAATTTGAAGATTTACTCTAGTCTTCTTTTCTCTTGGGGTGAACTAATTTTGGAATGTCATCAGTCATGCTTTAGTAGTGAGGTAAGATGATAATCAATCCAAAAGAATTCTAGACTGGTCGAATTAAAACCCACACCAGAAAACGCCCACAATCAGCTTTGATTCTTTCATTTTGTTGTCTCTACTCACATTAGTAGACCTCTATTAGAGCTCCCTAACTAGAGCAATTGTAAAATTTCCAGTTATCAATAATAGAGGATCAATCATCACAAATAAAACAATAGCAATAGTCATATCTAAAATCAAAAATAAAAAATAAAAAACCACCAACCAAACAATGAACACGAATACAACCCACTACACAGAATAAACAATTGATGAAGTTATGTTGTCACAAATTTAACATAATCATTCAAAAAAAAAAAAAAAAGGAAAAAAAGAACCAATTCAGTTCATGAAGTGAAAAACAGGAACACAACAAATTGAGATAGACAGACAGAGAAACTCACATTGCTTCCCTTCCAAACTTTGTATAGCCTCGTGGGTTTATCATTCAGGTCCATACCGTTACAAAGAAGAAGAAAAAAATCCAGAACCCAGATTAGGATTTCTGGTCCAAACCACAAAAACACCTTCACTTATCACAACCCCACTTTCTCTTCCTAACCATCCAATGCAAATATCACACAAAACCCACAAAAATCTATACACAAATCATAAAACTCCCCTCCTGGGATTGTCATTCTAGTACACAACGCATGTGAACATGAACCTGGAAGTTGTAGAGTCAGGTGGGAAAAGAGAGAGAGACAGAGAAGTGGTTGTTGGACCAAAACAAACCCAGCTGCCACTCTGCTCACCCAAAAAGATTTTGTTTTTTGTTTCTGACCGATGATTCCAACACATAAAGATGCTAAACTTTCTGTCTCACTTTCTCTCTCTCTCTCTAAAAAAATTTTTGCTATTTTTTTTTTTTTTTTTTTTTTCTTCCAAAACGCTGGCAAAGGATGACTTGGGCGCGGATGTTTCAATTTTCTTGCGGATTTTACGCGCCTATTATTCTTTGGAATTATCCATATTTTATTACCTTATTTTATAGATTTTATTACCTTATTAACAATGTCAAATGTAATACTAATATTTTTTTTATTTCTTTCAGAAAAAAAAATAAATAAATAACAATATTTTATTATTCTTTGGTTACATTTGTGTATGAGTTGGTCTGAACTTTACCCAACGTGCTGTCACGGCCCAACTTATTTTTGAATTTGTCTTTCTTCAATTTTTTTTGTATTGTTTTCTTTGTGTTTTAAGCTTGTTGGTTGTAGTTATCAATCATTGCTTCTTCTTGTTTTGGTAAATTCCAGTAACTTCTTTTTCAAGTTTTGTAAAATGAAAAAAAAAAAAAAAAAATACTCTATCTCTCTTCAAATGGGTGGGTTTTGCATTAAATGGGCTGGGCCTTTAAAACCCAAAGCCCATTTAAACCCAAATAAAGTGATATTACTCAAACCCAACCCAACCCAATTATCTGCTAAAACCCAACCCACCCATTTAAACCCATTTTAAAGTGATATTTACCAAAATACCCTTAAAGCCTTAAAATATGAAAAAACAATTAAAACTTAGAAAAATTACTGAAAAGGGACAGAGTCTTTTTATTTATTTGATGCCCAATAAGCAACCCAATTAAACTCAACTTAATTGGGTCTAATTGGGCTAGCACCCATTTGCCCATTTATTAAATAAGTGGGTTTGGGTGCAATTAGTGGGTGGGTTTGGGTGGGATGGGTTTGGGGGCGAAATATTATTTTTTAACAAATATATAAGGATAGAGTGTTATTTTTTAAAATATCAATAGTGAAATGTCATTTGCAAAACCTCAATAAAGTTTATTGTGATTTGTTTTATTATTATTATTATTATTATTATTATTATTATTATTATTATTATGTATTGCATGTTTGTATTGGTTCTCATGAAATTATAATGTAATAAGATTATAGGAGCTTAGATAAAATCATGAAATATTATATAATTGTGTCTTTTAAATGTAGATAAGTGTGATGGCCATTTGTAATTTTCCTCTAGTCTTTCTTCTTTTGTTTTCTATGAACAATATAAATCCGTGTATCTCTTTCATATTTAATATTAAGACAAAATAAATAGGTTTCACCTATCATCAAATATACTTCTTTATTTGCATATTTATCATATATTATTTGAAATGGAATGGTTCACTTGCCAATAATTTTATTGTTTGACTTTAATGACTAATGTACATGAAAATTTCCATTTTGCATTTTCCACCGCACCCACATAATGAGAATGAGAAGGAAGCATCAGTCACATCATTCCGTCAATTTAATCTCCGAAAATATAGTGATATATGGCATCCACTGCATCTGCAACTGCAAGAAAACATAAAACATAAAACATATATAATCTTACAAGTTACAACTTCAATCTTGAAAGCTCTTTCTTCATAAGATATCAATTATTTTAATGGACATCTTTGATAGATTATCTAATTATAGTCTTTTATTGACTGGAATATAAAGTTGGGATAGAAAACTACTAATGAATTGGACACAATCACACAAATGGAGTTCTCAAATACCCAAAAAAGAAGTGAATAATTTTTATTTTATTTAAAAAAAAAATGGAAGAAAGGATAACAATATAACTATTATGATTAATTATTCAGTATTCCACAAATACATTTATAGAGCAACGTGGTATTCTCTTGTCTCATATAATAGTTGGATAATACTAATTAAATTCATTTTGGGATCTATATTCACGTGAGAGAATCTCTAGAGTATCTAATAATTTTTCCGAAAAACGAGTAATTATATAGAAAGTATAACTACTCTTTTCGTAAAAGAAAAAGATTGATCCTTTAGGCTAGATTTTCTTAAAATCTTAATGGCTTGGAGAGATCTTCAATAGTAGCAAGCAATAATTATCGCATCTCATGTTTCTGGTATGTGCATTATTTTTATCATAATATGACGGTTCCATAATTGTATAGGGTAGACATGTTATAAAAGTGATTTTGCATAATGACTTCAATTACTAGAAACGGAATGTCTATCCTTTAAACCACTTGGCAATGCCAACATTAAAAAAACACAATTTATATGGTGGCCAGCATCATCTCTCTATGGAGGGTGCCTTGATTGATCAAAACCATAACAAGTAGAAAACTGTCCTTTGTTAAAGCTCTTTATAGTCCTGCAGATACAGAGAAAACACATAATTTCTTCTTTACCCAAATTTGGTGTGAAGTACACAAGTTGATCTGGCCTATTTCCAAATCAAGATTGTATGTAGTCATAATTTGTACAATCATGGAAGGATATCCATAACTCCTAATCAAGGAAACATTCAAATGTATCGGATTTATGGAAATTACAACTCTCTTAATAGCTTATTGTTTTCATTTGGAAGATTTACAATTCAAAAAAAAAAAATCTCTGCCACTTAAGTGTGAATTGGCTAAAGGACATCTTAGAATTGATAAACTGGCTCTTTCTTCCTCCAAGAGGTGGACTGGTGGTGATTAGACCACTTGTTCTTGAACTGTCATTCGGCTCGAGCAATATGGTTTGGTTTTGATCTTTCAATCTACACGAAACACATTATTCCAAATTCCTTGTAGTATTGGATCAGAACATGGTTGGTGGAAGCTGACCACACGGAGAAGATGGAGTCTTCGGGTTTTCTATCACACTTGTGACTACTCTGTGGTCTATATGCATTCATTTAAATGTAGTCATGAAAGGATCAACCATCAATCCATATTCAATTCTAACTTATGGTAAAACTACTTACATTTGACAGAAAAACTTTTACAGCTATACGATAAACTATCACTTATCCATTTAGCCAAAAAAAAAATAACCTATACTTATCCCAAAAGTTTTTATTTTTAATTTTTTGGGCTTAATACTTATCCCAAAAGTTTAATCATTATTTAACAAAATTAATTAAAAAAAAAAATGGTACAGCAGACGTCCAACACTGTGTTGGAAAAACGTCAAGAATGGCAACGCCTCATTTGGTAGGTGAAACAAGAAACGGTAAGTGAGGAGGATGTGCCTTCACATCATGAATCATATTGTATACTATATAATAAAAGTTAGACTCAAGAAGTTGTGGTTGCACCAAGTGACTATACTCTCATTACCTAAAGTGGCTAAACTTCATTAAAGGTTTTGGTAAATTACATAATTCCCCTATAATTTGTGGTGTTTTCAAATTCAATACTAAATCTAAATTTTAAATAGTTTTATTTAAAATTTTGAACTTTTAAAATATTTTTAATTCACTCCTTCAATGAAACCACTATTAACTAAAAACAATAAAAATTCACATGTGACTAAAACTTATCAAACACAAAACATCCTCTTTTATTCCTCCTAAAAGTATAAGTAAGACCTTTGCTACACTATCAATCATTTAATTATTGTCATCAAAATATTTATAATAAAATTAATATAGGGATAATTACAGTAAACCTCCTGTGGTTTGCCTGTGTTTCACTTTGCCTACTCATGATTTGAAAAGTGTCACTTTATCCACCTGAGGTTTAAAACGTTAGCAGCCGTAACCCACCTCGCCCCTTTCCGTTAAATAAAAACATAAAACATAAAAAATTTGGATCTAACTTCATGTTAAAACAATTTTTTTCTAGAAATTGAAGAATATCTAGATCAATAAATCCAAAGAAAAAGAAGAAAAAAAAAATAGTGAAATTGACAAGAACATTTTCCATAACTTTGGATCTCAAACCTCTTTTTGATCCAAAATTTCACGGGTTAGTGCCCATAGTATAAAAATCCCTAATTTCTACTCAAAAGCCTAACCCTAGAATTCTAAATTTAAGAAAAGAAACCCAGCAATAAACCCACCGTAATGCACGGTAAAATTCAAATAAACCCATTCAAAAATTCAAGAAAAGAAAAATCAAATGGAAAAAAGGGAGAGAATCGGTTTTTGAAAAAACATACCTGAGAGTATACCCATAATTACATAAAAAAAGAAAAAAGAAAACACAAACGCATGATTCAGACCCAGAAAAAATTAAATCAAAAAGAAGAAAAAGAAAAATCGGTTTTTTTTTTTTTTTAAGAATACCCATACCAGAAAGGTTCTGAATCTCCACAAACTCCACAATACCAATACCTGAAGGTTTTGTTAAGGAATCATAAACTCATTCAAAATCCAAAAAAAAAATCACAAACCCGTGAATCAAAGCCAAAGAAAACCAAAAAAATAAATAAATAAAAAGAGAAGAAAAAAGAAAGAGAGCTTGCCCACTAGAAATTCGGCCAAACCAAGAGAATGGAAATAGATTCAAGTGAGTTCTCCACCTTCAATGTGAGCCAAAGCCAAGAAAAATCAAGCCCAAACCCACAGCAAAAGAGAGAATGTTGAGTGAGAGTAATTTATTTACAAATGTTTTAGAAAAAAGAGAGAGAAAGATTTGTTATTCAATTTCTTAGAAAAAAGTTTTTTTAAGATTAAATTAGATCCAAATTTTTGTATGTTTTAAGTTTTTATTTGTTTTTATTAACGGAAAAGGACGAGGTAAGTTACGGCTGCTAACGTTTTAAAGCTCAGGTAGGTAAAGTAACACTTTTCAAACCATAGATAAACAAAGTGAAATACAAGCAAACCACAAAGGAGTTTACTATAATTATCCCTTAATGTTATATAAGCTCAGGTTATTGCCTCAATTAAACCCCTGTTATTATGCATTAAAAATAATATAAAACTCTATTGCCAAAATTTCAAAAAAATGCAACAAATTACTGCAGTGATTAAAATTCTAATACCGGAAGTTTTTAAAAATTTCATTATTAATCTAATATTATTTTAATAATCTAGCACAAATTTTTTATTTAAGAATACAAGTTGTGTCGTATATGTCATACTTACATGATGTAGCTCAATGCAAGCATTACAATTTGTACAACATAATTGTGTCATGTCACTCGCTGGAAGTCCATTAAAATTACTTTAAACGAAACTCTAATACCAAAGATATAATAAAATTAAAATACTACTCCAATTAAAAATTAATTATTAAAAGTGTCAAAAAAATTTAAAATAAGTTTAACTATTTATTTAAATTATTTTATATCTATTGTAATCTTTTGTTTTTGATAAAAATTTGGTCTTATATATGATATGCCTTCTTCAAGTAGCTTAAAGTATTTTTCGTTCTGTATTTGTACTATCTATTTTATTATTCAATTTTAATTATATTATTAAATATTTCTTTCAATTTACATATGATTCTTGATTAAGTGGTGCATCACACCAGCATAATATATTAATTACTTTTTTTTTTTTTTTTATTGATTCCTTGATATTAATTACATAACAAGAGTTTCATCCTATAAGTTGTAGTTGCACCAAGTGGATGTTTTCTCCTACTTTTTTTTTTTTTTTTCCTTCTTATGCCTATAGTTTGCTCTAATTAAAACTTTATTACCAAGGTGTCTGTAACAGGGTAGAATTTTCACCCAATTTTTCTGCCTCGTAATGGCACTAAGTTACCCACTTTGTCTTGACCAACACCCATTACTCAGTACTCACACAAGCAGTGGTGGCACCACGTACTAATGATTGCACACCCTAAAGTGTTAAAAGCAAATGGAAAAAAATAATAATAATAAAATAAAATAAAATTATATAAGTATTGTATAGGTGTTGAACACCCTTAAATAAAATTTTGAACACCCTGATCCTACTAAACTCAATCCACTTAACCCAAAAAAAAAAATTAACTCAAACAACAACCATAATAACAAAATAAGCCCAAATAACAACAACTGGTGATGGTTTGATATGCGATGGTTTGTTTGTTTCAATTCATAGTTTTACTATGTCCACTGTGTGAGTTTGTGCTTTGATTTGTGGTTTATTTATTTGGTTGTTTGTGGTTTTGTCACTTTGTGGCTTGTGGCTTTGTAATTAATATTAACAACTGAAATAATAGTGTTTAATTAATAATTTATTAATCATATAACTTAATTAAATTAAATTCTTTTTGTCTATTTATCCGCACATCACGTATTGAATGCCTTATAGTTTATCTTTTTCTTTTTTTGCTAGTACTATGGAGAAATTTTCGATAAAGAAATCACTTACACCAAAAGATTCATCTTCTACCCAGAATAAATATGATGATTATAATAGTATACCAAATTCTTCTATACCGCAAGATTCATGTATTATTATTATTATTATTATTATTTTATTTTTAGTTTTTTGTGATATTATATTCAAGTTTTGTAATGAACACCTTGGAAAAAATTCCTGGAACCACCATTGACACAAAAGCCAACAAATTCTCAAAATAGTTTGTGTGAATCGAAAGACACACAGCACAAGCAAGCATGCACAATAAACACACATTTCTATTACTTATTGAACAAAGTACAAAAGGACCAAAAGGCCTTGCCTCACCTAATATCTGCCCTAGTCTAAAACACACAGCCACCTAGACTTACAAGCCCACCTATGCTTACAAGCACTCACTTGGTCACGGGTCACACTTAGGTCCCGTTATAGGATTGGTGTTGGTTTTGATAAAATATGTTTGTTTTGTGGTAAAGTTTATGTCACTAGTGATAAATGTGTGTTTATTGTTGTAAAAATAAAATATGTGAATTCCAGGAACATGAGTGATATTTATGGTAAGCTCAACTTTACTACACATTACACACCATTTACCACAACTGATAAAAATATTATTAAAAAACACATCCTATAATTTTTTACACTTGTGGCAGGACGGTCCCGTAGCGGGACCTTAGAATTTCCGCTTGGTCACACATGCTGCTCACCCCGAACACCCCCAACAACATAGGGTTATAATGTGTAGCAATTAACTGCCCTATGCTTTGGTGCCACAATCTGGGAACTGCCCCTGGAATGAATGCCTTGTTGTGCTTGTACACAATAGCAATGCTTGCTGCCAAAACTCCCAAATAATCAGCCATGCATGTGCTACTTGGTAACTACTTAGTAGGGAAATTCTTAGGTCCCGCTATGGGATGTCCCGCCAAAGGTGTAAAAAATTGTAATATTGGTGTGTGTTTTGATAAAACAGAATTTAGATAATTTTTTTAAAAATAAAATAAAATAAAGGAGTATCTTTCTTATGTACATTGTGAACAACAAGATCAGATGCTAACCAAGTTACTGAATTGACTTTTTGAAAATAAGGACAGAGGGAAAGAAAGAGAGAGAAAGAATCGTATATACTCTATCTAAAAGCATCACCAGCAGTACTTTAAAACTGCTGTGTATCTCTACAAATAGGGAACAAAACCAAAAAAAGCGCTCCAGCAGTCGTCTATTTTAACACTCCATCTTCAAATTTTTTTAGAAAATGAACAGTAGCTTTTCACAAATGAAAAGCTACTGTTCATTTTCTATCCGATTAAATCGATTAAAAAAATGCATGCAGGACCACCAAATATAAATAGTTTAGTTTTTCCGAAATCTTCATTTCAACTGATTTTTTTTCTCTCTCTTCACTCCGTGCTCTCTCTTCTCTCTTCTCTCTTCTCTCTGCTCTCTGTGCTCTCTGTGGTGGAAATTTTTTTTTTCTTTTCTCAGCAGCCACCACCAAGGAGAGACCCACGACGTGGCATTTTTTTTTTTCTTTTCTCAAATAACTTTCCACCACCACCTGTGAGTGAGGCCAGCCACCACCAAGGAGAGACCCACGGCGTCGGCGTGGCTCTTTTCTCAGATCTGTAACCACCGAGGCCAGCCACCACCACGCGCGAAGCACGAACCACCACGCCGCGAAGCCGAACCACCTTGCCGTGCCGATCCCAACGGTCTGGAGGTGGTGGAGCCTTCCGATCTGCACGGTGGTTTTTGGTTGCTGAGATTTGTGGTGGTTTTTGGTTGCTGAAATTTCATTTGTGGTGGTTTTTGGTTGCTCTGGTTGATTTACGGTGGTTGTGGTGGTGGCGGGGTGGGAAGGATTACGGCAGTTGGTTATTTTTGGTGCGAAACAATAATACAGAAAAGTAAAAAATATAATATTTAAATGTGGTAAAATAATAAAAAAATATATTTAAATAGAGTAGAGAGTGAAATAGAGAGTACTACTGGAGTAAAAATAAATAGAGAGTTGTTGATAGTGTAAATATAGAGATAGAGTAGAGAAAATTTTAAAAAACTGCTGGAGTTGCTTTAATTGAATATATTTTGTACAATGAAAGATACATGAGGGCCTGATTATGTTAAGTGATCTTTGTTCTCAACACTGCTTCTGCAGTAAACACAAAACACTTCTCCTTGATAACCCCATTTCGATTAGCGGAAAAAAAAAAATAATAATAATAATAATAATAATAACCCCATTTCAATAATCCATTCTGGGAGAGGTTCAATTTGTGTCCTCGTGCACGCGCAGGTTAAGAGAGAGAGATGGATATCAATATATTCTCAGATAGACTGACAAAGCTGTTAACTGGGAAAAAAACCTCGCTCAATGAAGTGAAGGATCAGATTCATATGCTTCACAAAGACATAAAAAATATGTGTTCGTTTCTCGTGAAGGTCGATGGAGCTGAGCACGCTATATTGGGGCCATCAAGCAGAAAATGGTGGAACTTTCCTATCAGGCTGATGATGCTCTTGACAGATACATGGTCAACTCCAAATTGCAGCATAAGAGCGAATACGACATCGAGGAGGATCGGAAACGGCTACTTAACTTTCTTCGTAGGTTCAATAAACGTGTCGATTCTACAAAAACTGAAATACATAAAGTTTATGCCAACCCAGCCGAGTATAATATAGTTGACCAAATTCAAGCACAACCCAGAAGTTGTTTTATGATTGTAGGGAAGGAGAAGGAGAGGCAGCTCATTAGCAAGGAACCCCGCATGGTGGGTCGAGGGGCTGAGATGGAGAAGCTGTTGGATCTTCTCATTGAAGGAGATCCACAGCTTGCTATAATTTCAATTGTGGGCGAGGCGGGTTTGGGCAAGACAACACTTGCTGCAGAAGCTTACAACAGCGTTTATGTGAAGAACTATTTTGATTGTCGTGCTAGGGTTCATGTGTCTTCTAAATCTACAGCAAATGAAATTTTAAAGGTGATACTGAAATCGGAGGTGCAATTTGCTAAGTCAGCTGAATCTATGAGCACAGAAGAAGCATGTCAATCTCTTTTTAAACACTTAAAGGAGAGGAGGTTTCTCATAGTCTTTGATAATGTTTCCGAGACCGACTTGCCTGGTAATGTAAAAAAAAGCCTTTCCGGATGATGGTAACGGAAGTAGGCTACTATTAACAACAACAGCAAAATGGATGGCTCATGAGGGACAACCCAGAAACCTTCATTTAGCCTTATCATCATTGGACGAAGATCAGAGTTGGGAGATGTTGGTTAGTAATATGGTGTTCGAGCACAACAATTGTCCACTTGCTCTTGAGGATTTTGGAGGTTTTGAAGATTCCTTGGTGAAGAAGTGCCATGGATTTCCTTTGGCCATCCTTTTACTGGGGAGTTTGCTGTCCAAGAAGCAAAAAAAAAGCTGTGTGGTCAAAAGTGGAAATATTTCTTCCAAGATCTAGAGATGATTTGAATTGGCAATTTTTCAAGATGATGTTATTCTCTTACAACGATTTACCGGATTACTTGAAACCTTGCCTCCTCTATTTTGCTATCTTCCCTGAAGACTCTAAGGTGTCAACTCGGCAGTTGTTCCAGCTGTGGATAGCTGAAGGTTTCATTCATGAAAACTTTGAGGCAACTGCAGAGGTGTACTTAGATGAGTTGATAGACAGAGGGTTTATTCAAGTGCTGAAGAGGGATCTGATGGCAGGGTGAAAACATGTAAAATTCATGATCTCGTTTTGGAATTTATAGCTGGAAAAGCCAGCCGAGATAGATTTGTTCAGAATCAGGGACCGCATCATGAAGAACTCAAATGTCGACGCCTTACAATTCATGTTGACCTGTCTGAGATCATTTCCTTAAATTATTTTTCTCCAAACCTCCACTCTTTCATGTGCCTCCTTCAAAAAAACAGAATCTTACCAGAAACCGTGGTAAAAATATCTGTGAAAGATTCAAATTACTTAGGATCTTGAACTTGGGACTTGTATTTGTTGAAGAATTTCCAATTGGAATTGAGAATTTGTTTCATTTGAGGTATCTTACGTTGAATGCCCCTTCCATCAATAGTATCCCTGCATAATTATGTAACCTTAGGAATCTTTACACGCTAGACATGCCATTTAGCAACATCTACCACACACCAGAAAATTTTTGGAATATGCAAATGCTGAGATACCTGAACTTTTGTCTCATTACTCTAACTAGTCCTTCGGGTATTCCTGAAAGCACTTTGGGAGATCTCCAATTTTTATCACTCCTAAATGCCAGTAGTTGTTCCGTGGATGTGCTAAGTAGGATGACCAACCTTCAAACACTGCGAATCTATGGAGATTTGGGTTCTCACCACGAAGCATTATCAGTCAATCTTTCTAGACTGAGCTGTCTCAAATCATTGAGGCTGGTAGGAAACAAGCCAGCAAAATTCCTGGGTGAATACAAATTTCCTTCAAGTCTGACCCACCTAACCTTGTTGAGCACTGAGCTGAAGGATGATCCTATGCCAACGCTTGAAAATCTTCCAATGCTTTTGGTTCCTACAGCAGAAGAAAACTGGCATGTACCACAGGAAAATTCCCTTGCCTCCAAGTCCTGCATCTAAAGTCAATGCAATGGCTAGAGGAGTGGACAATGGAACCAGGAGCCATGCCTGAACTTGTAAGCTTAGTAATAAATCCTTGTGCTTACTTGAGAAGACTTCCCGAGGAACTGTGGCGTGTGAAGACCTTTTGCAAATTGGAGCTATGGTGGCCTCGCCTGGAGTTGAAACCAAAGCTCAGGGAATTTGAGGATATGGATCAGTATGACATCCAGATTCACCCTTCTGGACTGTAAAGAGCATGGATGAGATTCACCACCAAGTCACCTTGTGTAAGTTTCTGCTTATTTATTTATATTAATTTGTTCCATTTTGTCTCATTTATCTTGTTATTTCATATCATTATGAAACTTTTGATTAGGCAATAATAAAATCTCCTAGAAAATTCATTTGGCAAAAGTGCATCTATATATGGTAACAATGTTTCATCATCATCCTGCCTATGTGCATATATTCATGACAATTATTGCTCTTGTTATCTCCAAAACATGTCCATAGGAAAGAAGTTAGTCTGTCATAATTTTAAAAAGTGCAGTTTATACAATTGAATTATCATTCAATTACTTGCTCTTCATACCTACTAGTTAAGATACAAACTAAGGAGATCATGGGCAGCTGGTTCCTTTGATTATAGGAAATTAATAAATGGTTTCGAGAAAAAAATAATGGGTCCTCTGATTTCTCTCCCCTTGTTGTTTCCTTTTGTAGGTAAGGTTGGAGAGGCTCCATTATCACTGCAAGAAACCTGTTTCAACTAAAATATGGTGTTGGTCGGTTCAATAAAGTTCCTTATTCTAAGCCTATATAAATAAGTAGTCACCACAAATGCTACGTGAAATGCTTGCTTTCATAGACTTTGTGGAGATGCAGGAGTGTTGTTTTGGTCAAATTTCAGAGTTTGGAACATAATTAAGTGCTTATCATACTAGCTATGTTATTCACAAGTATGGTTCAATTATGTATTTGGTGTATTTTTTTAAATATTTGTGCTTCTGGTTTGGTCAACAGTGGACCATGTGTTTGATATGAAATCAAACCTTTTCAAAGTTTATTACAAACGTTGAATTAGAATTGCTAATCTAACTTCTTACTTCAAAAGTGTGTGCTTGGTTCGGTAATGCCTTAATGACAAAGACTTTTTTCGTATGACACCAAATAAAGTATGAAGGATGAAGTAAATTGTAGATTGAATAACATAAATACATAGAGATATTTTGCATTAAAGCTTATAAAGTACAAGTACAATAAGAACAACTTACAAACACTAATGAACACACTTGAACACTTGAAGAACACTTGAACACACTGAAGATCACAATAGATCTCTTGCACATAGGTTGTGGAGGTTGAGTTGTCGAGAGCTTCTTTGAAGAATAAACCTTCTTATTAATAGTAAAAAATGTGGTTATTTCTATCAAATAACTACCCATCAATAACTATTTTGGGTGGTTTATTTTTAGGAAAATAACTACTCCCAATAGTTTGGAAATAATGACATATGTCATCCACATCGTGGAAATTATTGGTAGTTATATCCTACTATTAACTTCCTCCATGAAAGTTGGAAATAATGACACATGTAAATGGAAGTTACAAATAATTTAATTTCTATATAATTACACATATAATATGGCTACCAACTTAATATATTATGGTGGTCAATATTATATATATAATACTATATAATAAAATTATTTTTATGTGTAAACCATGGACATGCCTTGAATCCATCGAATTTGTTCTGATAATATCAATTAGAAGTTAATCCACACTGTTCTAACAAGGCTTTCATCTCCTCCTCCTTCCTTAATAGATTAGTATAAATATAAATATATAATAATATAAAAATACCACAAACCAATCGATTTAGCCATTTGTGTTATTGAAGTTACTAAAGAATTTTGACCGAACCATATGCACTAGCTGTCAAGGCATCTAATTAATAAATCACTCATACTTCACCACGACAATGAAAAAAGGATAAAACTTAGATACAGTTCCTTAGGTTAGGTATATTAGGTTCTCTAATTGAATTCAAACACATGATTACATTAACCAATGAAATACA
The DNA here is from genome assembly GCA_907173295.1 of Fagus sylvatica. Classification (NCBI taxonomy): domain Eukaryota; kingdom Viridiplantae; phylum Streptophyta; class Magnoliopsida; order Fagales; family Fagaceae; genus Fagus; species Fagus sylvatica. The sequence continues at coordinate 49,845,822 of OU015761.1, forward strand.
ATCAATGTTATCTTTTCCAAGAATATTTGAATTTAATATATTTGAATTCAACTAGGAACCTAACGTACTTGACCTAAGGAACTGTACCTAAATTTTACCCTATGGGAAAAAACTAATGATGCGTTTCGAGCAATTAAAGTCAGCCACCCTTCCAAAACCAAAGGGAGAAAATAGGATCTCCAAATAGCTTATGCCAATAAAAACATGCTAATATAACACATAAAAGTAGGTAGGTTAAGAGCGTAGTAATGGAGGAGAAAGAGACACTCCTATCCGTAATACCAATCATTACTAAGAGTGATCCTCATATATGAGGAATGTGTTTTTGGTTCGATTTTCACTCTAAACTTCGTAGCGATTTTCTTTCTAAGTCTTGTCCAGCTCAGCTCTTTTTCATCCAACAAATATGTCATCTTTTATGAATACAAATCTTTTATCCCACTTTTTATGTTCTACTTTATATTCTACCATCTATAATATACCACATGTCAAATTGTGTTTGATTTTTTTTTTTTTTTTTCATTTTAAATCTGAGTTATTTATAAAAAAAAAAAAAAAAAATTATTGATTGATAGAAATATAAAGAAAATACAAAAAGTAAGATAGAGGATTTGTATTCCTCATTTATACAACTAAGCTTTACACGCTAAGCTTGTCAGAGGCTCGTATGTCTCACAGATGTTCTAAGCCCATGCGTGAGATTTTATTGAGCCCAAAGCTAATATCTCTCTTGCCCTCCCAAATTTTAACGTTTCCTTTGTGTGGGCTTGGTCTATACAGTAGAGCAGAGCAAGAGTCCAGGCTTAGGCCTGCTCTTAAGACTTTTTAAATCATGTGAGCCTCGCGGGCTTGGGCCCAATTCTGAGGTCTTTGATTACATCGTGTAGGCTGTACAGAATTTGATCCTTTTTAAGAATTTGGCCCCAAACAATGCTCAATATTGGAAGGCTTATACTCGGAATTTTATCATCCATCATCATCACCCATAAGATAGTCGTACAAAGATAGAATATACACGTGATCTACAATGCGAAGATCTCATTATTTCAATCAATTGACTAAACTAAGCTCTACTTATTTGTTATGATGAGCTGTAACCGCAATCTTGCTGTGGTTAGTGGTAGTGGCAGAAGAAAAATATTCCTAAACCTAAGAGTGAAGGTTTCCGAGTTTTCCTATATAAAACTACTCTTTCTTTCGTTCTCTTTGCACTAACTTAAGAGCGCAGCCCTCTCTCTCAGTTTTTACTAGTTTTTCTCTTTGGCTTACCACCGCTTTGATCCTTGTTTTTGTTTTTTTTCCATGGAGAATTATTACTACGGTGGATTTGAAGGGAACGATGAGCAACCGGCTGAGAACAATGGACTGCAAATCATCGCGGTTCCTGAGCCCATACAAATACAACAAAGCTTTGATGAGTTGCCCAGACAACAAAATTCTGTCAATGAAAATCTCAGTCATCATGTTACTTACGTCTGTAATGTCTGCCAAAGACAATTCTCTTCCGGACAGGCTCTTGGTGGCCACATGCGGATTCACTCAAAGATGAAGAAATTGGAAGATATAGTTGATGTTACTTCTTCTTCAGAAAAATGTGTAGATTATGGCACAATTGGAACTGAACACCAGTCTGACGAAGTTATTTTAGCTGCTTATAATTTAATGTGTCTAAGTCAAGGTTGCCATGATTTATTAGATAGTCAAAAAGATGTCAATGAAACTAGACAGAAGGACGAGAATGAATATGGAGTTTCTGAACATGTAATTCAATGGAAGCGAATGAGGAAGGAGTCACAATTAAAAAATAAAAGAGTGCGACAAGTCAAATACAATATTGAGACGACTGATACTATGCTAGCAGAGCAGAAGATGAAGATGATTTGGAAACCAAAAGTAAGAGCTTTTAAGTCTCGATCGCAAATTCAGAAAAAAATATTTAAGGGGTCTAAGGTTTTTAATTGCAAAACTTGTGGAAAAATCTTTCCAACTTTTCAAGCATTAGGAGGTCATAGATCTAGCCATTGCAAAAGTAAGAACACTCAAGCTATCGAACTATCCTATGCTACAGAAGGAAAAAAGTATGCCACTTCTAGTTTTCAATTTAAAGGAAAAATAGAATTTCAAGAAGATGCATCTTTGCACCAATGCAACATATGCTACAAGACATTCCCAACACCTAAAGATCTAGGTGACCACAAGAGGAGACATTGGACGGGAGGGTCAACGGAAATTGAACTAAGTGAGGTCGAGTCTGAAGACAGTCAGACTACTGTTGGTTCTATAGAACCTTTGCTATTAGAAGAGAAAGCAAGTAAGACTGATCGTAAAGTATTAGACTTCGATCTCAACGATCTTTGCACTATAGATGAGTAATGCAGATGCTACTTAGATTAGGTAAGGTAGTTTAATTTATGTGTATTTTCTTTCTCTATAAGTCTAATTTTCTCAAACTTAATTTGGATTTTGTGAAGTTAGTATTTCTTTATCTTTCTTGTATTGTAGTATTAGGTTCTATATTTACATGCTTATCAATTGGGTTTGGTAATCCTACTTGGTGTACGCAAGTAAAGAATTCATAATCTTATTTGTATTGCAAGTATTTTAACCATGTTTTAATATATGTTTAGTCTAGGGTTTAACCTCATACTTGTTATGGATAGTCATTGTAATACACAGTTGATATATAAAAAATGTAGTCATCAAGAGATTTCCTTCGTTAACGTAAGCGGTCAAGCTAGACGTCTTTCTCTCTTTCTCTTATTGCTTCCACTTTATCTCTCTACATTATTTTATTTTCTCCTTTCTATTCTATTAGTAACATTCAACCTTCAGGAACAATCTTAATCATGACTAAGATAAAAGAAACCCTAGCTCTAACTAGCCAGGTTGAACAAAAAGACTTTTTATTTTATTTTTTTCCAAAAGCCGATGCAATTCGATTTTGAAAGAAACTTGTAAATTTGGCTATAAATAAACCATGATGAGCAATGAATGTCAAGACACTATAAGAAAATATGTTTAATACAACAGGTTTTATTGCAACAAAAAACAATTATAGAGGTAATAGATAATCTATTACATCTCCAAGCTATTTTTCGTTGCAATAATTACTAAAAGATACTAATTTATTACATCCATATGATATTGTTGCAATAAGTTATGAAATGTTGTTGCAATAAGTCATAAAATTTATTACATCTCCAAGCTATAAAATTTATTGCAATGACTTTGAAAGTCAATTCAAGAATTACTTATATTACATCCAAAATCCTTGTTGCAATAGATAAAACACTTTAATTCATCTACCTTAGTTGTTGCAATAGCAAAACCCTTCTTTCACATCAAATATATTGTTGCAATAGACTTTTGCTAATTCCCCCGCTCAATTGCTTAGTAATCTATTGCAACGAAATTGCCGAAGCAATAATTTATTACAAAGAAAATGTCATTGTAATAAGTTAGTACCAATTACTTAGTAATCTATTGTAACAAAATTGCTGAAGCAATAATTTATTACAATAAGAATGTCGTCGTAATAAGTTAGTACCAACTATTTTCGTGGTCTATTGCAACGAAATTGCCGAAGCAATAATTTATTACAACAAAAACGTCGTCGTAATAAGTTAGAACCAATTATTTTCATGGTCTATTGCAACGAAATAGCCAAAGTAATAACATATTACAACAAAAAAATCGTTGTAATAACTAAAGTTTATTGCAATGAAATTGTTGTTGCATTAACCTATTGTCTCAGAGTTTATTGCAACGGTTCGCAACGACTTTTTGGTCGTTGCAATAGAGTTTATTTGCAACGAAAATGGACTTATTGAAACGACTTTTTTCGTTGTGATAAATGATTTTCTTGTAGTGAGCCTTTTTGTCCTAAAAGAACATGGCACATACTAAAAGTATAAGTCTTGGGTGTAACAAGGTTAATTATCAAATATTGGGCATGTAGCTCTTCAACAAATGGAAAATTTGCAGTAGTATAGCAAAGGATTAAAATGTAAACTCCTATAGACAGGGTCGGTTCTGGAGTAAGACCAGCAAGACTTTGGGCTTGGGCAACCCCCCACCCATAGGGCAACCACAGAAGAGGAAAAAAAAATGTTCTCTTTCTCTCTTGCAGATGGCAGGAACCAAAAAGAAGAAAATGATGAATAAAAATAGAATAAATAGAGGAAAAACAAGAAGAAGAAAGAGGAGACAAAAAAAACAAAAATAGTGTTGATTTGTCTCTATTCTCTCTACATTGTTCTTCTTCTTTTCCTTCTTTATCGTCTTCTTCTTTCTTCATCTTCTTCAGTTTCTCTTTCTCTCTCTTTTTTTTAATTTCGAGGTATGATTGATTTTTGTGTGGCTTGTCAGCTTCTCTTTTTACTTCTCTTGTTTTTTTGAGTTTTTCACCCCGCCCACATGTAATTAAGTTTTTTTTTTTTCAAATTTTTATATTATCAAATGAGTTGGACATGGGCAATCATGGTTGGAAAATAGCTTTCATTTTTAACAAAGCTAAGATTTTAAGTCATAATTAAATATATTAAAGTTTATACTCACCAATAATTGTTGATTATATTAGTTTAATAGGACTAATTGTGTATAAGAAGTAGTTTTAGTTTAATATTTATACTGTAATGCTTAAGGTTTTTATTTTGTGTGACTAGACAAATATCATTTCCTATTGATTATTTATGTTTTTTCTTTTGTTAGTTTTTTTTTTAGTGAATGAATTGTGATTTGAAACTGGATTACAATATCATATAGGTTATAAATACTATGATGAAGAATGATAATAACAAGAATCGACTAAGATCTTAAATACAAAAACTCTGGATCTTATAATAGAAAAATCAAGCAACGAGAACTTGTTTTCTTTAAATCGGATCGTGCTAATTATAAAACACTATAATCGGGGTTAATATTTTTATTTATTTTTATGTAATTCAAGCTAAAAGCATTATCTAACCTTAATTTTGCATTATTTAAAAAAAAAAATCTTTTTTAATATTTAATAATAAGTGGGCAACCAAAATTAGGACGAGTTTGGGCAACCCAAACCTTAAAACCGACCCTGTTTCTAGGCAAGTTGTGTAGAAGCTGAGCGCTGCAAATAAGAGTGCAAATAAAGCCGGTAAATTTAAAATAACAACATGCATGAATGCAATCTTAATATGTTGGGATACTTCTTCTATGAGTTTTGCTTTGTTTAAACAACAATCATCAGTGGGGCAGAGAATGTAGTTCACATTAACAAGAAATTAATACACATGTTATATACTTAAAACAATGGTTTAAATACCGTTTTGGTCCTTAACCTTTGGCATTTGTGTCAAATTGGTCCTTAACCTTTCAATGGTGTCAAATTGGTCCTCAACCTTTCAACCTTGTGTCAAAATGGTCCTTACCGTTAAGTATTAGATGGAAAATGTTGACGTGGCTAACGATTTAATTTTAATTTTAAAATTATCTGACGTGGCATGCCAACTCAATTTTTAATAAATAAAAATGCCAACTCAAATTAAAAAATAAAAAATAAAAAATTATGATATAAAACTCAATTAATTTAAAACTTAATGTCTTTGTATTTTTTTTAATGATATCAGTATATTCAAATTATCATTTTATTAGATCTGTATAATTTAAGTTTTTTAATGACCATTTAAATTTTTAATAGTAATTTAAGTTTTTAATGAATACCCTGAAAAAATTTCCTAAAGCCGCAACTTATTACATCTCCAAGCTATTTTTCATTGGAATGGTTACTAAAAGATACTAATTTATTACATCCATATGATATTGTTGCAATAAGTTATAAAATGTTGTTGCAACAAGTCATAAAATTTATTACATCTCCAAGCTATAAATTACTTGCAACGACTTTGAAAGTCAATTCAAGAATTACTTATATTACATCCAAAATCCTAGTTGCAATAGATAAAACACTTTAATTCATCTATCTTAGTTGTTGCAATAGCAAAACGATTCTTTCATATCAAATATATTGTTGCAATAGACTTTTGCCAATTCCCCCGCTCAATTACTTAGTAATTTATTGCAATGAAATTGCCGAAGCAATAATATATTACAACAAAAATGTCATTGTAATAAGTTAGTACCAATTACTTAGTAATCTATTGTAACAAAATTGCCGAAGCAATAATTTATTATAACGAGAATATCATCGTAATAAGTTAGTACCAATTATTTTCGTGGTCTATTGCAACGAAATTGCCGAAGCAGTAATATATTACAACAAAAATGTCGTTGTAATAAGTTAGAACCAATTATTTTCATGGTCTATTGCAACGAAATTGCCGAAGTAATAACTTTTTACAACGAAAAAATCGTTGTAATAACTAAAGTTTATTGCAAAGAAATTATTGTTGCATTAATCTATTGTCTCAAAGTTTATTGCAATGGTTCGCAACGACTTTTTGGTCGTTGCAATAGAGTCTATTTGCAACGAAAATGGACTTATTGAAACGTCTTTTTTTATTGTGATAAATGATTTTTCTTGCAGTGAGCCTTTTTGTCCTAAAAGAACATGGCACATACTAAAAGTATAAAGTCTTGGGTGTAACAAGGTTAATTATCAAATATTGGGCATGTAGCTCTTCAACAAATGGAAAATTTGCAGTAGTATAGCAAAGGGATTAAAATGTAAACTCTTATAGGCAGGGTCGGTTTCGGGGTAAGACCAGCAAGACTTTGGGCTTAGGCAACCCCCCATCCGTAGGGCAACCACAAAAGAGAAAAAAAAAATGTTCTCTTTCTCTCTTGCAGATGGCAGGAACCAAAAAGAAGAAAATGATAAATAGAAATAGAATAAATAGAGGAAAAACAAGAAGAATAAAGAGGAGAGAGAAAAGAAAAATAAAAACATGTTGATTTGTCTATGTTCTCTCTACATTGTTCTTCTTCTTTTCCTTCTTTATTATCTTCTTCAGTTTCTCTTTCTCTCTCATTTTTTAATTTCGAGGTATGATTGATTTTTGTGTGGCTTGTCAGCTTCTCTTTTTACTTTTTACTTTTGATTTTTTTTTTCTCTTGTTTTTTTCAGTGGCTGGCAACATTTCACCTGCCCACATGTAGTTAAGTTTTTGTTTTTTACTTTTCAATTCTTATGATATTTACGGTCAATGTTGGGTTGTGGATGGGTGACCTCTTTTTTCTTTTTTTTCAAATTTTTATATTATTAAACGGGTTGGACGTGGGCAATCATGGTTGGGAAATAGATTTCATTTTTAACAAAGCTAGGATTTTAAGTCATAATTAAATATATAAAAGTTTATACTCACCAATAATTGTTGATTATATTAGTTTAATAGGACTAATTGTGTATAAGAAGTAGTTTTAGTTTAATATTTATACTGTAATGCTTAAGGTTTTTATTTTGTGTGACTAGACAAATATCATTTCCTATTGATTATTTATGTTTTTTCTTTTGTTAGTTTTTTTTTTTTTTTAGTGAATGAATTGTGATTTGAAACCGGATTATAATATCATATAGGTTATAAGTACTATGATGAAGAATGATAATAACAAGAACCGACTAAGATCTTAAATACAAAAACTCTGGATCTTATAATAGAAAAATCAAGCAACAAGAACTTGTTTTCTTTAAATCGGATTGTGCTAATTATAAAACACTATAATCGGGGTTAATATTTTTATTTATTTTTATGTAATTCAAGCTAAAAGCATTATCTAACCTTAATTTTGTATCATTTAAAAAAAAAATCTTTTTTTAATATTTAATAATAAGTGGGCAACCAAAATTAGGACGAGTTTGGATAACACAAACCTCGGGACCGACCCTGCTTGTAGGCAAGTTGTGCAGAAGCTGAGCGTTGCAAAATAAGAGTGCAGATAAAGCCAATAAATTTAAAATAACAACATGCATGAATGCAATCTTAATATGTTGTGATACTTCTTCTATGAGTTTTGCTTTGTTTAAACAACAATTATCAATGGGCAGAGAATGTAGTTCACATTAACAAGAAATTAATCCACATGTTATATACTTAAAACAATGGTTTAAATACCGATTTAGTCATCAATCTTTGGCATTTGTGTCAAATTGGTCCCTAACCTTTCAACGGTGTCAAATTGGTCCTCAACCTTTCAACCTTGTGTCAAAATGGTCATTGCCATTAAGTGTTAGATAGAAAATGCTGACGTGACTAACGATTTATTTTTAATTTTAAAATTATTTGACGTGGCATGCCAACTCAAATTAAAAAATAAAAAATAAAAAATTATGAATATAAATCTCACGTGCGTGGCACGTGAGGCATGTGAGTTTCTTATTTTCTTTCCTCTTATTTCACGTTCTAATCAGATACTCAAAATTTTTTTTTTTTCTTCAAATCCCTAACCCTCTTGCACAGCCATTCACCGCCCCTCCCTCTCGCACAACCATTTACTGCCGCCCTCTCACGCCTCTCACTATTCCAATCGCCGCCCATGTCATTCTAAACTATATTGTACCTTAGTCTTTTATGCATCCAGTTACCACACATGGAAGATAATATGAAAGTTTATATTCTAGATTTGGACAAGGAAGAAACTAAACAATAAGACATGACCTTTGAATTTCCCTCACCAAAGTAGGCAGATTTCCCTCAACTACCCAACAAATAAGACTCCAACGTTAACATTAGCAACTAATTATATAATTACATAATGACTAGAGCTCGTACAGCGGTACAGGACTAAGACTCCAACGTACAGAAGAAGACGTATTCAAACCAGCTTGAATCCCACTATCCACGGCAAATTGTAATTCATTTTTCCCCCTCATAATTTTTTCACTGATTTTTGCTTTTTTAATAATTTTTTATTGAGTGCTTTTTTGCTTTCAATTTCAACCACATGCAATACCTATTGCATGAATTTCAATCCATCCACGGCTATCTTATGCAGGAATTCCAACAGCTCTCTCATGCCAGCTTGCACGTATCAATTACTTAGGGGGCGTTTGGTTCGCGTGATATACCTGTGATCGTAATGACATTAGCGTGATATGGAACATTACGGTGTTGGGTTCGCTTAAATATCCGTAATGTAACATTACAAAAGTAATCACATCATCCAAAATTAGTGTGATGAGATTACCTTATTACATTAGAAGAATCTCACATTCCATCTCTTTGAAAACACGCGTGATGTGCAAATTTGGGCAAAATTTATGTTGTTGACAAAATTGTCCAGCCCAATCACTCTTATTTACAAAACTTGCCACTGTTATAATTTTTTTCAAACTCTCCCAACCCTAGCCGTCTCTGCCTCTCTCTAGCATATGACTCTTTGCCTCTCTCTCTAGCAATGGCTCATCATGCGGTTTTAATGGTGCTTGATCGTCGGAGTCTCGCCGGAATCATCGCCATCTAACTTCCAGACACCGAAGCTTTCATCGGTAAGTTCTCGATTCTCAAAATTTTTTTTGCTTTCCTTCGTTTTCTGCATATAACATCGGTAATGTGAGGTGGTTCTATATGCTATCTGATTTGGTGGTTTTTTGAGTGGAATTATTGCTTGGAAACTTTACGTTTATGGAGAAGTATAAAGTAGTTAAGGAAAATTTTTGGTTTTTGATTTTTTTGGCTTTTGATTATTTAATAAACTGGATGTTGCTGTAGGGACTGTAATTGATGAAAAAAATTAAGTTTGATTCTGAAAATTTTGTATCTATTGGTGGATTATGTGTTGCTGCTTACATGCAGTGAATCTAGATTAGTAGGTGGATTACATGTGGCTTTTGTGTTTGTTGTAAGAGCTGAATGAGGAAGCTTTGTGATTTGGTTTAGGAATACTATCACTTTTTGGTGGTGGTTCTTTGGAGCTTAAGATTTTATCATGGTCATGGAGCCTTCTTTGCTTGTTGTTAGGGCTGTTAGGATCTTAGCTATTTTGGAGACAGATTGTGTGAGATAAAGGGTTTGAAATCATTGAGTTTAGTGGGAAGCCAGCTTAGTTGACGGAATTTCTGAGAAATGAACTAATGTCAATATTTTCAAGTCTTGGTCAAGTGGTAAGGTGGGGTGTACATGCTCAAATATGCTATGAAGTCTAACTAAATAAGAGATGTCTTGGACTTTTTTTCTTTTTTTTTTTCAGTGGGGGCAGGGTAAGTAAGGTTGGACTTGTTGCTAGTGAAAATTTAGGACTCAAATTGAGTTTTAGGTGCTTGGATGTGCAAGGCAGAATGTAGTTTTAGCTTCTTTTTTTGAACCTCCTATATATCTTTGTTAGAAACAAGAGAAAGTGTCAATTAAGGTACAAGCCTTTCAGTATTTGATTTTTAATTTGCTTATTATCCATTTTCTTTGTTCCTCATGGTATACTTTTCTAGTTAGTGATTGTAAGTACTGGATTGATGGATTAAATTCCGTTTATATCAATTGGAAAGCATAGGGATTTATCCCATTCCAAATCCATATAATGTTGACTTTTAGGAATATATTCACTAGTTCACTATGTAAAAAATTACTAAAGTCATCTTTGGACCCATCATGCGAGAGAGAATAAACCAAAGCCATGTGGATCTTCTACACTTGCTGAGATTGTTAAATGCAGCCTTGAAGTTTTAATTTATTACATTTTTTTCTGTAGAGAATAAACCAAAGTCAAGTGGATCTACACTTGCTGAGATTATTAAATGCAGCCTTGAAGTTTAAATTCATTGTTTTTTTTTTTTAAATAGAAAATTACCCAGAGTCATGTGGATCTAGACTTTGCTGAGATTATTAAATGCAGCCTTGAAGTTCAAATTCATTGCTTTGTTTATATAAATTTTTCTAGACCTTGGAAAAAAAGTTCTCATTTTCCAAGCATATATTGATACAGGTATAAGTTAGTATAGGAAATAAGTATAATCCATAATCATGTACTAGAACAAGACCTTCTTGCATGAAGTTGTTCCTCTGCCCCATCTGAAGCAGAATGCCTTGCAAAGCACTTAATTTCATGCCTTCTTTTCTCATCTAATTTCCCTCTTCCCTTCTCACTACCTTCCACCCATCTTCTAAGTCTTTGAAGCAACTTTCCCCTTTTAAAACAAGAGAAAGTGTCAATTAAGGTACAAGCCTTTCAGTATTTGATTTTTAATTTGCTTATTATCCATTTTCTTTGTTCCTCATGGCATATTTTTCTAGTTAGTGATTGTAAGTACTGGATTGATGGATTAAATTCCGTTTATATCAATTGGAAAGCATAGGGATTGTATTGATCTTATAATGTTCTTTGTTCCTCAAATTTAATTTTTCCATCCACTCTATTGTTGTAGTATTCATCTAATTCTAAAATATTCAGTCATGGAGACATTGCATTGTTCTTATAATGTTGTTTGTGTTTATGTTTAATAGAATCAATGGCGCGGATTCCTCTGGCTAGGAAAAAAAAGCTGGTCACATTGTTGGTGCTTTATATGGATTTGCTTAATCAATTGTTTTTTATGACTTATTTGACAACAATTATTATATTGAGATATCGTTCTATAAGGAAGAAGAGTGGTGGGAATTCTTATCATAGACATTTGGTGAGAGAATTGACTCTTAGGCGTATGGTCTTTAATGGTGACCTAGAATGTCTTGAAAACACAAGAATGGATAGACATAGTTTCCATAGATTGTGTGACATGCTTAAGACAACCGGTCGCTTGAGTGCCACAAGGAATATGAATGTTGAGGAGATGGTTGCGATGTTTCTACATATAGTAGCACATGATGTTAAGAACAGAGTTATAAAGCGACAATTTGCCCGGTCTGGGGAGACAATCAGTAGGCAATTTAATAAAGTCCTGAATTCCATTATACGCCTTTATGACGATTTACTCGAGAAGCCTGAGCCTGTTCCTGAGGACAGTACAGATTCCGTTTGGAAATGGTTTAAGGTACTTTGATTTATGTGTTTGTGGCTACATGAGAATGCTTTTATTTTATGTATAGTGATTTTATCTATATTTGTGTGTACTAGAATTGTTTAGGAGCACTGGATGGAACATATATCAATGTGAATGTGTTGGCTGAGGATAGACCTAGGTATCGGACTAGAAAGAATGAGATTGCCACAAATGTGCTGGGTGTTTGTACACAAGATTTGAAATTCATATATGTCTTGACTGGGTGGGAGGGTTCAGCTGCTGACTCTAGAGTCCTTCGAAATGCTGTTTTTAGGACAAATGGTTTAAGGGTTCCCAAAGGTAATAGTCTTACACCCAATATTATTATACATTTTCTAAATGCAAATTTGTTATTATTTCCCTTATTAAACTTTATATTGTATTTACATATAGGCTTTTATTACCTTTGTGATGCGGGATATACCAATGGAGAAGGATTTCTTGCGCCATATAGAGCGGAACGCTACCATTTGAATGAATGGACAAAAGGGCATCAACCTAACACTCCACGAGAGTTTTTCAATATGAAGCACTGGTTAGCTAGAAATGTCATAGAACGGTGTTTTGGGCTACTCAAAGGTATATGGGCAATCCTTAGGACAAAGTCATTTTATATGTTATACACAAGGGTACTTTTGGAATTCATTATAAAAAATTGTAATGAATCCTAGAAATGTGATACAACCAAACAAACATTGGAATGTTACATTCTTAGAATATGAAGGGGATGTAATTAATGAACCAAACATCATAATCCAACATTCCCTTGATGTGATTCCATGGTTCAAGGATTATAGGAATGTTACATTACGATATAATCTAAGATCAAGCGAACCAAACGCCTCCTTACACTTTTGGTGCATTGACCGATGATGATACACAACAACAAGGGCAACGATCGGTACGGTGAAAAGAAGAAAGGAAAAAAGAAGTGCACGTGATTTTTTTTTTTTTAATTTGAGTTGGCATTTTTTTTATTAAAATTTGAGTTGGCATGCCACGTCAGATATTTTTTAAATTAAAAA
>OU015761.1:49858848-49930219 GCA_907173295.1 Fagus sylvatica
ATCGTATATACTCTATCTAATTGAATATATTTTGTACAATGAAAGATACATGAGGGCCTGATTATGTTAAGTGATCTTTGCTCTCAACACTGCTTCTGCAGTAAACACAAAACACTTCTCCTTGATAACCCCATTTCGATTAGCGGAAAATAATAATAATAATAATAATAACCCCATTTCAATAATCCATCCTGGGAGAGGTTCAATTTGTGTCCTCGTGCACGCGCAGGTTAAGAGAGAGAGATGGATATCAATATATTCTCAGATAGACTGACAAAGCTGTTAACTGGGAAAAAAACCTCGCTCAATGAAGTGAAGGATCAGATTCATATGCTTCACAAAGACATAAAAAATATGTGTTCGTTTCTCGTGAAGGTCGATGGAGCTGAGCACGCTATATTGGGGCCATCAAGCAGAAAATGGTGGAACTTTCCTATCAGGCTGATGATGCTCTTGACAGATACATGGTCAACTCCAAATTGCAGCATAAGAGCGAATACGACATCGAGGAGGATCGGAAACGGCTACTTAACTTTCTTCGTAGGTTCAATAAACGTGTCGATTCTACAAAAACTGAAATACATAAAGTTTATGCCAACCCAGCCGAGTATAATATAGTTGACCAAATTCAAGCACAACCCAGAAGTTGTTTTATGATTGTAGGGAAGGAGAAGGAGAGGCAGCTCATTAGCAAGGAACCCCGCATGGTGGGTCGAGGGGCTGAGATGGAGAAGCTGTTGGATCTTCTCATTGAAGGAGATCCACAGCTTGCTATAATTTCAATTGTGGGCGAGGCGGGTTTGGGCAAGACAACACTTGCTGCAGAAGCTTACAACAGCGTTTATGTGAAGAACTATTTTGATTGTCGTGCTAGGGTTCATGTGTCTTCTAAATCTACAGCAAATGAAATTTTAAAGGTGATACTGAAATCGGAGGTGCAATTTGCTAAGTCAGCTGAATCTATGAGCACAGAAGAAGCATGTCAATCTCTTTTTAAACACTTAAAGGAGAGGAGGTTTCTCATAGTCTTTGATAATGTTTCCGAGACCGACTTGCCTGGTAATGTAAAAAAAGCCTTTCCGGATGATGGTAACGGAAGTAGGCTACTATTAACAACAACAGCAAAATGGATGGCTCATGAGGGACAACCCAGAAACCTTCATTTAGCCTTATCATCATTGGACGAAGATCAGAGTTGGGAGATGTTGGTTAGTAATATGGTGTTCGAGCACAACAATTGTCCACTTGCTCTTGAGGATTTTGGAGGTTTTGAAGATTCCTTGGTGAAGAAGTGCCATGGATTTCCTTTGGCCATCCTTTTACTGGGGAGTTTGCTGTCCAAGAAGCAAAAAAAAAGCTGTGTGGTCAAAAGTGGAAATATTTCTTCCAAGATCTAGAGATGATTTGAATTGGCAATTTTTCAAGATGATGTTATTCTCTTACAACGATTTACCGGATTGCTTGAAACCTTGCCTCCTCTATTTTGCTATCTTCCCTGAAGACTCTAAGGTGTCAACTCGGCAGTTGTTCCAGCTGTGGATAGCTGAAGGTTTCATTCATGAAAACTTTGAGGCAACTGCAGAGGTGTACTTAGATGAGTTGATAGACAGAGGGTTTATTCAAGTGCTGAAGAGAAGATCTGATGGCAGGGTGAAAACATGTAAAATTCATGATCTCGTTTTGGAATTTATAGCTGGAAAAGCCCGCCGAGATGGATTTGTTCAGAATCAGGAACTGCATCATAAAGGACTCAAATGTCGACGCCTTACAATTCATGTTGACCTGTCTGAGATCATTTCCTTAAAGTATTTTTCTCCAAACCTCCACTCTTTCGTGTTCCTCCTTTCAAAAAAACAGAATCTTACCAGAAACCGTGGAAAAAATATCTTTGAAAGCTTCGAATTCCTTAGGATCTTGAACTTGGGACCTGTATTTGTTGAAGAATTTCCCTTTGGAATTGAGAATTTGTTTCATTTGAGGTATCTTACGTTGAATGCCCCTTCCATCAATAGTATCCCTGCATCATTATGTAACCTTAGGAATCTATACACGCTAGACATGCCATTTAGCAACATCTAACTAGTCCTTCGGGTATTCCTGAAAGCACTTTGGGAGATCTCCAATTTTTATCACTCCTAAATGCCAGTAGTTGTTCCGTGGATGTGCTAAGTAGGATGACCAACCTTCAAACACTGCGAATCTATGGAGATTTGGGTTCTCACCACGAAGCATTATCAGTCAATCTTTCTAGACTGAGCTGTCTCAAATCATTGAGGCTGGTAGGAAACAAGCCAGCAAAATTCCTGACCCACCTAACCTTGTTGAGCACTGAGCTGAAGGATGATCCTATGCCAACGCTTGAAAATCTTCCAATGCTTTTGGTTCTCAAACTAAAGCACAATTCCTACAGCGGAAGAAAACTGGCATGTACCTCAGGAAAATTCCCTTGCCTCCAAGTCCTGCATCTAAAGTCAATGCAATGGCTAGAGGAGTGGACAATGGAACCAGGAGCCATGCCTGAACTTGTAAGCTTAGTAATAAATCCTTGTGCTTACTTGAGAAGACATCCCGAAGAACTGTGGCGTGTGAAGACCTTTTGCAAATTGGAGCTATGGTGGCCTCGCCCGGAGTTGAAACCAAAGCTCAGGGAATTTGAGGATATGGATCAGTATGACATCCAGATTCACCCTTCTGGACTGTAAAGAGCATGGATGAGATTCACCACCAAGTCAACTTGTGTAAGTTTCTGCCTATTTATTTATATTAATTTGTTCCATTTTGTCTCATTTATCTTGTTATTTCATATCATAATGAAACTTTTGATTAGGCAATAATAAAATCTCCCAGAAAATTCATTTGGCAAAAAGTGCATCTATATATGGTAACAATGTTTCATCATCATCCTGCCTATGTGCATATATTCATGACAATTATTGCTCTTGTTATCTCCAAAGCATGTCCATAGGAAAGAAGATAGTCTGTCATAATTTTAAAAAGTGCAGTTTATGCAATTGAATTCTCATTCGATTACTTGCTCTTCATACCTACTAGTTAAGATACAAACTATAGAGATCATGGGCAGCTGGTTCCTTCGATTATAGGAAATTAATAAATGGTTTCGAGAAAAAAATAATGGGTCCTCTGATTTCTCTCCCCTTGTTGTTTCCTTTTGTAGGTAAGGGTAGAGAGGCTCCATTATCACTACAAGAAACCATGTTTCAACTAAAATATGGTGTTGGTCAGTTCAATAAAGTTCCTTATTCTAAGCCTATATAAATAAGTAGTCACCACAAATGCTACGTGAAATGCTTGCTTTCATAGACTTTGTGGAGATGCAGGAGTGTTGTTCTGGTCAAATTTGGGAGTTTGGAACATAATTAAGTGCTTATCATACTAGCTATGTTATTCACAAGTATGGTTCAATTATGTATTTGGTGTATCTTTTAAATATTTGTGCTTCTGGTTTGGTCAACAGTGGACCATGTGTTTGATATGAAATCAAACCTTTTCAAAGTTTATTACAAACGTTGAATTAGAATTGCTAATCTAACTTCTTACTTCAAAAGTGTGTGCTTGGTTCGGTAATGCCTTAATGACAAAGACTTTTTTCGTATGACACCAAATAAAGTATGAAGGATGAAGTAAATTGTAGATTGAATAACATAAATACATAGAGATATTTTGCATTAAAGCTTACAAGTACAAGTACAATAAGAACAACTTACAAATACTAATGAACACACTTAAACACTTGAAGAACACTTGAACACACTTTAGATCACAATAGATCTCTTGCACATAGGTTGTGGAGGTTGAGTTGTCGAGAGCTTCTTTGAAGAATAAACCTTCTTATTAATAATAAAAAAATGTGGTTATTTCCATCAAATAACTACCCATCAATAACTATTTTGGGTGGTTTATTTTTAGGAAAATAACTACTCCCAATAGTTTGGAAATAATGACATATGTCATACATCATGAAAGTTATTGGTAGTTATATCCTACCATTAACTTCCTCCATGAAAGTTAGAAATAATGACACATGTAAATGGAAAGTTACAAATAATTTTATTTCTATATAATTACACATATAATATGGCTACCAATTTAATATATTATGGTGGTCAATATTATATATATATATATATATATATAATATTATATATATAATACTATATAATAAAATTATTTTTATGTGTAAAAACCATGGACATGCCTTGAATCCATCGAATTTGTTCTGATAATATCAATTAGAAGTTAATCCATACTGTTCTAACAAGGCTTTCATCTCCTCCTCCTTCCTTAATAGATTAGTATAAAATAAAATAAAAAATAAAAAAGACCACAAACCAATCGATTTAGCCATATGTGTTATTGAAGTTACTGGACAAAGAATTTTGACCGAACCATATGCACTAGCTGTCAAGGCATCTAATTAATAAATCACTCATACTTCACCATGATGATGGGAAAAAGGTAAAACTTAGGTACAATTCCTTAGGTTAGGTATATTAGGTTCCCTAATTGAATTCAAACACATAATAATATTAACCAATGAAACACAACCAATGTTATCTTTTCCAAGAATATTTGAATTCAATATATTTGAATTCAATTAGGAACTTAACGTACTTGACCTAAGGAACTATACTTAAGTTTTACCTATGAAAAAAAAGTAATGATGCGTTTCGAGCAATTAAAGTCAGCCACCCTTCCAAAACCAAAGGGAGAAAATAGGATCTCCAAATAGCTTATGCCAATAAAAACATGCTAATATAACACATAAAAGTAGGTAGGTTAAGAGCGTAGTAATGGAGGAGAAAGAGACACTTCCTATCGTAATACCAATCATTACTAAGAGTGATCCTCATATATGAGGAATTGTGTTTTTGGTTCGATTTTCACTCTAAACTTCGTAGCGATTTTCTTTCTAAGTCTTGTCCAGCTCAGCTCTTTTTCATCCAACAAATATGTTATCTTTTATAAATACAAATCTTCTATCTTATCTTTTATGTTTCACTTTATACTCTTCCATCTGCAATATACCATGTGTCAAATAGTGTTTGATTTTTCATTTTTTTATTTTTTTTAAATTTGAGTTATTTTAATAAAAAAAAAAAATTACAATTGATAAAATATAAAGAGAAACACAAAAAGTAAGATAGAGGATTTGTATTCCTCATTTATACAACTAAGCTTTACACGCTAAGCTTGTCAGAGCTTCGTATGTCTCACAGATGTTCTAAGCCCATGCGTGAGATTTTATTGAGCCCAAAGCAATATCTCTCTTGCCCTCCCAAATTTTAACGTTTCCTTTGTGTGGGCTTGGTCTATACAGTAGTGCAGAGCAAGAGTCCAGGCTTAGGCCTGCTCTTAAGACTTTTTAAATCATGTGAGCCTCGCGGGCTTGGGCCCAATTCTGAGGTCTTTGATTACATCGTGTAGGCTGTACAGAATTTGATCCTTTTTAAGAATTTGGCCCCAAACAATGCTCAATATTGGAAGGCTTATACTCGGAATTTTATCATCCATCATCATCACCCATAAGATAGTCGTACAAAGATAGAATATACACGTGATCTACAATGCGAAGATCTCATTATTTCAATCAATTGACTAAACTAAGCTCTACTTATTTGTTATGATGAGCTGTAACCGCAATCTTGCTGTGGTTAGTGGTAGTGGCAGAAGAAAAAAATTCCTAAACCTAAGAGTGAAGGTTTCCGAGGTTTCCTATATAAAACTACTCTTTCTTTCGTTCTCTTTGCACTAACCTTAGAGCGCAGCCCTCTCTCTCAGTTTTTTCTAGTTTTTCTCTTTGGCTTACCATCCCTTTGATCCTTATTTTTGTTTTTTTCCATGGAGAATTATTATACGGTGGATTTGAAGGGAACGATGAGCAACCGGCTGAGAACAATGGACTGCAAATCATCGCGGTTCCTGAGCCCATACAAATACAACAAAGCTTTGATGAGTTGCCCATACAACAAAATTCTGGCAATGAAAATCTCAGTCATCATGTTACTTACATCTGTAATGTCTGTCAAAGACAATTCTCTTCCGGACAGGCTCTTGGTGGCCACATGCGGATTCACTCAAAGATGAAGAAATTGGAAGATATAGTTGATGTTACTTCTTCTTCTTCAGAAAAATGTGTAGATTATGGCACAATTGGAACTGAACACCAGTCTGACGAAGTTATTTTAGCTGCTTATAATTTAATGTGTCTAAGTCAAGGTTGCCATGATTTATTAGATAGTCAAAAAGATGTCAATGAAACTAGACAGAAGGACGAGAATGAATATGGAGTTTCTGAACATGTAATTCAATGGAAGCGAATGAGGAAGGAGTCACAATTAAAAAATAAAAGAGTGCGACAAGTCAAATACAATATTGAGACGACTGATACTATGCTAGCAGAGCAGAAGATGAAGATGATTTGGAAACCAAAAGTAAGAGCTTTTAAGTCTCGATCGCAAATTCAGAAAAAAATATTTAAGGGGTCTAAGGTTTTTAATTGCAAAACTTGTGGAAAAATCTTTCCAACTTTTCAAGCATTAGGAGGTCATAGATCTAGCCATTGCAAAAGTAAGAACACTCAAGCTATCGAACTATCCTATGCTACAGAAGGAAAAAAGTATGCCACTTCTAGTTTTCAATTTAAAGGAAAAATAGAATTTCAAGAAGATGCATCTTTGCACCAATGCAACATATGCTACAAGACATTCCCAACACCTAAAGATCTAGGTGACCACAAGAGGAGACATTGGACGGGAGGGTCAACGGAAATTGAACTAAGTGAGGTCGAGTCTGAAGACAGTCAGACTACTGTTGGTTCTATAGAACCTTTGCTATTAGAAGAGAAAGCAAGTAAGACTGATCGTAAAGTATTAGACTTCGATCTCAACGATCTTTGCACTATAGATGAGTAATGCAGATGCTACTTAGATTAGGTAAGGTAGTTTAATTTATGTGTATTTTCTTTCTCTATAAGTCTAATTTTCTCAAACTTAATTTGGATTTTGTGAAGTTAGTATTTCTTTATCTTTCTTGTATTGTAGTATTAGGTTCTATATTTACATGCTTATCAATTGGGTTTGGTAATCCTACTTGGTGTACGCAAGTAAAGAATTCATAATCTTATTTGTATTGCAAGTATTTTAACCATGTTTTAATATATGTTTAGTCTAGGGTTTAACCTCATACTTGTTATGGATAGTCATTGTAATACACAGTTGATATATAAAAAATGTAGTCATCAAGAGATTTCCTTCGTTAACGTAAGCGGTCAAGCTAGACCGTCTTTCTCTCTTTCTCTTATTGCTTCCACTTTATCTCTCTACATTATTTTATTTTCTCCTTTCTATTCTATTAGTAACATTCAACCTTCAGGAACAATCTTAATCATGACTAAGATAAAAGAAACCCTAGCTCTAACTAGCCAGGTTGAACAAAAAGACTTTTTATTTTATTTTTTTCCAAAAGCCGATGCAATTCGATTTTGAAAGAAACTTGTAAATTTGGCTATAAATAAACCATGATGAGCAATGAATGTCAAGACACTATAAGAAAATATGTTTAATACAACAGGTTTTATTGCAACAAAAAACAATTATAGAGGTAATAGATAATCTATTACATCTCCAATCTATTTTTCGTTGCAATAATTACTAAAAGATACTAATTTATTACATCCATATGATATTGTTGCAATAAGTTATGAAATGTTGTTGTAATAAGTCATAAAATTTATTACATCTCCAAGCTATAAAATTTATTGCAACGACTTTGAAAGTCAATTCAAGAATTACTTATATTACATCCAAAATCCTTGTTGCAATAGATAAAACACTTTAATTCATTTACCTTAGTTGTTGCAAAAGCAAAACCCTTCTTTCACATCAAATACATTGTTGAAATAGACTTTTGCCAATTCCCCCGCTCAATTACTTAGTAATCTATTGCAACAAAATTGCCGAAGCAATAATTTATTACAACGAAAATGTCATTGTAATAAGTTAGTACCAATTACTTAGTAATCTATTGTAACGAAATTGCCCAAGCAATAATTTATTACAACAAGAATGTCGTCGTAATAAGTTAGTACCAACTATTTTCGTGGTCTATTACAACGAAATTGCCGAAGCAATAATTTATTACAACGACAATGTCATTGTAATAAGTTAGAACCAATTATTTTCATGATCTATTGTAACTAAATTGCTGAAGTAATAACTTATTACAAGGAAAAAATCATTCTAATAACTAAAGTTTATTGCAATGAAATTGTTGTTGCATTAATCTATTGTCTCAGAGTTTATTGCAACGGTTCACAATGACTTTTTGGTCGTTGCAATAGAGTCTATTTGCAATGAAAATGGACTTATTGAAACGACTTTTTTCGTTGTGATAAATGATTTTTCTTGTAGTGAGCCTTTTTGTCCTAAAAGAACATGGCACATACTAAAAGTATAAGTCTTGGGTGTAACAGGGTTAATTATCAAATATTGGGCATGTAGCTCTTCAACAAATGGAAAATTTGCAGTAGTATAGCAAAGGATTAAAATGTAAACTCTTATAGGTAGGGTTGGTTCCGAGGTAAGACCAGCAAGACTTTGGGCTTGGGCAATCCCCCACCCATAGGCCAACCACAGAAGAGAAAAAAAATGTTCTCTTTCTCTCTTGCAGAGGGCAGGAACCAAAAAGAAGAAAATGATGAATAAAAATAGAATAAATAGAGGAAAAACAAGAAGAAGAAAGAGGAGAGAAAACAAAACAAAACAAAAATAGTGTTGATTTGTCTCTATTCTCTCTACATTGTTCTTCTTCTTTTCCTTCTTTATCGTCTTCTTCTTTCTTCATCTTCTTCAGTTTCTCTTTCTCTCTCTTTTTTTTAATTTCGAGGTATGATTGATTTTTGTGTGGCTTGTCAGCTTCTCTTTTTACTTTTGATTTTTTTTTTCTCTTGTTTTTTTGAGTGGCTGGCAACATTTCACCCCGCCCACATGTAATTAAGTTGTTTTTTTTTTCAAATTTTTATATTATCAAATGAGTTGGACATGGGCAATCATGGTTGGAAAATAGCTTTCATTTTTAACAAAGCTAAGATTTTAAGTCATAATTAAATATATTAAAGTTTATACTCACCAATAATTGTTGATTATATTAGTTTAATAGGACTAATTGTGTATAAGAAGTAGTTTTAGTTTAATATTTATACTGTAATGCTTAAGGTTTTTATTTTGTGTGACTAGACAAATATCATTTCCTATTGATTATTTATGTTTTTTCTTTTGTTAGTTTTTTTTTTAGTGAATGAATTGTGATTTGAAACTGGATTACAATATCATATAGGTTATAAATACTATGATGAAGAATGATAATAACAAGAATTGACTAAGATCTTAAATACAAAAACTCTGGATCTTATAATAGAAAAATCAAGCAACGAGAACTTGTTTTCTTTAAATCGGATCGTGCTAATTATAAAACACTATAATCGGGGTTAATATTTTTATTTATTTTTATGTAATTCAAGCTAAAAGCATTATCTAACCTTAATTTTGCATTATTTAAAAAAAAAAAAAAAAAAAAAATCTTTTTTTTTAATATTTAATAATAAGTGGGTAACCAAAATTATGACAAGTTTGGGCAACCCAAACCTTAGAGCCGGCCCTGCTTGTAGGCAAGTTGTGCAGAAGCTAAGCGCTGCAAATAAGAGTGAAGATAAAGCCGGTAAATTTAAAATAACAACATGCATGAATGCAATCTTAATATGTTGTGATACTTCTTCTATGAGTTTTGCTTTGTTTAAACAACAATCATCAGTGGGGCAGAGAATGTAGTTCACATTAACAAGAAATTAATACACATGTTATACACTTAAAACAATGGTTTAAATACCGTTTTGGTTCTCAACCTTTGGCATTTGTGTCAAATTGGTCTCTAACCTTTCAACGGTGTCAAATTGGTCCTCAACCTTTCAATCTTGTGTCAAAATAGTCATTGCCATTAAGTGTTGGATGGAAAATGTTGACGTGGCTAACAATTTATTTTTAATTTTAAAATTATCTGATGTGGCATGCCAACTCAATTTTTAATAAATAAAAATGCCAACTCAAATTAAAAAATAAAAAATTATGAATATAAAACTCACGTGTCACATGTGAGTTTCTTATTTCCTTTCCTCTTATTTCACGTTCTGATCCGATACTCAAATTTTATTTTTTTTTCAAATCCCTAACCCTCTTGCACAGCCATTCACCGCCTCTCCCTCTTGTACAACCATTCACTACCGCCCCCTCACACCTCTCACTGTTCCAATTGCCGCCCATGTTATTCTAAACTAGATTGTACCTTAGTCTTTTATGCATCCAGTTACCACACATGGAAGATAAAATGAAAGTTTATATTCTAGATTTGGACACGGAAGAAACTAAACAATAAGACATGACCTTTGAATTTCCCTCACCTAAGTAGGCAGATTTCCCTCAACTACCCAAAAAATAAGACTCCAACGTTGCCTAGAACTCATACAGGACTAAGACTCCAATGTACAGAAGACGTATTCAAACCAACTTGAATCCCACTATCCACGGCGGATTGAGATCCCATGCAATATTGCATGGGCTGCAATTCATTTTTCCCTCTTACAATTTTTTCATTTTTTCACTTTTCACTTTTCACTTTTTTGCTTTTTTAATAATTTTTTACTGAGTGGTTGAGATTGAAAGTTAACTTTAACTTTCAATCTTAACCACTCAATAAGTATTGCATGCAATACCTATTACATGGGATTTCAATCCATCCACGGTTATCTTATGCAAGAATTCCAACAACTCTCTCATGCCAGCTTGCACGTATCAATTACTTACACTTATGGCACATTGACTGATGAACAACAAGGGCGGCGATCGGTACGGTGAAAAGAAGAAAGGAAAAAAAAGTGCACGTGAGTTTAATATTCATAATTTTTTTTTTTTTTAATTTGAGTTGGCATTTTATTTATTAAAATTTGAGTTCCCATGCCACGTCAGATATTTTTAAAATTAAAAATAAATCATTAGCCATGTCAGCATTTTCCATCAAACACTTAACGACAATAACTATTTTGACACAAGTTTGAAAGGTTGAGGACCAATTTGACACAGTTGAAAGGTTAGGGACCAATTTGACACAAATGCCAAAGGTTGAGGACCAAAATGGTATTTAAACCTAAAACAATTCAAATCATCAAACTTGTAAAGTCTATTATTAGATTATCAAATCACAAAATCATGACACCCAACTCACAAATTTAACAATTTAACCTTAATTAATATTTGAAGAACCCTTTGTTAATTCATATTTACCAATTCCCTATGTCTAGACAATTTGAATTTTTCACTTGTAAGTTCTATTCTGGATTTAAACCTAAATAAAAATAAAAAATAAAAAATAAAAAATAAAAAAATAAAAAAGAAAAAGAAAAAATTATTTATTTATGGATAGGATAGGCCAAAACTACTGCCCTAAAAATGTAATTGAGGATATTTCATCATTGAGAAATAAAACATAGTCAGTTAAAAACATTTTTTTTTTACAAGGTTTGGCTACAAACCAGTTTGTAGTCAGTTTGGTACAACCCACTATGTAGCAGCTTATAAGATCATCCACATGTATTATTTAAAGAAGTCATATGACTCATTAAATAGGTCATGTGACTAAAGTACACGTGGATGATCTTATAAGCTGCCACATAGTGAGTTGTAACAAGCTGACTCTACCTTTTTTTTTTTGGTAAATTACACTGACACCCCATTCTTTTGGAGAAACTAGACTCTCCACAACCTATTTTGGGGAAATGACACTCCGCTCCCAAATTTGCAATATAATTAATACTTAACCCCCCTTTCCCCCATGTTTTAAGGAATATTCCTTACTTAAACTTAAAATAATTGGAATATAATTTTTCTTTTTAACTCTGATTAGTTAGGCATTGGATAAAAAAAATAAAAAATAAATAAAAAAAAAAAGAAAAAAGGGGACTGAGTGTTTATTATTTTGTAAACTTGGGAACAGAGTGTCATTTTTCCAAAATAGAGTGTAGCGAGTCTAATTTCCCCAAAAGAAGGGGTGTGTCATGTAATTTACCTTTCTTTTTTTTTTTTTTTTTTATCAAAATAAAGAAAAGAAAAAATTCTATTTATATCAATAAGTTTGGTGATACAAAATTTTTTATAATATTTTCATAATTGTTAAAGTGGTAAATTTTGATTGGTGCATAATGAAGTGGTGTTAAGGGTGAAACATGTAATAAATGATTTTATTTCAATTACAATTTACCACTTTAACAAAATTGTACAAGATGTTGTGAAATTAGTTTTAATTCTAACATATTGTCCCCATTAAAGATCTTGGACATACCTCTTACTGTACTAATTTATTTATTTATTTATTTTTTAATAAACTCAATTTCAGAAGGTTTAAACTCAAAAATTAGTCATTAATCATTATAATTCATATAACAGAGTTTAGCTACAAATCAACTATATGATAACTCATAAGATCATTCACATGTATTTTTAATTACATGATTTATTTAATGAGTCATGTAATTTATTTAAATAATACATATGAAAGGTCTTATGAATTACCATATAGTTGGTTTGTAACTAAACGATTTCTTAATTCATAACCCACAAGGTAATTAAACTATAGATATAGATATATATAACTAGGTGTATCACACGTGGTCTACAATCCAAAGATAACATGATTGCAAATCAATTGACTAAACTCCCCTTTATATAGTAGGTTGAGTTGTAACCGTAATCTAGAAATAATATTCCCAAATCTAATATAAGATTTTCAAACATTAGCTATTCCTATATAAAACAACTCTTACTTTTTATATTGCCATGTATATACGAAACCCTAGTCTTAACCTTATAGCTAGCGCAGCTTGTCGTTCAATTTTTGCTAGATTTTCCCCTCGGCTTACCTCCTCTTTGATCTTCTTTTATCTCATGGATAGTTACTAGAAGCTCAGTCGTCATGCTATTCACATATGTAACGTCTGCCAAATATAATTTTCTTTCGGACAGGCTTTGGGTGGTCATAGACGTATTCACTTAATTAAAGAAGTTGAAAGATATGCTTGATTGATGTTGCTTCTTCTTCAGCAAAACACCAATACTGTTTTTTGTGTTAAATGATTCAAGTACAAAAATTTGTTGTCTAGACACATGAAGCTTATTACTACACCTCCTATGCCTGACCAAGAAAGTTTTGCCGGTTCAATTCTTCAGCTTCACCCAGGGCTGACTCAATACAATATGAGACCTAAGACGATAACTTAGTGCTTAGATTTATATTTAATCTACTCCAATATCCTAAATGATGAGATTATGAATATATGAAGAATGCCACTTGGGCATCTGGCCCAGTAGTAATTCCTCTTTCCAAAAAGTCTCACCTCTCTATAAGGACTTGAGTTCGATCCTCATGATTCCCAAAATATACGTGGGTGTAAGTTTAAATTAGAATTTCTATCATATATCAAAAAGATAATATATAAAAATTGGATTTTATACGGTTGATGAATTAATTGATTAAAAATCATTCATTCTTTAGTATATAAAGATTAAAAGTTTTTTTACAAAATGTAAATAAAGTATGATATAAATGTACCAAATTTCATGATTGGAGAGCATGCGGTTTGTGTTTTTTCAAACACGAATGGGTTTAAAGTAGTGAATATGTGACATTTTTCATATTAGTAACACGATTACGATGTCATATGCAATTCGAAGTACATTTTAAAATATTTTGTAAGTAATTATCTTATAAGACATTTATATTACTTATTATGTGTTATACTATTTAGGGAATCAATTTCAATTATATAACATATCATGAGAAAGAGGGTTGAATGGTGATGAAAAATAGTAATTAAAGTTGTAATTAAAAGGTAATGACAATTAATTTTTTGAAAGAAAGGAAAAATAAATAAAAAATAAAAAAATTATGACATGACTTAATGAAAAGATAATAAATCTAATAAAGTAATTGGAATGAATTTTTATTTACTCACAATTTTAAAGGTATTTTTTAGAATAAGAAAGAAAATATACAACACATTTTCTTTTTCTACAAAATTAATTATTCATTCATATTTTTTGGAGCTTTTATTTTTATTATTATTATTTTTTTTATTGGGCCTTAGACCAAGGCCTAAGTTGCCTAGGCCTTGAGGCACCACCGGCTTCACCCAATGAGTCTAAGTCAGAGTAAGCAAAAAGATGTCAACTTAACTAGTGATATGGATGAGAACGAGAATGAATATCGAGTTTTTGAACGCAAGCAAGAGAGCAATTACAATTAAAAATTAAAAAAGATATTCTCAGCTAAAGATGGATGCGATTAATTTGAATATAGCTGATCAAGAATCCAGTCAAACACAATATTAAGAGTACGGATAATATGTTGGCAATGAAGCCTTAAGTTTTCAATTGCAGCACTTGCAAGAAAACCTTTCCAACCTTTCAAGCATTAGCTGGTCATAGATTTAGCCATTCCAAAAGTAAGAACACTGAATCTAAAGTCCAGTTTGAAGAGACTCATGCTGCAGCTGGTGCTATAAAATCATTGGGACTACTAGAGCAAGCAAGTCAAAGTGGCCGTAAAGTATTAGAATTCAATCTCAATGAGCCGTGCATTATGGACGTCTAAAAGATGATCAAGTATTCTTTCAACACTATTTAATATCGGCTGTTGCCTTTGATTTATGTTCATTTTCTTTTTTGCTTGGCTTGTAGTATTTAGCTCCTTATTTTTACATTCTTATCAATGGATCGGTTTGACACTTTTTTTTTTTTTATTAAATCGTATTTTCAAAGTGATATGTTTACTGAGGGAAGAGTCTGACACTTTGTATACTTGTAATTTGAAAAGTGTCATCGCCCTTAACCACATGTGAGTTATTTATATTTTTCCCTTATAATGACGTGGAAAAATATGGGTTTTCAAAAACTTATATGGCAACAATAAAAGAAGTTAATAAAAAATTCAACGGCTTTGGCTTTACACACACACAAAACACTATTTCCAGCCAAAGTATGCTAATAACCCAAAAAAAATATCCACATTGGATTATGAATCTATTAGGCAATGTTTAATCGTTTATGTGAATGTTACTAGGCAATTATTTATATTTAAGAGGATTCATGCCCTCATGTCCACTTTAATGTACTGTCAAAAATACCCCTCATCTTCTTATATTCCTAATTTAATCAATGACTTCAAATAATAATGTGTGTTAGCAAAAAGGGTATAATAGTCGCATCCAAATATAGAAAAATGTCCACTTTAGTGCACGGACTAAAATACCCCATATTTAAAATCAATTGGTTTGCTTTTAAAATAAAAAATAAAGGTTAAAAGAGTAATCTACTGATCTACTCAAATTCAAAAGTTAAAATGATCACAATTCCACGTTCATGTTTTACTATTGTTTTTTTTCTTTTTCTTTGTTTTTTAATTCTCCCTTCTTTTTCTCTCTTACATCTCCTTATCTACTCCACTTTCTAATTTCCAACTTCCCACTAACTTCACAACTCCTCATTTACTCAACTTTTATCATTATCTAAAATAATCCTATCTCATCTCTCATTCCCTCAAAATAAATTAATTAATTTAAAAAAAAAAACCTTCCTACTAACCCACGTTCAAATTTGTCTCTCATTATATAATTTTAGTGTCAGTTACATTTTCAGATCCAAATTGTGAGTGAAAAAATTAAAGAGAGAAACAATGAAGCAGCAACATTACTGAGTCCGATCTCCAGCCATATTTGTTGTTCTATTTAGCTAAAGAGACTTTGGTGAAGTCCCTCTAACTCAGGTATATATCTCTTTCCAACCCTTTACATTTTTTTATTTTGTTATTGTGAAGTTTGAATTTTTATGAGATATTTTGTGGGATCCGATCTTTGGTGCTATGCTTAGATCTGTATGGAATTGTCACTGTATTTGTATTTGGATTATTTAATTTCAGGCAGAATCGTTTACGCTGTTGAGTGGCCACACCATACCAGCCATTGGATTGGGCACTTGGAAATCTGGTTCAAAAGCTAGCGAATCGGTGTTCACTGCAATAGTTGAGGTCTGCTTTACAGTTATTCTTTTCGGCATGTCACTCATGTCAGTGTTGTAAACTTCCATGAATTCATGTGCTTCATCTCTATTATTGCATGGAACATGTTACTTTTGCTTAAAAAAGCACCTACAAGCCCTGCAAAACAACAAATCTACTTTAACTCATTGATTACAAAAAAGACTTACTGATTCTAGAGTCAATGTGAAGTCCCTCTAACTCTAAGGCTCTAAGTGCTAATTATAGCAATTTTCAATCTTGATATCTTTTATTTTTGGTAAAATAGTCTCTCATCAGCTTTCTAAAGAGACTAACTTTTCTTATTGTTGCAGAATCTACGGAGGCTCGACTTCTCACAGGTATATATCTCTTTCCAACCCTTTACATTTTTTTTATTTTGTCACTGTGAAGTTTGAATTTTTATGAGATATTTTGTGGGATCCGATCTTTGGTGCTCTACTTAGATCTACATGGAATTGTCAATGTATTTGTATTCTTATTATTAAAAAAAAAAATTTCTCTGTAATTATATTGTATCACGTATTTTGTGTTAACTTCCCCAACCTAATAATTTTTGTGATAAACTTAAGAAATTTTTTTTTTTTTGAAATGATACAGGGAGGACTTCAAGCAAACAACACAACAAAAAGTGAGTTGATAGGGTATGGCTTCCTAATGATACCTTCACGTGTGTAAATTATTGACCAAGATGAATTAATTGGAGTAGAAGTCTTTGTAGTCTAATTTTAATTTTTTTAATTGTTGTTTGTTGATATTAATTAAAAAAATTAAAATAAAATACATTGTACACGGTGTGGTTGTTGTTTCCATCCAAATCTATGTAGGGTCATAATTACAAATAGAGTTTTGTAATTATTTTATAAAATAGCTACATGTAAAATTGTGTGAAATTTTAACAAAATATTAAAACTGATGGGCAAATTTTTGAAGAGAATATCTATATCTAGACTCTTAATTGGAGTAGAAGTCTTCTATAGTTTTTTTTTTTTTTTTTTTTTTATTGTTGTTTGTTGATAATAATTAAAAAAAAAAAAAAACACACCCTTTTGTACACGGTGAAAGAGACGTGATCTCAACCCAAATTTGCTTTACCTCAAAAGTCAATGTAAAATATATCATCCAAAAATTGGCCATTCGTATAAATTAAGTAAATTAAGCTTCTTCTTAACACTAAGCCGACCTATAAAATGTGAAATTTTCAACAACTTAAGCCTGTCTAGGCCCTATAAATTTGCTTTGTATATAAAAAGCAATTTTACGTGACAAATATTGCAAGAAAGGGACGGACATTAAGAGTGAAATTAATGGGTATTGGAAAACCTGTCGTGAAGATAATCATGGTGCTAATTATATTTGTGATAATTGAAGTACAAGCTCATGATAAACCTTTCCCTCCTTAATTCTCTGATTTTGCTTTCCCACTAAGAGCCAGTGTGAAGATGTAAACTATGAATTTTAATTTTGTATTTAAACTATGAATTTTACAATTTTTTTTTTCCTTTGTTTTTTAAGTCTCCCTTTTTTTTTTCTCCCTTACAACTCCCTTATCTACTCCACTTTCTAATTTCCAACTTCCCACTAACTTCACAACTCCTTATTTACTCAACTTTTATCATTATCCAAAATAATCCTAACTCATCTCTCATTCCCTCAAAATAAATAAATTAATTTTAAAAAAAAAAAACCTTCCTACTAACCCACTTCAAATTTATCTCTCCCTTTATTTTCTCTCACAATTTCTCTTATCTTTATAACTATCAATCTTCTCTCACATCTCTATTTGTTTTTTTTTTTAGAGTAGATATTTGAATAAATTCAAGTATAATCGCCCTATATACTTGAAAGTTGATTGGATATACTATCAAAATATTTACTGTGATATATTTCCCTAATCTAACAGATTATATGCATGATATATATCAATTTAACTATTGTTATATGCATATAATTAGATTAAACGGATTTCGTACCTTGATATCTAATACTATTAAGAGGATTCATGCCCTCATGTCCACTTTAATGTACTGTCAAAAATACCCCTCACTTCTTCTTATATTCCTAATTTAATCAATGACTTCAAATAATAATGTGTGTTAGCAAAAAGGGTATAATAGTCACATCCAAATATAGAAAAATGTCCACTTTATTGCACAGACTAAAATACCCCATATTTAAAATCAATTGGTTTGCTTTTAAAATAAAAAATAAAGGTTAAAAGAGTAATCTCCTGATATACTCAAATTCAAAAGTTAAAATGATCACAATTTCACGTTCATGTTTTACAATTGTTTTTTTTTTCTTTGTTTTTTAAGTCTCCCTTTTTTCTCTCTCTTACATCTCCTTTATCTACTCCACTTTCTAATTTTCAACTTCCCACTAACTTCACAACTCCTCATTTACTCAACTTTTTATCATTATCCAAAATAATCCTATCTCATCTCTCATTCCCTCAAAATAAATAAATTAATTAAAAAAAAAAAAAACTTCCTACTAACCCACGTTCAAATTTGTCTCTCCCTTTATTTTCTCTCACAATTTCCTTATCTTTATAACTATCAATTTTCTCTCACATCTCTATTTTTTTTTCTTAAATTATTCTTCCTACTAACCCACTTAAATTTTTTACCTTAACTTTTGTTTTCTGTTTTCCACCGATCAAATGGAGTGGCCACGAACAGTGGTGGAACCACATGGGAGTGTGAGGGGGCATAAACCCCACAATTTTTAATTAAAATTATATCTATTAACTATAATAAATCTACAGTATTTTTCTTTGGTGGATTTTTGTTGAGCCAAAACAGTGTATCTAATAAAAAGTGTGAAGGGCCAAATGTATTTATTGAGATTTTGGTGAGTCAAATACGCAAGGTTTGAATACTCTTAGATTTACTATTCAATTAAAAAGTAGCACACATAAGATAAATACGTAATTTACAACAACAACAAAAAAAAAAAACTCTTTCAAACCACTCTCCCATATATCCAAACATGTCTCCACTATCTCTCACCTTTAATTTTTAAGTTTTCAAGTTTTAAAACTTTTAACTGTTCTTAACTTTTTATCCTTATCCTTTTTATCTATCTATTATTATTTAAGAATTCTCTCTTATCAGACTTTCTCTGCTTCATTTGTTCCACGTTTCGGTTTCTCTTTTAATTTGTTTTTCTTTCATCTCCATCTCCTTTTCTATACATGGTGATTTTACGTTATTTTATTTAAAATTTAAAATTTTCTCCTTCTCAATGTTTTCATGCAGTGAAAATAGCCTGCATCAAATTGGAGGGTGACAACCAACGGTTAGGGCACTTCACGTCTCTCTCTCTCTCTCTCTCTCTCTCTCTCTTTTTGGTTTTATTTTATTTTTGGTTTCTTCGGTTGTAAAACTTAACATGGGAATAATTCTTTTCATGTTTTTTGCCGTGTTGTTTTGTATTAGAATTGGCAATAGCAATGCTTTTGGATAGCATGGGTGAGTTAAATAATCCATAACTGTTTGTTTGCATACATTTCATATTCTATCCAATGATAAAATCAAATGCTCAATTTATGAATGGGTTAGTATATTTTTGTGAGTTGTGATAGATACTTTGTTTGTAGGAACATGAAATAAAAAGGGTAGGGAAGACAAAATTGGTTTTAATTTTGGTAGGGAACAAAATCGGTTCTATCCATAAGCGTGTGATTTCATTCGTTGTTTAGAAAGAGTTCTACAATGATTTCATGTAAATGTAGAAGTTATCTTTAAGATATAATGTGCTAATTTTTAGGAAAATGAGGAGGCTAGAATTAAAAATTCACGTGTGTATTTGAAATGTATTAAAAAAATAAAAGTGTTTAAAAATAATCACACCTTTTGTTCCTAAAAAAAAAAAAAATCACAACTTCTCATACTAACTTCCACTATCTCACGTTTAAGTTTTAACTCTCATTAAAATCTTCTACTCACAAATTTTCAACTGCTCTTAACTTCTTAACCTTATCCTTAAAAAAAACATATTTTTAGAATTGTTTCTTATTCAAACTTCCTACTTCCTTTGTTTCACATTTCCACACTTTTTTTCTTCTTCAGTTTTTTACTTTCATCTCCATCTTTATCCATTACTATTAAGATGATTCTAATCAATGTGTGTATCTCTTTCTCTATATATATTGTTGAGTTCAAATTATACAAGATGTAAATTATTGTACTCCAACCAATAACAGTATATTATAACCTTTTTTTTTTAAAATAAATATTAATTTTTAATCTCCAGTTTTATTATAAGGATCAGTGGTAGTAGTTTTTATTACGGATAAGTCTCAAGCAGATTATTTGGATTCAAATATCAATGGCAAACCGAGCAAAGAGTCTTGAAGATTTTGGTCCAGCACCACGATTTTGTGTAGATTGTATTAGTTTTTAATTTTGGATGGTATAGATAAGAATCCTTCTATCTATATTCTTCATCTATTGTATTAACGATTTTGTGTAGATTGTATTAGTTTTTAATTTTGGATGGTATAGATAAGAATCCTTCTATCTATCTCCTTCATCTATTGTATTAAGTACTAATATTTAAATGGCATGGAATACAAATGTAAATGATTATTCTGGCTAAGCAAAGACAGTTCCTTCATTTTACAAAATCAATTACAAAATATGATTTTTTATTCCTTTCATTTTATTTATTTTTTTAATTTATCATCCTATATTTATATATCTATATTTATATGGACACCACTATGGTCTCATGGACTATCTATAATGGTTTTGGATGCCATAATAATGAATGAAAATTGTTCAACACTTGATTTTATGATGAAATTATAGAGACATGGATCACTGAAACATTCTATGTTGGGTGATTTTTTGAATATGAAAGTTGATATATTATCATCATTGTTTGTGCAAGATGTTGATATCAATATCATATATGGGATAATTGCATAAACCCCGAATTAGGATGAATTAAAAAAAAAATATTGATGAAAAAGAAAAGTATTTAAGTACATGATAAATTTTTATTTTTGTTATAAAAAGGAAGAGCCTCTGAACACGCGCGTAGCGTGTGTGAAGAGGCTAGTTATTATTATTGTTATATGTCATTTGTTATTTTTCTCTCTTTCGTTAACCTTAAGCAACTCCCCCATTCTCTCAGCTTCTCTCTCTCACATTGAAGCTGAGCTGCCGCTTCGTGCTTAGTGAGGCCTCTGACCACTTGGCCTCCATAAATGTTTTTGTTTGTGGGTAAATTGCATTTTTCCTCTTCATGTACGGGTTAGTTTCAATTTCCCCCTTTATATATTGAATTGAGCAACGTCTCTCTTTATCTTTTGAAGCTGCGCAACTTACACTGAACACTTATTTTTCTGTCGAATACTAATAGAATATAGATGAAATGTCTAAAATACCTTATTTTAACTCACTTAACCCAATCCACCCAATCTCTTAACCCTGATTTAATAAAAAGAAGAAAACTCACCATCAAATCCGAACCCAAAAAATCACACGGTCTCTCTCACTTTCAAAATTGAAGAAAGTGCCATTGAAAGAACCCAAAAACAAACAAAACAAAAATGAGTTTTTTAGTAAACAATTAAACTTAAGTCAAGCAAAAAACAGGGTACATCGGATTAGCCAAAATTTCCAAATGCTTAAATTAGCTCGCCGGACCAAGTTGCCGACCCAAATGGTATAAACACCCACACTTGGACCCAAATCACCAACCATTGAGTCGAGTGTGCCAATCCTTCATCCAGTTGCTGACCAAAGACCACTTCAGGAAGTCCCACCAAGAAAAATACTACCAGACAACGAATTCAAAAAAAAAAAAAAATTCTGATTTTTATTATAATACATATCTCTATATATTTTATATGGGTAAGGCTTGGGTCCAGTGCACAGGAGCACTGGACCCGTTGGGATTTTGCCACGTGTCCAGTTTTGTACAGTTTTTATACACGTGGCAGCATCTCAACGGGTCCAGTGCTACTGTGCACTGGACCCAAGCCATTCCCATTTTATATGTGTGATGTAATGGGACTGTAAGTCGTTGAGATGGATTGCATAACAGCTTTCGTTGCTCATTCATCGTTCGCTTTCATGGTTTAAAAAAATAAAAATAAATTAAATCTGGGTTAAGAGATCGGATGGATTAGGTTAAGTTACACAATTTCAAAAGATAAAGGGGGACATTGCTTAGTTCAATAGATAAAAGATGAAATTGAATCTAAGCCCATACATAAAGGGGGAAAAGTGCAATTTGCCCTTTTTTTTTTTGTTTTTTTTTTTTTGAAAAATATCAAGTTTCATTCAACAACAAGAAAACATACAACCCGAGGTATCTCTCCTGATCACAGACACAAATTAATTAGGTAGAGCATCAACATTGACAAAACCATTACAACTATATACTAATCCCCACTTAGCCAAAACATGTGTTGCTTTATTTACCTTTCTTTTTACCCAATTGAACCTTACATGGTCCATTTCATTAGTCAAGTCTAGGACATCTTCAAGCATATTTCTAGCCTCCCACTAATCTACATGATCATGGTTCCTTAAGGAAACTTTGTTTAATGCATTAATGCAGATTTTGGAGTCTCCCTTCCACCACTACTTTCCTTAGCTTTAGCAGTTTTTCCATTACGAGAGCACATCTTAAACTTTTTGCTTCTGCTACACTTCCGAGGCTTTAGTTTCCATTTTTGTACCTGCAACAATTACATTTTCTTTCTAATCTTTAATAACCATAGCAGTGCAACAAGATTTACCAGAAAGTGCAGCGTCACAATTTGTTAACAAACCATTCACAAAACAGATTAAAAATAAGAAGAGTCTTTTTTTACACCTAATTATTTTTTTATTAGGAAAGCCCATTAAAGGCCCTTAATTGATTAATTAAATTGGCTGAATAATTGGTTAAAAGCATATCAGCTATAAGGCTCAATTAATCTAATACTATTAAAAGGATTGATGCCCTCATGTCCACTTTAATGTACTGTCAAAAATACCCCTCACATCTTCAAATTATCCTAATTTAATCACTCACTTTAAATAATAATGTGTCTTAGAAAAAAAGAGTATAATAGTCACATCCAATTATAAAAAAATGTCCACTTTAGTGCACAGACTAAAATACCCTCACACATTAACATTAGATAACTTGAAATAATTGAGGCAAATAAGGAAAATATAAAATTTTCAAAATCATAAAATTTAGGATCCATTTTAAAAGGAACCCAAAAATTAGCACCACTTTGCATTTACTATTCAATTAAAATCACATTCGGATTAGATCAAAAAAAAAAAAAAAACACCACTCTTATCCAATTAAAAATATAACAACAAAAAACTACCTACACTTTCTATTCCACTTCCCACTTCCCACGTTTTTTTTTTTTTTAAGCAAAATTCCACTTCCCACGTTAAAAGGTTCTCTAATTTATTAAAAATCAAATTTTAAAAAAGAAAGTACAACTCTTTAGGGAAAGAGTTTTCACCGGATATTTATTTAAGGAAAATAACATTTTAACAAATCCTTAAAATCCTTAGTTTTAGGTCACCTTAATCTAACAAAATAAAAGAAACCCACGTTTGAGTCCTCCATTTTTAAAATTGGCAATTGGATATGTTGGATATGATGGATAATGATATATCTTATTGCTTGGCTTTTTAATAATGGGATATTAGCCTCTTCACATGCGCTCCGCGCATATTCAGAGGCTCTTTTTATTTTTTGGGCAAATTGTACAATGATATTTTTTAGGTAAATGTACTTATTCAATAACTTAAGTCAAAAGTCTTATGGTTATGTGATATTACTCAATTCTCCAGTAAAAGACAATTTGAATTTGAGTTCTCCTACCCTAACTTGATTTCATTTAATTTTTAAATCTAATTATTATTTTTGAAAAGATTAACAAAGCAAGATTTTTCTAAAAATAGAAGAAAGTTATAAAACATCTCACTTATACATTTTACGAACAATTAAGATTTAAAAGGTATAGTTAAAGAAAAAAAATGGATAAGCTAATATTTAGGAAGAGAAATTGTCATTTTCAGGATGTGTGAACCAATTTGTAAATAATTAAATCTCCTAGATTTGATTTGGTAACAATGTGCATGTAAAAATGGTAAAAGTAACGGCAACAAAACATTTAAAATGTACACCCCAATTAATACAATATGAGATCTTTTATCCAATAATTGAAAAATAAGAGTGCTCCAAATTTTTTTTAATATGTTCTACAAATTATAAGGAAGACAACGTTGCAAGATAGTCATCTCCTTCATTTTATCTTCTCTTACTTATTGTGGCCGTTCTTACTAACCGCAATTCATCTGTAGCATTACAAAGAAAGGTATGAGAGCATGGTCAGTCTTAGTCATGGTGCAAAATAAAGAATTTCTCTCTTCATTGAAAATAATTAATATTTTTTTTTAGATGGAAAAGAAAATCATTAGAATATACTTTTTCATTGAAAAATAACATAGAAATCTTGAAGCAATAGACCTCTAATTGTCCTTACAAAGAAAGTGTAAACATGAAGATATGTTACCTAAGATTAATGTAATCTTGATAAGAGGAAGAATGTTCAACTCCTTGATGGGGTCAAAGTTTCTACATTTAACTCTGCAACCCATTTAGAAACAAAAAATAAGAATAAGATACACGAAAAAGAAAACAATAATAACACCAAATGGTTGATCAATTAAAGAATATTGGTACTAAGCATAGTTGTTCTTTTGTCTATTATTTCATTTTTGCTTGGGTTTGAAAATTAAAAAAAGTTTGGTAGTTTCAAATTTAGGGAGAAGTGGAGAACATATAAACCAAAAATAAAAATTGATATGAACCCTAGATTTTGCATCATTAAGTATCTAATACGCTTCAAAGCAACAAAAAGAACCCATTAAAAAATTTACAAATCATACAATTACGATCGAAAAAACGAATCGAAAAAATACACAGTATAAGCAAAAACAAAAACAGAAAGTTACTTATAAACCAATAAAAAAAAGGGAATTTTTATGAAAATAAAAACTATTGCTTACATGAGTTTGTTCCGAAAAGATTTGTTTGAAACAGAGGAGGTTGTAGATCAAAGCATCCATGGAAATTTGGAGCTTTTTGGAGTCTCTCTATCTATCTTGTTATTTTTCCATCTTTTATTTGATCTCACACTCGTTCCCACTTTAATATTATTATGTCTTTAATTTTCACCCAAATTGTTTTTTCATTTTAAAGATCATCTCTAAGAAGTTATTACCATTTTGAAGTTTGAATTTTGAAGAGGATAAGCAAGAGAAACTGAATAAATTAATAACCGTTCAAATATTTGGATTAGTTAAATAAATAACCAAAATTTTTGAATTTATGTATACGTAGAGTTTATGAATTCCATATAACCGAATATCTTTGAATTTATCTATACATAGCTTTTGTTTTTTTTGAAGTAGTTATTTGAAATGTTGATATTTATGGGAGATGTGAGAGAGAGGAAAAAAAAAAACCGTGAAACTATGAACGTGGAGTTGGCCACTATGGCTTAAATGTATTCCAAGTTGTGTATGTTCCATTCCATAACCGAAGAATGAATCTCTATACATAGCTTTTGTTTTTATTTGAAGTTGTTATTTGAAATGTTGATATTTATGGGAGATGTGAGAGAGGGAAAAAAAAAACCG
Organism: Fagus sylvatica; assembly: GCA_907173295.1. Taxonomy (NCBI): domain Eukaryota; kingdom Viridiplantae; phylum Streptophyta; class Magnoliopsida; order Fagales; family Fagaceae; genus Fagus; species Fagus sylvatica. The sequence continues at coordinate 49,884,675 of OU015761.1, forward strand.
TGAAACTATGAACGTGGAGTTGGCCACTATGGCTTAAATGTATTCCAAGTTCTTTGTATCTAGACTCTTGTTTGTTTTAAAATAAAAATAAAAAATGAACATAGAGTTGGTTATTGAAAAAGAAGAAGTTATTATCCATTAGTAATAACGTGGAGATTTTTTTTTTTTTTGGAATAAATTAATTAGTTTGTATCACAATTAAATTAAAGGCTAAAAGTAAGGAAAAATGAATCAAAAGTGGATTTAGGTATCAAAATCTTTTATGTAGAGGATCTTGTGAATTACTTTTTTTTTAATTATTTTTTATAACAATATTTTCTAAACATTAGGTGTGTTTTGGGAAGTTCATTAAAGTGGATATAAGGGGAGGAAATAAGGAAACAAAAATTGAATACTGGTTTGAGAAAGTGGCGTGAGAAGTGGTTATTGAATTTCATAGTTATTTGAAATAAGGAAAAAAAAAATTGAATGAAAGTGGCGTGAGAGAATAAATTTTTAGATAATTTATTTTTTGCAAAATATTATTTAATATGAATAGAATTTCCTTGCACATTTTTATTTTTTTTATCATTGAATAAAAATAAAAATTAATTTTAAAGAGAATAGTGTGTGAGAGAATAAAGATAATTTAAAAAGTGGAACCAAAGAGTCCTATTATCTTAATATTAATTTTTTTTAGGACTTTTTTTTGGACTTTGTGCTAAATTTTTAGTTAATTATTTAATTTTAAATGAGGAATAATCGAATATGGAGATAGAAAAAAAGTGTGAGCCGGCCAAAGTATTTTCCTTTTTGTCTATGTATTTTTTTTTAAGTAATATTTGAAAAGTTTATAGTTATAAAAAATAAAGTGGAGAGAGAGAGAGAGAAGGAAAAAAAAAAAAGGAGAGCCAAAAGTGAGTAAATGAAGTTGTGAAGTTAGTGGGAAGTTGGAAGAAAGTGGAGTAGATAAGGAGATGTAAGAGAGAGAAAAAAGGGAGACTAAAAAAAAAAAAAAAAAATTGAAACATGAACGTGGAATTGTGATCATTTAACTTTTGAAATTGAGCAGATCAGTAGATTACTCTTTTAACCTTTAATTTTTATTTTAACGGCAAATCAATAAATCTAACATATGGAGTTATTTTAGTGCGTGCATTAAAGTGGACAATTTTCTATATAGGGATGTGACTATTATACCCTTATTTTTAAGACACATTATTATTTGAAATCAATGATTAAATTGAGAAAATTGGAAGATGTGAGGGGTATTTTTGACAGTATATTAAAGTGAACATGAGGGCATGAATCCTCTTAATAGTATTAGATATATCTCTTGCATTATCCCTCATTTGTAGTTATACTCAAACTCATTATCCAATGAAGTTTCAAAAAAAAAAAAAAACTGAATATCACAGTTACTAAAAAACAGTTACTCAAACTCATCCCACGTTTACATAGTTACTTAAAATTTGGACTTATCTCTTGCGTTATCCCACATTCAAATACTTACTAAAAATTTGGACTTATCTCATTTCAACTCCAAAACATACGATGATGGTGATTAATGCCTACTTCCCAGTTCCCTCTTCTTCGACATTTCCCATTTTTGGGTTTTTCATAAGTTGTACAATAGCAATTGATAGAGACAAAAATCTAAAAGCAACGGATCTGGATATGACATCTTTAGTAGATACGTCATTGTTTAAGGTGGGGTTTAGTTTAAAAACTGTTCAAATTTTAGTTAGATTGAGTTTCTAACTTTCTATGGTGTTTTTGAAGTGTAAATATGATGAAAATTACGTGTTTTATGATGTATTTTTGAAGTAATATATGAGGTTTCTACGAGTTTGATTTTGATTTCAGATATTGTAAATAGTATTGGATTTGATTTGATTTCATTTCATTTATGAGATGCAAATGTGTCATGGAAAGCATATTCCAAGACATAATTTGAACTTTACAAGGTGTAGATTTTCATTCAATTTTGTCTTATTCAATTAAGTAGTCTTTATTTGATCATTTGTTATTTAGGAAACCAAAACGCATGTAGAAACATGAGACCAATTAATCTTTTGGTGGTATCTATTTTTTATTACCACATTGCCTTTTTTTTAGTACCACATTGCCTTTCTTTGAGCATGTAAATCTTGAAATTACTTGATTTTCCCCCCAATTTTTTCTTATTTATTCTAAAAAATGTTGATGTCCTTGGAATTGAATTCTTAGGACATTGTAATGCCACAAGTCGAAGGTGCTAAAGGAGGAGTTGCCTATGGATGAAGAGATGGTGGTTTACATAGGTCAAATTCTTTAAAGGGATCGATTGACCCCACAAAGATTTTAACTGCAGATTAAGTGGATGCCAAGCATTTTGACAACACTGGGATCATCTCTCAGGTTGAATTTTAGTTATATTTTTGTGTATTTTTCAGAAAATAGGAACCCTTTTAAATTTTTCATCACATTTTGAATACCTAATGTTTCTTCTTTTTGGTAGGGTTCAACATAAGTTTGTAGTTCTCTGTGTATAATCTTTTGGATTTCGGTCCCAATTGAGGGTTTCTAAATGATGTTACCATAATAAAATGTCTTTATTAATTTTTTGGATGAATGCATTAATCTAAAAATATAGGACTATACAATTTGTCCAAATTAAGAAGTAATATGAGTGAATGGGGCTTAAATGTGAATGTAATCATGGTGAATGAGTGGATAATCTTCTTAGATGGATGTTCTTCGTTATCAATGCTCTTAATTGTTTGTTATTTTAATCCAAGTTTCTTAATTATCAAGGTTTAAGTCGTGTTAAATCCATTTTGCTAGATTCGAAAATAGAAATATTGTTCTCTTTGTCCAAGTGGTTGGGACTGTTTGTGTGCACAGCTTACTTTTTGATAACAGGTTATTTACTTTTTAATAACCATACAGTCGGCTATAATACTTAAATCAAATTTAAAAACAATACAATTTTTTTTTGGATAAACTTAAAAGTAATCACCAAATAAAACTTCCACAATGTAACAACTTTTAGGAGATAATCTCAAGAATTAAAACTCCAATTGTACTCAAATTCAAACTCATCAATTTGAAGTAGGTAATCTACATCTCTCTTCATCTTATTTCAAGTTCCTACTTTCTCACCCACGTTTAAAACTTTTATTTATTTTTTATTTTATGTAAACTTGCCACTTATTAGGAATGAAGAAACGGTTCATGGTAGTTGGTGATTCGAATCTTTGTCAAGAAACTAGTGTTGATCAAGCCTAAAAGCATGGATCTCAAGTCGCACCCTTGAAGACACATGGCAGATTGAAAACAGATGTTAACTGCCATGCTTACAAGTATAAATATGAGAGTTGTCTCAAAAAGAGCCTCGTGAACATTCAAGAGAACATGAGATCAAAAGAGATCAAAAGAAATAAAAGAGATCAAAGCGACCAAAGACCAATAGTGTAGAAATAGACCAGTAGAATAAATTATTTAGGCTGTTCTTGGTGTTTGATTTCAAGTTTTAAGAGTTTCATGCTCGGAAGTTCTTGTTTTTCTTTGTATTTGTTGTTGTATATATTCTGATATAATGTTTAATATAAGTGTGTTTTTAGTATTTGATCCATATTATTAAATTATTATGAGATTGAATGATGTTTATGACAATGGTCTAGTATACTAATCATTATTATCCACTTCGTGTTACTGTAATTTTTTGTTTTTTTTTTTTTTTTTTTTTGAGGAAATGGATAACTTTCATTAAAGGGAAGAAATATCATGCAATAATACATTGGAAATATCAGGAGGCACTGCCTCCATCCAAACTAAACAATTCTGACAGTTACTAGCTCTACGAGCTAGAGCATGGGCAACCATGTTGCCACTGCGACGTGTGTGCAGGGGCGGAGCTAGGAATTATCATTTGGGGGGGCTAATTATAACTTATCATTTGGGGCGGCAATTTGGGAACTGAAGAGGAGAGTTCTGAGATTTGTTGTGTTGTGACCTGCGGAAAGGAAAACGAAGACAAAAAATAACTTTCAAACTTTGTACTTTGGGAAATAAAAAAGAAGAAAGGACTAGAGAGTATAGAGAAAAGGCGGCAAATTTGGGAAGAGAAGAGCTGAAGAGAGATTTGTAATAAAGACAAAAAATGGGAAATGAAAAAGAAGAAAAGATTAGAGAGTATAGAGAAAAGAGTAGAGAGAAAAGCCGGCAATTTGGGAACTTGGGAAGGGAAGAGAAGGGCTGAAGATAGATTTGTAATAAAGACAAAAAATAACTTTACTTTGGGAAATGAAAAAGAAGAAAAGAGTAGAGAGTATAGAGAAAAGAGTAGAGAGAAAAGCTAGCAATTTGGGAACTTGGGAAGAGAAGAGCTAAAGATAGATTTGTAATGAGAAGACTAGAAGAGAAATAAGCATAGGCTGCATAGGGAAAACTGAAAAGACAAATCAGAAAATAGTAGTGGCAGGCTGGCAGCCGAAATAATTAAGTGTATAGCAGTATAGGGAAAAGAGAAATATGAAATAAGTAGTGGCAGCCATCTGTCAGCCGAAATAATTAAGAGAAGTTGGTATTTTGTACAATAGCAGCCGAAATAATTAATGAATATGTAAGATACTGTTAAAATGTGTAGTGTATCAGTCAAAAAATAACAAAAAATAAAATTGTTTTAAAGACTGCTCTATTTATGCTATTTAGAGAAATATTATTGTGCATTCTGAAAAAATTTGTAATTCACCTCTAAAAAAAAAACAAAACCTGAAAAAGTTAAATATTGTTAATGAGTAAAGAAACTGCTCTATTTATGCTATTTAGGAACAAATATTATTGTGCATTCTGAAAAGGGGGGGCTGATTATTATTTTTTGGGGGGGCTTGACTCTAATTCACCTATACTCTCTAAAGAAAAAACGTAGCTCCGCCATCCTGCGTGTGTGGGATAATGAGTATGCTTGAAAGTCAAGGAGCATAGTTTTGGCATCTTCTATCACAAGTCCATAGGCAGAGTGCAGGTTCTCAGAACTTCCACAAATCACGAATTATATTCTCGGCATCCCCTTCAAAAACTACACTAGTGAGGCCCACTTCCTTAGCAAAAAGGATGGCTCGTCTCGCTGCTAGTGCTTCAGTTATTTCAATGGAATGAGTTGCTGGGAGCTTTTGGCTCAAAGTAGCGATAGGCAGTCCTGCTTGATCACGGATCACTACACCAATACCACCTGAGTTCGTGTCTTTGGAGAAAGCACCATCAAAATTTGCCTTGTACAGATGGTGAGTGGGAGGCTTCCACTTGTCATGTTTGTGATGGGGAATCTCTTTGGTCATGGGTTGGGATACTGAAAGATGCTCAAGGAGAAGGGTCTGGGCACGGGGCCATATGTTACCATATTCTTCACTGGGAAGCTGGAGCCAAGACTGATTTCTTTTATTCCACAGCAACCAACATGCCATTGCAAATGACTCTAAAGGGAATTGAGATGTCAGACACATTACCTGTCGGACTAGGGAGATGAACGAGTGGTGGGGATTCTTTTGCAGGTCTGCGAATTCTTTACTGGACTGCCACACTTGAGCTAGAACAGGGCAGGACCACAGGGCATGGATAGTGTCCTCAGTCCCGTCATGGCACTGATCACAGTATGGGTGAGGGATTACTCTCCGTCTGAAGAGGCCTGCTTTGGTGGGGAGTGCTTCGTGGCATGCTTTCCACAGAAAGGATTTCACTTTGGCTGGGATGCAGGATGCCCAGATGGACTTCCACAAAGGATCGGGCTCGCCTTGACAGGAGCACTCTGGTAATAAGTTTCGGTTGTGCTGGAGCAACGTGTGGTACCCACTACGAACTATGTAATGGCCATCTCTATTAGCATGCCAGATCAAGCGATCAGGGGGGGCTCGGTCACTAAGAGGAATCTTGGCAATTGCATCCGCATCATACGGCAAAAAATAGGACCGAATCAGGTCTGAATTCCAGGTAGGTGGGTTGCCGTGTATGAGGTCACTAACTTTAGCATCATTGGGTAAGTCCGAAAGGGGGGATATAATTTTTTTATGCCCCTCATCTAGGAGCCAGCTTGTCCCTTTAATTGGAATTTTCGTCCCATCTCCTACTCTCCAGCTTGAACCCAAAAGGATAAGTTCTTTGGCCTTTAGAATACCTCTCCATACGAAGGAACCATTTGTCTTCTCGGAAACTTCCATGATATTGCCACTGGGAAAGAATTTTGCACTAAAGACTTTAAATAACAAAGAATTTCTAACATGCATAAGTCTCCAGAATTGCTTTGCCAGCAGTGCTATGTTGAATTTCTGGAGTTCTTTAAAGCCTAGGCCTCCTCTACCTTTCGGTTGACACAACTTATCCCATTTGAGCCAATGTATTTTACGTTGCTCACTCTTCTGTCCCCACCAGAATCTTCTGATAAGGCCTTCAATGTCTTGACATAATTTCACAGGGAGCTTAAAACAATTCATGGTGTAGGTTGGTATGGCTTGGACCACTGCCTTGATGAGAATTTCACGACCTGCTTGGGACAGTAGCTTTTCTTTCCACCCTTTGATCTTGCTCCAAACCCGTTCTTTTATTTGTGAAAAGCACCGAATTTTTTCCTTACCTATCAATGATGGAAGTCCAAGGTATTGCTCATATTGCTTTATACTAGGTACACCCAGTATATCTTTGAGCTCCGTTTGCATTGTGGCAGGAGTGTTTCGGCTGAAGAACAAGGTGGTCTTCGCTCTGTTAAGTTGCTGACCAGATGCCTGTTCATAGAGACGAAGAATATCCTGGATTTTTTGGCACTCTGAGATTGTGGCCCTGCAAAATAATAAACTATCATCTGCAAAGAAAAGGTTTGTTATTTTTGGCCCCTGACGGCACAAGGATACACCATGAATATCTCCCTGGGAGGTTGCTTTCTGGAGTAAGCCATTTAGTCCTTCTGCACATAACAGGAAAAGGTATGGGGAGATTGGATCACCTTGGCGGATACCTCTTGTTGGGATAATGTGGCCTGTAGGTTCCCCATTAATGAGGAGGGAGTAAGAGACTGTACTAATACATTCCATGATGAGTGAAATCCAGTTATCACAAAAGCCCATTCGAATCATTACTTGTTTCAGAAAGCCCCATTCCACCCTATCGTAGGCTTTGCTCATATCAAGCTTTAGAGCCATGGTCCCCACTTTCCCTGATCTTTGGTTGTGCATGTGGTGTAGTGTTTCAAAAGCAATCAAAACATTGTCAGTTATCATTCTTCCAGGGACAAAAGCACTTTGAGTTTCTGACACCACTTGAGGCAACACCTTTTTTAATCGATTAGCAAGCACTTTGGAAATCAGTTTGTAAACAACATTGCACAAACTAATAGGTCTATACTCAGTGACCTTCTCTGGGCTCTTTGTTTTTGGAATGAGAGTAACATAAGAGTGGTTAAGTGAAGCTGGAATTTTACCTGAGTTGAGGCATGAAAGGACTGCTGCAATCACATCCTCTCCAACGACATGCCAGTAGCTCTGATAGAAAATAGGTGGCATCCCATCAGGGCCAGGAGCCTTTAATGGTGCCATCTGTTTCAGAGCTGTTAAGACCTCAAGTTCTGTGAAATTGCAGGTTAGTGATCTGTTCATTTCAGCCGTGACCCTGGGCTGTATCCCCACTAAGACGCCATCAATTCCTTCCAACGGTACTGCTGTAAAAAGCTCTTGATAATAATTTACAAACTGGGTTGCAATCTGCTCCTCATTAGTGACAATATTCCCATTCTCAAGGCGCAGAAAAAGCAAAGAATTACGTCTCCTGCGATGTGAGGCTCTGCTATGGAAATATTTTGTATTTCGATCCCCCTCCTTGAGCCATGAGGTACGTGATCTTTGCCTCCACATTTTTTCTTCCCTGTTTAGCAGCTCCTGTACTTCTTTACGAATGGAAATAACCAAATCATGGCCATACCCAAGTACACTTCTCTCTTCAGCCTGATGGAGTTGGTCAGTTTTTTCTTTTAATTTCTGAGTAACATTGCCAAACTGGACACGACTCCACTGCTTAAGCACTCTACTGCACTGGTTTGTCTTTTCCTGAACTTGAGCCATTGGTGACCCTCGGGAACGTGGAACCCAGGCCGTAGTGATGGTGGGTTCACAAGTGGGATCAACCCTCCACATATCTTCAAACCTGAATGGGCGCCGGCGCTGTTGCTGACCAGGAATGGGGTACGTAGTTAACCATATGGGCTTATGGTCAGATACGGAACTGTCCAAGTGATGGACCACGGCTGTATGAAAGCGCACCACCCAATCATTGGTTGCCATAAACCTGTCCAGCCTTAACCACGTAGTAGCATTACCACGCCGATTATTGCACCAAGTAAATGGAAAACCTCGGAAGCCTAAATCAACAAAGCCACACTCGTCGATAACACTTCGGAACCCCTGCATCTGCCTCTCACTTCGGAATCAACTGCCACTTTTTTCCGAATTACGTATTATTTCATTGAAATCCCCTGCACAGCACCAAGGGAGATGCTATTGATTTTTCAGAGAGCGAAGGAGATTCCAAGAGTTCTCTCTCAGGTGTGTTTCTGGGGCTCCATAGAAACATGTAAACCGCCAAGGTGTTGCTGTGTGACCATCAATTATTGTGTCAATGTGAGAGAGCGAATAAGAGTTAATAGTTAAATTAACATCATGCTTCCAATACAAGACCAAACCACCACCTTTATTAATTCTTTTCACTACAAATTTATTGCTAAAATGAAATCTACAGCGAATAACTTCAAGACGATCTTCATCCGTCCAAGTTTCAGAGAGAAACAACACGGAGGGGTCCTTTTCTCGCACTAAGCGAGTAAGTTCTTGAACTGTCCCCGGGTTCCCAAGCCCGCGACAGTTCCAACTGATGCAATTCATGGCTCCCGGCAGGGCTGGTATCCAACCTCTGCCGATATCTTCACAGCGTTTGATTCACAAACATCACCTACACTGAGTTCCGGACCATATACACACTGACTGGTTGCTGCTTTTTTCTTTCTCACTGAACCCGGTTCTTCTTCAATATCCACCACTGCTCTTTTAAGTGAAATGGCTTGACTGGGCCCTGCACTTCTAGGATTGCTTGCACGGGCCAATTTTTTCCATTTGGCAGTGTTTTTCTTCGGCCCTGTTGGACTGGTAAGCCCATTAGTGATATCACCCAAAGGAGTACGTGGCATGGGAGTTGATTGCATGAGTTAGGGACTTGAGATGACAACAGCTGGCATCAGGGGCGGAGCTAGGAATTATCATTTGGGGGGGCTAATTATAACTTATCATTTGGGGCGGCAATTTGGGAACTGAAGAGGAGAGTTCTGAGATTTGTTGTGTTGTGACCTGCGGAAAGGAAAACGAAGACAAAAAATAACTTTCAAACTTTGTACTTTGGGAAATAAAAAAGAAGAAAGGACTAGAGAGTATAGAGAAAAGGCGGCAAATTTGGGAAGAGAAGAGCTGAAGAGAGATTTGTAATAAAGACAAAAAATGGGAAATGAAAAAGAAGAAAAGATTAGAGAGTATAGAGAAAAGAGTAGAGAGAAAAGCCGGCAATTTGGGAACTTGGGAAGGGAAGAGAAGGGCTGAAGATAGATTTGTAATAAAGACAAAAAATAACTTTACTTTGGGAAATGAAAAAGAAGAAAAGAGTAGAGAGTATAGAGAAAAGAGTAGAGAGAAAAGCTAGCAATTTGGGAACTTGGGAAGAGAAGAGCTAAAGATAGATTTGTAATGAGAAGACTAGAAGAGAAATAAGCATAGGCTGCATAGGGAAAACTGAAAAGACAAATCAGAAAATAGTAGTGGCAGGCTGGCAGCCGAAATAATTAAGTGTATAGCAGTATAGGGAAAAGAGAAATATGAAATAAGTAGTGGCAGCCATCTGTCAGCCGAAATAATTAAGAGAAGTTGGTATTTTGTACAATAGCAGCCGAAATAATTAATGAATATGTAAGATACTGTTAAAATGTGTAGTGTATCAGTCAAAAAATAACACTATAATAATTTAAAATTTGTAATTCTAAAAAAAAAACAAAAGAAAAAGTTAAATATTGTTTTAAAGACTGCTCTATTTATGCTATTTAGGGAGAAATATTATTGTGCATTCTGAAAAGGGGGGGCTGATTATTATTTTTTGGGGGGGGCTTGACTCTAATTCACCTATACTCTCTAAAGAAAAATTAAAATTTTGGGGGGGGCACAAGCCCCCCCAAGGAGCAACGTAGCTCCGCCCCTGGCTGGCATATGGTTTGGATGGCCATGCACAAGATCCGGGATTTGATCCTCCATAATATACCTTTTCGGGATGTAATTGATTTCCTGGTCAATTGCACGAAGCTGGTCAGTAAAAAAATCAAGAGTTGACTTACATTGAGGAGTGAGATCGGTAGGCCTCGGATTCTGCTCGACCTCCATATCCGTTTCCAAATTTGGAGGCGTGAATTCAGGAACCCGAGTGTGGCATTCTGGAGGGGCTTGTGGTTCGCTGGTGGTTGGCGTTGGGTGGCGCCATGAATCGTCGCTGGTGGACTTGCCACGTGCACTGGTCAGGTTGCCAGGTACCGTGACCACAGTCTTGCGGGGTGGGCGATCAGAACTAGCCCGCAGCCATGCGCCAAACTGGAATTCTTCCACCGAATCAGCATGGCGTTGGCGTAACCCAATATCGCAATCTTTCTCGCTATGATCGAAGAGACCGCACCAATAGCAGAAATTAGGCAGCCTCTCATACCGAAAAGCAACCCAGCCCGTCTTCCCTACTTCGAGCTTGACCATTCTTCCACGGCACAATGGTCTCGTAACATCAACTCTCACTCGGATTCTCATACAATTTTCACCGCCCCTCTCATCATCACTTGCTGCTACTTTTTCAACATACCCGATGGACCTTCCAATAGCTTTGGCAGCTTCTTCAGTCATGCGTCGAATGGGTAAATTATGGATCTGCACCCAAAACGAAACATGAGAAAACAGTGCATCATTGATGGGACCATCCTCTAACAATCGTTGGAACACAACAAGGGATTTTTCAAAAGACCAGGGCTCATTAACAAGTACTCGTTCCAGATCCATAGCGTCCTCAAATACAAAAGCTAACCGATTCTTCCCCAAGTCCTGGACAGTAAAGCTCCGACGGGTTTTCCAAAGGGGTTTGAAAGTCCTGGCCACAGAATCTATATTCAACACTCGTGTTGTTAAAAATTTTGCAACCAGGATATTCTCAGATTGTTGGGAAGTGTGCTCAAGGTCCACGTTAGAGACCTCTTTGTCAGATAAGGAGAACCGCTTCCACATATCTTCAATGGATTCCATTGGCACTCTTCTATAACACTTGTGAAAGAAAAAGATATAGAGATGGAAGGGAAAGGATGAAGACACAGAAGAGATGAGGAAGGGATAAATACTACCGTCCTACCCGTGAAAAATCACCGGAGGGAACAAGAAACTTGCACTAGGGCAAGGACACATTCTACTGACGGCTAGGGTTTGAAGTGGTCGCCCCCAGAGCCGAGAGAGAAACGCCCCCAGAGCCGAGAGAGAAACGATTACAACCAGTATTATTATCCACTTCGTGTTACTGTAATTTCATTGTGTTTTCACCTGGAGACAAAAATGGTAATGAAAATAACATAAGCCTTCACCTTTTTTAACTTTAGTTATATTTATCTTTTCATTTTCTGGTTATATCTGGCATTAACTACAAGAAGTCCTCTTAATTGAGGCAATTCTAACCACTTACACTTCTTCTTTTTTTTAATAGAAACTTTCACTATCTTGAAGTTTGAAGTTAGATTAAACAATTTAATTCAAATTATTATATACCAATTAAAATAAATTATGTGAACCGTTTAGGAAAAAAAAAAAAAGTGTCTCTAAACTTATTGTTTATTGAGTATTGACATTGCTAAAAGATTTTATCTTTGGTCATTTGTCCCTGTCTTAAAGGAAAAAGGAAAAAGAAAAAGAAAACCCTTCTGAATATGCCAGGGAAAAGCAAAACAATGCTACCATATAGATAGATTTTTTTTAAAGGATAATTTCTACCATGTGAATGAGTCCATATATTAATTGTTGCATATAATAAATGTAAATTGTTTTTATGGTGAATCATGTAAGATATGTAGCGCATGTTTGGTAATTGGTTTCAAAATCAGTATTTAGTGTGTGTTTTTTTTTGGTGAATCAATATTCAATGTATGAATACAAAAAATGGTGGGCTTGAGTTCAAATTTGGTTGTTTGACAGTTGTACTCAACTTTTGTATTCAAATAAATTCATTGTTCAAACAAACATTCAAATGCTCAAATTAGAAAACAATAGTAAGGTGTTTTCACCCGAACTCAACAATTGACCAGTAGCAATTTTGCAATTAACTCACCGTTCTTTTTTTTTTCAGCACAAACTCTCTCTCTCCTCAACGGAACAATTCTCTCTCTCTCTCTCTCTCTCTCTCTCTCTCTCTCTCTCTCTCTCTCTCTCTCTCTCTCTCTCTCTCTCTCTCTCAGCTGAGCTCAAACGAGGTGACGAAGGGAGTTGCCAAGGCAGACCCGCTTGGTACAGGAGCCGCCGAAGCAGATCTGGAGACCCACTTGGGCTTGCGGTGGTTACAAAAAGTGATGAGTGTGGGTTCAGTGGCGTAGCCAGAAGTTTTTTTTTCAGTGGGGTCAAATTAGCAAATTTTTTGGGTTTATGAATCCATTTGTAATTTTTTTTTGTTGAAGTATGGAAACTAAGTAAATATTTTGGGTTAATTTTTGTTGATGTTATTTGAGCTATTTTTTGTGTTACTTGGTTTTTTTTTTTTTTTTTTTTTTTTTTTTTTTTTTTTTTTTTTATTTAAAGGGAAACTAAAAATGATTTGATGATAATTTTAGTAATATTGACCCCACTTCTTAGTGTTTTTTTTTTTTTTTTTATTTTTTTAGTGGGGTCAAATTCTAAAAATCCCAATTTTTTAATATATATACCTAAGTAAATAAATAAATATATATTAATTTGAGTGGGGTCAATTGACCCTGCTCACTATGCTCTAGCCCTGCCCAATTGTGGGTTGTTGGTTTCGCAATGAGATCAGACTTGGGTTTTGGTCGCGGTAGGCTGGGGTTGTTGCGATTTGCGATTTGCAATTGGGTTACGGGTAAGCTTGTTGCCATTTGATTGGTTAGAGCTCTTGCAGTTCCCAATAGCTTCTAACTAATTCTAACTAACTAACCCCTAACTAACTCGTTACTAAAAGCTAAGCAATCAAGTAGTTTTAATAAAATACACATTACAACGTTTTAGTGCAATTTTTATGGATTGATGCAACTGGGTCTTCATATAATTTGTTTTAGGTTGGATTTGTGGATTTTAGAAGGCACAGTTTAGAAGATAAGTACTAGAACCTTGTAATTGTTGAGAGGTAAGTAACCTTTTGCTTAACTAATTATATTTAATTTATAAATTCCATATTTTATTTATTGATTTACTAGAGTTTTAGACATGATGGAATGTCAGCTATTGGAGTTATTTCTTGGAGAATATTCGATAAAATATTTATTTATATTGAAACCCTTTCAGAGCAGAATTATTAACTTTGTAAGGTGAATCCTTATATGTGTACGGTCATTGTCATCTTTGTGGCTGATACTTTTTTTTTTTATTTGACGATAGCAATCTACACTACACACACGCACACACTGTTTGGGGAGGGCAAAGGGGATTCGAACCTCTGCCAAATGGGGGGGAATTTTCCCTTGCACCACTAGGCCAAATGCCTAGTGGGCTTTGTGGCTGATACTTAGTTTAGGGTGTAGCATTACGTTTTTTCAATAGATTTTTATAATGACTAAAATTTAATACCATATTTGAAAATCTATAATAATTATTAGCAAATTCACTTTATTATAGTAACAAAAAGTTCATTAAGAAGTAATAAAATAAGAAAACCTAATTTTCTAATACTATTAAGAGGATTTCTTCCCTCATGTCCACTTTAATGTGCTCTAAAAAATACCCTTACTAAAAAAGTATATTCCCAATATTTTAAACCACTCTAACTAAAAAACAAAAGTTATATATGTAAATTCCTAACAAAATTCCCTCATTTTAAATTTTCACTTTTATACTATAATACCCCTGTCCAAAGAAAAATATCCATATATTGTACTCTATTCTTAAAGAATATAAATAAGGATAAATAAATAAATTCCAACATACACAGCACAACATATCTTACCCTACTTTCCCACACTTTCCACGTTCCAACTAACATCTCATTTTCCTAAAAATTAGCACACTATCTCTTAAAATAACTTCTACATTTAAAATAATCATAACTTCTTTTAAAAACTTCCACTATCCAATTTATTAAAACAAAAACTCATAGAATAGTAGCTATATTTTAACATTAATGTTAACATATAACATTATATTATTTTCTTTTTTCTTTCCTTTTTAAAGTGTGTATTTGAAATGTATTAAAAAATAAAAGTGTTTAAAATAATTTGAAATCCTCTAACGTTAATTTAACATATAACATTTTTTTTTCTTTCTCTTTTTCACATATTTATTTGAAATCTATTAAGAAAATAAACGTGTTTAGATTAATCCAAAAAAAAAAAAAAAAAAATTTTTTTTTTTCCTTTTTTCACATATTTATTTGAAATCTATTAAGAAAATAAACGTGTTTAGATTAATCCAAAAAAAAAAAAAAAACTTGGAAATATTTCTATATCTCCAGGCAAAACAAAACATATGTATGAATTAACCCCACTAATTAATTCTCATTGATTTATTGTCTTTGCCCAAAATTAACCCCACTACTAAGTTTTAATTGATTTTTCAAAGAAGAGAAATCAAGGATATATTAGTAAATGACACCTATTGAACACTGACCGGAAAAAAAACTCCTCCCAGACTCTCACTAAGGCCATCTCCAACAGCAGTCTAAAACTGCTCTTCATCTCTATTTCTAGCGTTAAAAATAAAAATCCCAGCTCCAGCAGTCTTTCATCCGTGCTCTTCATCCTCAAATTTTTTTACAAAGTGTACAGTAGCCTTTCATTTTTGAAAGGCTACTGTACACTTTGTAAAAATTAAAATATCAGTATTTTTTTGTCTGACCCCACCGGTACCAACTGCCTTTTGTTCCGAAAATTTCTCTCTCTCCTCTCATTTCTTTCGAATTTTTTTCTCTCTCTTCTTCTCTCTGCTCTCTCTTCTCTCTGCTCTCTCTTATCTCTTTGCTCTTTGGGATTTTCTGGGGTTTTGAAGCACGAAACTTTCTCTTTGCTCTTTGGGATTTTCTGGGGTTTTGAAGCACGAAACTTTCGGTCTGAAAATTTTTTGGGGTTTTTGAAGCACGAAAATTTCTCTCTCCTCTGAAAATTTTTTGGGGTTTTCTGTTGTGAAGCACGAAAAGTTTTTGGGGTTTTCTGTTGCCGGCGTGGTGGTGGTTGATTTGGTCTTTGCTTGGGCTTGCCGGCGTGGTGGTGGTTGATTCGGTGGCTTGGGCTTCCCGATTCGGCCTCCCAGACTCTGGCACTATATCTTCACACATTCGGGTTTGATAGTGAGTGAGTAAACTGAGTTTGAGATTAATGAAAGAGAAAATTTGGTTTGAGGTGAATGAAAATTGAGATAGGAAATAGTCCTATTTATACTAAAAAATATGACTGTTGAAATAGGAGACAATGTTACCGTTGAATAACGTTGTATAATATTACCGTTATTCAACGTTATATAATATTACCGTTGAATAACGTTGTATAATATTACCGTTGAATAACGTTAACGTTGATTTTTTTTTTTATAAATATTATTTTGATTAAAAGCTTCAGATAAATGATTTCAGAAAAAAAAAAAAAAAAAAAAAAATAATAATAAATATCAAAGAACATTCCGGATTGCACTAGATTTATTTTTTGCCAAAAATCAACAAAATTTTTTTTTTTTTTTTCTTTTCTCAGATGTGTACCGGCAGACTCACCACCGCCCATAACCCACCCCTGGACGTGCCACGGCTTGAAGGAGATGCCCACCCCGCGAACGGAGAGAGCCACCCCAGCCTGAACCGGTGGCTTGCCGTGCCCTGGATGACCCACGGCCAAGGCTGCCGGTCTGGAGGTGACCCACCCAGGCTGCCGGTCTGGAGGGCCACGGCAGGCTGCCGCCTGGGGTTGCCGTGCCGGATCCCTGCCGGTCTGGAGGTGACCCACGGCCAAGCCTGCCGCCTGGGGTTGCCGTGCCCACCGGAATGAGTTTTGCAGCGTCACCGTCTCCCAGTCCCAGCTGGTTTGGGTTGCTGAAATTTCTGTTTAGTTTGGTTGCTTTGTTTGGTTGCTGTGAGAAATTAATTTGGGTGGGAGTTGGTTATTTTTGGTGGGAAGTAATAATAAAAAAGTAGTTTTTAATAGAATAGAGATAAAGATAAAGAGTACTGCTGGAGTAGTTATTTAAAAAAAAAATAGAGAGTTGTTAAAAAGTGTAATTTAGAGATAAAGATAGAGATAAATTTAGAGTACTGCTGGAGATGGCCTAACTTCACACAAAACGCACTCACGACGGATTATCACATAAAAAAAAAAAAAAAAAAAAAAAAAAAAAAAAACTGAGAAAATTTGGAAAGGAACACCAATTTGATCGGAACTCTTTAGAAACTAGGCGTGTGTGTTAGAAACCAGGTATGTGTAGATTATAAAACCATGAGCCATTGTTATGCCATAGCCACTATACTTAAGGAAGACAACTGTTGGAACTCTTTAGAATTTTTTTTTTTTTTTTTTTTTAATTTATGCGTTAGAACTTTGTGGTTTTTTATTTATTTATTTTGGTAATCAAGATCTTTTATAAGATTCTACACATTCTACATTTCTTAAGTGAGAAGGCAAATGACATAGTAGAGAAAATAAAGGCTACTGAGGAGTTGCGATTATGGAATAAAATTCTCAGGTTGCTTGATTCTGCTCTAAGTCTCTAACGTGGTTTCACGATTTCGCAGTGTTTCCATTATTCAAAAATATGAATATTGTAATGTGGAAGGATAGTCATAAGCAGAGATATTGAAGAACCATTAGAGTTGAACTTATTATGCTATGCTTGATTTGAGTTGAGTTTTCGGTTGATATTGCAAGTTTAGTTACTTATGTTATTGTTAAATGTTTCATTCATGTGGTACTGTCCTATGATTACACTATCTTTCAAATGATACTGCCTGATTGAACCATAGTTTATTTTGTTTCATTTTTTATTCTAAATTAGGAGATTACTTTTAACTCCTGCTTCTGATTGAAAAAAAAAAAAGGGTGATTGTTTTGTTATGGTACAAGTTTTTTGATTTGTAAGGGCTTGGAGTTTTAGTGAGACGCGTCAACATGAGAGAGAAGAGAGGGGGCTAGACGTATTGATCTAGAGCAAACCCATTGTTGGAAAAGAAAAGAGGGTACAAGATTCAATGTTAATGAAATGAATGCATAGCAACCACACACCTGTTACTAATGAATAATCTATATTACTTTGTTTTGTTTATTTGTTTTTCTAAATAAAAATAAAATAATCATTATTAAATTTTGTATTCTCAAAATAGGTTTATATCAAATATTGTTTGGAAATCATTGGTATACTTAATGTAGTGGATTATGCATTTCAGCATGAAAAAAATGTAATGGATTATCATGCAATTTGATTGGATGTAATTTTCTATCAACATTTTCATGATCTAAATATTTTTAATTTAGGACTATGTAGTAATGCAATTATTCCAATGGAAAAATGTTTAAAACCCAAAAATGTTCTATATGAATAGATCCCTTTTAAATATATCATTGAGATGTTCTATAACTTTTCTTCCTTCTTTGCCTATGAAGATTTTGTACCTTACTCTGTTGTTGAGATATCTAATATTAAAAAACATATGTGAGTAGTGAAATAAACACTTTACTTCACTTTTTAGTTTTTCTTAAATTTTTAAGCTTCTAAACATAGGTGTGTATTTTAAAAATAAAATAAATAATGTAACCAACATATTCAAAACTTGGTACTATTCTTACATTGTTAATTTTTAAAAGAATGCTTTGGTGCATCTTAAAATTTGAATTTTTAGTTCTAGAACTTTTATATTTTAAACTCAAAAAATAAAAAGAGTTTTTATTTATTTAAAAAAAAAAAAAAACAATAGCCTCTAAACACCCATGTGAAGCCCGTGTAAAAGAATAGGTGGAAAATAAATATGTTAATGACACCAAAATTACAAGTTTCATATATTTTTAAATCTATTTTAATTTTCTTTCTAAATAGAGTTAAATAATTTATTTATAGGATATTAGGATTCCATTCACCCCATGATTGGGAATTTATCGTTCTCAATAATGATCCATTATGTGCATAAGATATATATGAGCAATAAAATTAGTATTGCACATAAGAAATTAATTATAGACACTAATATAATTAGATCTACTCTTCATACACTATCTGAGGCTGCAAAAAACTTGTGGATGCTGTAATTTTTTGCCTAATTCTTCTTTTGATGATCGATTCAACCTCTGATGTGCGGTGGTAAAAAAAAAAAAAAAAAAAAAAAAAAAAAAAAAAAAAAAAATGCATCAAGAACACTAGACATGTACTTGGTGACAACAATTAATTTCTAATAGAACAATAATTAAAGAACTCCAAAAAATTGGAGAAAGTAAAAAAAGCCAACGGCAATCATCCAGTAAAAAAAAGGTTCAAAACATAAGAAGTAGCTTCAGGTCTAAAATGTTTCGTTCACATCCCACAAAAGTCTTAGCATTTCTTACACTTCACAAGCACCATATTACGCAATGAGTGATAGCTCTCCAACTAAATTAAAAAAATATATATAATAAAAAAAATTACTATACAATTTACCCAAAAAAATGGAAAGAGCCTCTAAATACGCGCTGAGCGCATGTAAAGAGGCTATTATATATAAATAGGTTCACGTATCTTCTTCATTTTCTTATTATGATGGAACAATGACTAGTGAGTAGTTTGCCTACCCTACCAAATGAAATCTTTACAAGATTTTATAAAGAGTTACAAAAAATTTTAAAAATTAACATAGTAGTATTAACTTAGATATGAACATTTTAGATATTTTTAGTTATGATTATATAAAATAAATAAAGGCTTTAATTTTATTTTGAAATTATGGAAACGCTTTTTTAATTCTTTGAAATGATATAAACATAAAATATAAAAAAAATAAAAACTACATTGTTTTAATGTCGGTAAGAGCATTCCCAATGGATTAGGTAAAATTGTATGCAAATGTTAGCTTAAAGAACTATTTGTTCTATTTTGCCAAACCACTTTCAATCACACCCCACCCACATTGGATTATCTATTTCCATTCTCTATTATATTAAAATACTATTTGTTACCACTTGTTTAATCTTTCTATCCCTTCCGTTCAATCTCTTCCTTTTCATAGCAAAATCTCATCTTCAATCCAACCCCCCCCCCCCCCCCCCCCCATAAGTCGATTACCAAAGAAATTCATAACAAAACCCCCCACATTTCATAGCAAAATCCAATCTCATCTTCCTCAGTTTTACTCTTGTTTAATCTGTGAACTAATTGGTTCAATTTTCCACATCCATATCATAGATTTTGAGGACTGGTAGGAGCCCATCGATTGGTGATGCAAATGAGCTTGAAGAGAGACCCAAATGGTTGGACCGATGGATGACCACGAAGCTATGGGATACCAAAGGAAGAGCCTCATCTAATCAGAGAGACCCAATCAAAACCATGGAAACCGTGGTGTAAAACCAAATCCAAACCACTAAATCCACAACCAAACCCATTGAATCTGGGCATCGAAAATCACTCTCATGTCTTAACCCCCCACCCCAACCCCCAAATCCTTTGTTCATCCTTTCCCATCTCTTTCTCTCTATCTTTGTTTGGTCTTTCTTCTACTACAAAGCCCTCGAATTGAACCCATTGGCACTGTCACGGGCTCAAATAATGCATTCACCACCAACTCCTCTGTGACTACACTGCGACCAAGACTCTAAGGAGAACCACTGCAACTACGATTGCCACTGTCAAGTTTAGGGGATTTGGGTAATTTTTTGTTTTTGGGTGATATATATGATTTTAGATTGATTGGGTGATTTTTGGGGTGATTGTTGTTGTTGGATTTGCGGTTATTTTTTGGGTGATTTAGGCTTCGTTTGGAAGTTTAGAAGCGAATAGAATGGAATGGAACAAATAAATTATAAAGTAATAGAATGGAATGGAATGAATGAATTATAAAGGATTGGAATGGAATTTGTCACAACCATTAGAGCACTCAACATGTGCCAAAGATACAGAACAAGATCCTAAACTAGAAAAATTGCTCGACTGTGTGAACCATATCATTCCCTTCACTTGCAACACTTCCTTGAGTTGAAGGACCTCTAACAGCATCAATTTTGTGGAGCCTACAACACTTGATCTCCTCTCCTGAGTTGATGCTAATGCAACACTTGCAGATGAGCCTCCTTGACTTGATGCCACACTTGTAGAAGCCATCTACAAGAAAACATTACACATTACACAAAGAACTATATCAAGCATTTCTAAAAAATTTAAAAGGAAAAAATTAGTATAAATCACCAATGAACCATATGGCAAGCTTAGTATTAGATGAACTAAATTATCCAAACCCATTGTTGCCCATCAATCACAACTCACAAGACAATAAAAATTTGATTTTCTTTTATTACAATAATAAAAGCTTATTCTTGGCGACATGGGGGCGAAAAAAAGGAAAGAGATTGGTATATTCCTAAAAAGTTTATCATTCGATTATAAGACTAACATTAAATTCGAATGTTAGTCAGGATTCACAAGCGCATGAAAAACAGTGTAATCAAAACGGGTAATTGGTACCTAAATTTTCAAATCAACAATTAGTACAATAAAAGTCTTGAGTTGTTTGATGTTTGAGTGATAGACTTCTATTAGCTCTTAAAAGATACACTAAGAAGCCCAATGACAAGCAAGGCAATTGCTCTTACCAAACAAAAGGAGCAAAGAACACATAGAAAGCAAACCCCAATGCCAAAATTACAGCAACAACCACCACCTTCACAAAGAGGGAAAATAAAAATAAAAAATAAAAAACACTCCAAAAAATGATATTTTGGACAACAACAAAATGCTCACCACTTAGAAAGAAATAGAGAAAAAAAAAATTAAAATTAAACCTGAAGTCTAAAAACTAAAGATACTAGAAAAGAACGCAAACACAGAATTGGTACATAATTCTTTTTTTACTTATTTTGGATGAATCAGTAAGAATTTTTAATGCAAATATAGAAAATTACACTAACCATTTAGGCTTAACAACCAGCAAACAGAGGAAACACTCTGCTATCACAAACCCATACACAACAGTGCAGTGCAGTCAGGCCTATTCCTACGAAAACCTGACATTACTAGAAACATTATAATCTCAGAAAAGGATCTAGCCCAGCCCAGCACAAGACAGAAACCCCAGAACTGGAGGAGGGCAATAGCTCTCAATATTGTATAGACCAAACCAACAACAAGCTATTATAGCATACCATTTCATCTATAGCCAACTAAACACGTCAATAATTCAAGTTATATGAGGTAACATTCCACATAGAAAATTGTCAAACAATAAATTATTATTCTTCTATACTCAACCAAAAATTCCCAAAATAAGGATTGACAAGGATCAAGCAACAGAGAGACCAAATGGTCATCCAACAAATCCCATCCTCAACCATTTCATAAACTTCAAACATCAAATTTCTCATAAAATCCAAAAACAAAAACCATAGAACTCTTGGGATGTTGATCCATTTCAACTATAACCAACTAAACACACTTTGATAATATCTTGAAGCACTGATAGTGAAAAATTATGGGTTTTTACCTCGAGGAACTGCTCGGCATAAGTAAGGCTATTTGGGCCTTAAGATGGTCTTTCAACCCAAACCCAGACCCCGAGCCCGAATTTCGAAGCCTCCAATTGATCGTGACGATCAACAGGGATGGAGTGAGCTAGTGAGGTGAGAGAAAGAGTGAGGGAGCGAGAGAGAAAATACCATCGGGTTTAGGGGTTTTCCGACGAGGCGAGAGTCCGATATCTTCGGCACCGGCGAGGGGGGCACAATTTTGCTGGTGTACAAGCGTTGGGGGTGGGTGAAAGAGAGAGAGAGGGGTTTTGAAATTTTTTGTAATGGCTGGCTCATTCACGCGGGTGTTGAAAATCTTTTAAGAGTAAAGTTGTCTTTTTAACTTTTGTGAACTGTCAAGTATTGAAACCGTTGGATTAAATGGATGGTTGAGATCAAACGAGTTGCAGCCCTACAATACCAAAAGGTATTGCCTACAATCTCGATCCTGAATGGACCTCCATAGATTGTGGTGAACTAAAACATAACATTTGTACTATATATTGAGTCAGAGATTTGAGGTTTTATTATTATTATTTTTTAACTTTTAAATAGAAGACATGGGTTTAATGTGTAAGGCCATCTCCAGCAGTCATGTAAACTGCTCTCTATCTCTATTTTTAAAGAGCAAAATGAAAAAAAATCCAGGTCCTTCAAAAGCCGTCTTCCTCAAATTTTTTTACAGTGAACAGTAACCTTTCATTGTGAAAGGTTACTGACACTTTGTAAAACTTAAAATATTAATATTTTTTTGTCTGACCCCACCGGTACACGGCTTTTTTTGAAATTTCTCTCTCCTCTCATTTCTCCGAAAAATTTTCTCTCTCTTCTTCTCTCTGCTCTCTCTTTTCTCTGCTCTCTCTTTTCTCTTTGCTCTCTGCACCTCACCACCGCCCATAAGACAGCCACCCCACGGCCACGGCTTGAAGGAGATCCCACCCCGTGGCCACGCCGCGAAGGAGAGACCACCCCAGCCTGCCGCGGTGGCTTGCCGTGGAGATCCCTGCCGGTCTTTCACCCACGGAGCCTGCTGCGGTGGCTTGCCGTGGAGATCCCTGCCGGTCTGGGGGTCACCCACGGCCAAGCCTGCTGCGGTGGCTTGCCGTGGAGATCCCTGCCGGTCTGGGGGTCACCCACGGCCAATTGCGGTTTGCCGTAACTGCCGGTTGGGGGTCACCCACGGCCAAGCCTGCTGCGGTGGCTTGCCGTGGAATCCCTGCCGGTCTGGGGGTCACCCAAAGCCTGCCGCGGTGGCTTGCCGTGCCCGATCCCCGCCGGTCTTCAGCTTCAAATTTTTTTTTCTGGGTTTGGTTGCTTTGTTTGGGTTTGAGAAAATTTGGCTGTGTTTGTGTATTTCTGTTAGTTTGGTTGCTTTGTTTGGTTGCTGTGATGAGAAATTAATTTGGGTAGGAGTTGGTTATTTTTGGTGGGAAGTAATGATAAAAAAGTAATTTTTAATAGAATAGAGATAAAGATAAAGAGTATCTGGAGTGGTTGTTTAAAAAAAAAATAGAGAGTTGTTAAAAAGTGTAATTTTAGAGATAAAGATAGAGATAAATTTAAAGGACTGCTGGAGATGGCCTAACAATATACCAATATTAATTTGAATCAAAATATTTCATTTTTCCAAACCGAAACGTCCTCCATACGGTATTTGCCCATTCTGGTCAAAATAGATTTTAATCTAAATTCAATGAGAGAGAACAAGTAAAAAGTAAAAACCACGGGTTTCACGTGGCAAAAAAAAAAAAAAAAGATTTCAAAGAAATAAGACTCTGTTTTTTTTAACTTTAACGGTCTAAGTCTTTTTGGTCAGGGATATGTTAAATGACTAAAATATCCCCATTTAATATGGGAAATTGTAAAAAGAAAGTCGGCTCTGCAATATGTCAGAGATGTATAGAAAAAGCAATTTATTTTATAGGAAGACCAAAATGCCTCCTCAATCCCCAACTTTCCCCAGTTTCTCTCTTTCCTCACTGTGAACCTTTCTTTCTTTTTCTTTTTTCCCTCTCTTGAGCATTTATTTTTCTTCTTTTCTTCCTCTTCACCAAGCAGTGCCGCGGGAAAGACTTCGAGTTTATTGCTCAATTTTTTTATATTCAATCTTAACGAATGCTCTAAAGAACGGCACCCAAGTTGTCTCAGTTGTCCAATCATCAAAAGTTGCCACAATAATTTCTGATTGTGAGTTTGTGAGAATGATAGAAACTACGGTAGCAGATGTTGCTGTTACAATTTTATTAGTGAAATTAGAGAAGCTGCTTTCTGTGGAAAGATTTGTGTTTCCAGGACTTAGAAATAGTGTGGTTATTGGCATCAACGAACTGAGAGAGATTTTGAGCTTTATTGTAGCTGAAAATAGCAGTAACATCGACTTGAAGTCTCAGCTTCTGCCTGCTGTTTACTTTGCAGAAGATTTCACTGAAAATTTCCTCCTCTCCGCAGCAAAAAGGAGACAAAAGGGTATCTTTAAAATTCTTCCAACTCCATTAAAGCCGTTTCCTTTATGCCGCCAGCTACAGTTAAGCTACAAAATGTTGAAATTCGTAAAGAAGTTGAAAGATTTATCCTGTGAAATTTCAAAGAACACCCGTCATCCAATAACTGAAGTAGGAGGAGGACACAGCTGCCAATACGATCAACAGCAGAATTTAGCACTTGTTGTACATGAAGATGCTGAAAAGGAGCTGGTAGCTCGACTGATGAACGACGACAATGATAATAATAGTCTTCGTGTGATTTCATTGGTGAGCAAAGAAGCACTTGGCAAGACAGCTCTGGCCAGGAAGGTTTATAACAGACTAGACATTCGTCAGCATTTCCAGTGCCGTGCGTGGCTTGATGTTCCCAAAGATTTCAAATTGAAGGATGTGTTGCTTATCATACTCAAACATATTCCAATTTGTGTGTTGAAGGATGTAGAGCTTATGAGCGAGAAGGAACTGTCTGCTATGCTTTTCCAGCTTCTAATGGATGTCAGGTTCCTTATAGTCTTGGATGATGTCTGCACGGTTGATATCTGGCTCGATCTTGCATATCCCTTTCCGGATGCCGCGAATGGAAGTAGAGTCATCCTCACTACCCGTGACTCTGATGTAGCATCGTGTGCTGACCCATGGAGTCCTCTGCTGAAACTGGAGCGGTTGACTGATGACCGGAGTTGGGGATTGTTCTTGAAGAAGTTAGGCCGAAGTTGTGAAAATACAAACTTGAGGGAAGAAATTCTGAAAATATGCGATGGTTTGCCTCCAGCAATCTTGTTGTTGGGAGGAGTGTTGTCAAACATGGAATCAAGTGAGTGGTCAAAAGTAATTGATCCGGCAGTTGCACACTTTGGTGGTGGAGGTCAGTCACAATCATCTTCACCTCTCTTAAATAATATTGTAGCTTTGAGCTATCAAAATCTACCATATCTGTTGAAGCCATGTTTCCTTTATTTGGTTCTCTTTCCTGAAGGGTATGAGATCCCCACGCGGAGATTGTTAAAGCTGTGGGTTGCAGAGGGATTTGTTCAAATTTCACCTAATGCGAGCAGTGTTGATGTCTCTGAAGATGTGGCCAAGACATATTTGGAAGAACTAGTGTGTAGAAACATGATTGAAATAGCAAGTTGGAAGTCAGATGGAACCCCCAAATCATGTCGTATGCCATGTTATCTCTATGATGTGTTCTTGCCAAAAGCTAAGGAGATAGGATTTCTTCATGTCCACCATCACGAGTCAGATTGTACATCTGCAGTCTCACCTGAGTTTAATATTCGGAGGCTTGCAGATCAATTTGTGGTCAAGTCTACTTCGGAATCTCATATTGGACATCTATGTTCATATGTTTCTTTCGACACACAGAAGCAAAATACATCCAGCAGAGAAATTGGTATGTTGCTTTTAACAATAATCAATAACAGAAGTTTTGTTATGCTGAAGGTACTTGATCTAGAGGGTGTCTACAAACCTTTGTTACCTGAGAAACTCGGTGTGTTGCAAAATTTGAAGTACATAGGCTTGCGATGGACTTGTCTTGACTCATGTCCGAAATCCATTGGAAAGCTACCATGCCTGGAGACTTTAGATTTGAAGTATACTAATATAACCACTTTGCCTAGTCCCATTTGGAAGGCAAAGACTCTTCGACATCTCAATATGAATGAGGTGTCCATTCAGAAGCCATCAAAAGATTGTTCAACCAACCTTCACACCTTAATGGGGCTCCTTATTGGTTCTAAGGACCCCAAGATATATGGCCTGGACAGGTGCACTAGCCTTAGAAAATTGGGACTCACATGCCATTCAAAATCAGTGAAGAAAACAGCTGAGTGCATTTCAAGACTTGACAACCTTCAAACCTTAAGGTTGAGATCGAGAGATCCATTTGGTCAGCCTCTAGACCTGGAGTTGAGTCCTATGAAGGACCATCAGTCTCTCTCAAACTTATATTTGTTTGGAGTGATAAAAGATGGCATAAGTAACCTTCCCCGAAATCTGAAAATCCTTACATTGTCAATGTCCAAACTCGAAAATGATCCAATGCTGGAGCTAGGGGAGCTGCCTCAGCTGAACACCCTTAGACTTTTTGCTCGCTCCTATGTAGGCTCAGAAATGGCTTGTCTTCATGGGCACTTTCTTCAACTCCGTGTCTTGAAATTGTGGAAGCTAGAGAATTTAGAGCAGTGGACAGTGAAGGAAGGTTCCATGCCACAACTTCAAGAATTAGAAATTAGAGATTGTGAAAAACTGAAAAGTTCAGACGGATTATCGCAGCTGCCTGCCCTGAAGGAATTTATTTTTACCAACATGGCAAAGGATTTTGTAGAAGATTTTAGAAGGCTGGGCAGAGACATATTACTAACGAATAAGTGGGAGCCTTCTGCTGTGCATGTAAGTTTTCCTCAACAATACATTCAATAGCTGCTGCTTATTTTTCCTCATTTTCTTTTTTCCTAATAACTATTTAAAATTTGAGTAAGACCTGGCGTGGGATCCATATTATATATATTGTGTTAGAGTCACATTATTTCGTTGGATCCATTTTGTCTTAGAGTTGTTGTTCTTAAATTACAGCTATATCTGGTCATGTTCATATTGTGTATAACCAAGAACTAGGTTCTAGTTGTTTATATTGGTAAAGTTTCTTGGGTTTGAATCTTGCTTATACAAAAAACCCATTGATGTTTTATCCTAATAGCAAGAAACAATTATCAATTTATTATAGAGTGGGCTTTATAGATTTCAAATTATAAAAGGAAATACACAGGTATGCTGAATTTGAAGTCGATCATGCCTCTCGAGTTATGCCGTCGTTTCCTCTTCAATTGATTTGTTTATTGTTAATATGGAATTTAGCTAACTATAAATACACTTCAATTGATTTATCGTAATATATATAACTTAATAATAAAGATATAACAATCAAGGACATTCCACTATGGATGGTAAGCCTCTAAGATCAAACTACGTTAATTCCTTATGTTTTCTTTCTCTTTGCTATCTCGTATTCATCTTTAATTTATTCTTTATATCTTCACATACACATTTTTATAATATTCTAGTTATATTTAACCTTGTCTAATATTCCTATTGATTCTGCCATCAAATCTTTATAGATATTGCATATAGTAAAATGATTCTAAGTACAACGTTTTTAATGTAGGATTAGTGCTCGTGGAGGCTAGAGTTTGGGAAAAAATGCAGTCTTTGGAGTGCAACCGTGCAAGACTATCAAGAGTTAATGTGCTACAAAATTTTGCAGCCTGCTGTATCACTGTTTACAGGTCTGTTCTTTTATGTAAAATAAGTTGTAATTATAATTATAATTTGTGTTTGACTGTTTGGCTTAGTTAAATAGCAATTGGTTTGTATAGTTATGAAGTGGTCCACTTGTGAGGCAGAAAATGATGTACCTTCATGTATAAACAAGTACATGCTGGAACAGCTGATTGGAAAAAAAAAAAAAAAAAAAAATCAGATTTGAAAGATAAGTGGCCTTTATCTTCTCTGTTTTTCTTCTTTCTTTGCTGCAGTTAAGTGCAAGACCTTCTGTAATGAGGACTTGATGTAGGACAAAATATGCAGTTTAGAATTAAAATCCTTTTCGTTGGGTTATATTATAACCCATGGTCCAACCCACACCAAAGTGAGGCAAATGGTATAGAAGAAAAGGTTTGATTGAGGCGGCAACATTTTATTTTATTTTATTTTAGGCCATTCCTTGAAACGTAAATAGAAATTCTTAACTAGCCTAATCTAAGTATGTGTGTAAGAGCTCAAACCTACAACCTCAAAGAGAGATGGATCTAGTGGAGGGAGGGTACATCACTAGACTATTGCGCAGTGGATATGCAATGTGAAGGATTCTTGAGAGATGGGAGTAAGTGCCGCAACTTTAGAAGAGGTAAGCCACAACAAGTGAAAGGTGTGGTGCTGCCTATTAAGAAAACAAGAGAAGCAATCAAGAGAGAGATGCGTGAAAAGAGAAAAAGAAGATGTATCCTAGGAGGGTAGTATGCAGTGAGTGTGTGTGAGAGTAAAGAAACACTATGAAATTTTTCTTTAGCCGTGAGAGTAATTGATTTTATAATAGTGAATTTATTCATATTGGTCACGTGGTTTTTCCCTTCAAAGAGAAAAGATTTTCACTTAAATTTTTGTGTCTTGTACATGTTCTTGGTTTTCGCATCTCTTATGTTTTAGAAATAATGTTTTATTCCCAAAACTTTTGTGGTAGGATATCATTTAAATATAATTTTTTAGAATATTTTTACTTGTCATTCAAGTTTTATGGAGCCTTTAAATTGGCTTCCAAGTCCGTAAACAAATTTTTAACATAGTTTTTCGGTTTTGGACAACTATAACGCTTGATTTCCAGCCTTTCTAAACCCTACAATCTCTCACATTGATTAGTGTTTGATTTAACTAGTTAAAATCCATGGTTTTAATTAAAAACTATTTGATTTCCTCCAAAATTTTGAATTCAAATACTCTCATGTGAGTTGGTGCATGTGTTCTCATTAAACCTCAATCAATTAGAAAATCACACACGTTTAATTATTAATTAATTCTTTTAATTAGTTTATTAAATTTTGAATTAAAATTAGGGTAAATTACACTTTCCCCCTTTATCTATTAGGTCCATTTCAATCTGCTCATTTATCTATAAAGACGAGTAATGTCCCTCCTTATCTATTGAAAATGTGCAACTTACCCTTCAACCCTTTAATTTTTTGTTAAACTCTAATGGGGTCTAAGTGAAATTTTTAAAATACCCTCCTTTTAAAAATAAAAATCATTAAATAAAACAAATTTATCTTTTACAAAAAAATAAAAATCAAATCTCTTTCTCTCACCTCCCTTTCTTCTCTCTCTCAACGTCCTGGACGAAGTGGGAGTGGTGATGACTAATGACAGCTATGGAGGCTATGGAGATAGGGGTTTCAACTTTCAAAGAAAGAAAAGCTTCAGGCTTGTTTTTATTTTATTATTATTTTTTTTTGGCACTTGGCACTCAGTAGTCAGTACTGGGTTCATGTGAATCCAATGAAAAATATTCTTAGTCAACCATAATGCAATATTTTTACAGGCGTAATATGTCAATGTATTAATTAATTAATTTTGTGGGCTTTGCTTCAGATCTGAAATATAAAATGCTCTGTTTTTGTTTTACTGTGTTCTGTTTTGGTTTTACTTTGCTATGTTGTTTGTAGTGGGTAAGTTTTCGTGCTATAATTAATTTCTTAAAGTAGTAAAAAGTACGTTTGTCAGACTTTTCCAAAAATAACCACCTCTCTCATTAATGTTCACTTTTGAATTTATAGTACACAGTACTTCGTAATTTGTTCCCTTTTCTCAATGTGGGACAATTCTTTACACAATGAAGTACAGTAAAGTACAAAATGTCTATTGAAAAGTACAGTATTCTATTTGTCTTCTATTGTTCTTGAACCGCTATTTCCACCCTCTGATATAGGCTTGGGCCGAGCTTTACATTGTGACCTTTGATACAGGCTTGAGCCGAGTTTTATACTTTGGCCTCTGTCGTAGGCTTGGGCCGAGCTTTATACTTTGGCCCCTGATAAGAGCTTGGGCCGAGTTTTACACTTTGTTCCCTAATATGAGCCATTCATTTATGGGCCTATTTTATATTTAGATTTCCCCACCTCCATTGTTCTATTTCGACTTCATTTTGATAGCTGTTGGAAAATAGAAGCCTAGAAATTATTATTGTGAAATTTCGAATCTTTGCTTAAGTACAATACAATTGTGCATATTCTCGTGGTTTTTTTGTATTGTTTAATAGGATTTAGGATCTAAGATCTAATGTTTTGCTTTGCTTTATGTTTTTCTCTGTTTGAAACCCGATTACTTGTAACTTTTGGAAGGAACCGTGTTCTTTTTCAAAAAACTAACAAGCAGATCTTTAATACATATAATGTTACTCAATCCCAAAGAGGGTGAGGGAGGTAAGAGAAAGAGAGAGATTTGATTTTTATTTTTGGTTTGGTAAAATACACGGTTGGTTCCTAATGTTTACCTAAGTTGCATGTGTTTGCACATAAAAATAACTTTTCGGCTTACGAACAGTATTGAGCCTAAACAAGTTATTTATTTAAAAGATCAGACTTACTATTTGGGCCTAAATGAAACAAGTTACATTGCTTTAATAGAAGCCCAAATGGCTAAGATCCGATTATACTTCGAGTTATATTTAAAATTATCTAAAAATAGTTACAAAGCAGTTCGATCTTGAGAAAATTGCTAAGTAACTGTTTATTAACAATCTGGAGATTCATATGACAGGTGTTACAATCTCTAAGAAGATTGTTATTTGGTATTGGACAAGATCTGTTGAAGATTTGAAATTCAAAATGAAAAAGGTAACTGTTCAATTGAAGAAACTGCTGCTCGAGGAAGGTATAAATAAAAGAAAAGAAGACAGTTACCAGCCCTGCATATTTTCCAGAGTTCAAGAGTCTAATTGTGATTCAAAGTGTGTTTAAAGTGTGTTCAAGTGTGTTTAAGTATGTTCAAAAGTGTGTTCAAGTATTCAAAAGTGTGTAAAACAATGTAATTCAGTGTGTTTGAGTGCATTTAGTATGATTTTAGTTCGAGTGAGACTTGGATCTTGCAGTTCGGGTTCTTGAATTGTGTAAGGGTGACATGAAACTTCTCATTTTGTAAGTTTCTGTTGTTTTTGTTCATATTCGAAGTGATTGTACTCGATTACTGTTTAATATAGATGTCCTATAGTTTATTATCATTCACAGCTTTGTTAAATTCCAAGTTGTTTACATTTGTAGAAGAATAAACAGTAAAATTGTTATCTCGAGATCAAATTTGTTATCAAGTTTGTCTTAGAGATTGTTTAATACCAATTTTCACAGTAAAATTATCAATAAATCAGTTAGTGTTTACCATTTTTGGATCGAACCAAGTCCTTTATTATTAAGGCATAATTCGGACCAAACACACTCTTTTGATTTACAGAAGCTGGATAATTAATTAAGTGATTAGTTTGAATAAAACTGATTAATGAACTTTATTAATTACAAAATTTAGTTTTGTTCAAACAAATTGGTGACCACAGTGAGAGATATTTACTCTTTACATGGTAAGCACTAGAAAAATGAAAAGTATAGGCAAAGGATTAGACACTCGAGGAGAAGTATCCAGTTCTAGTGAAGAAATAGAATTGCAACAATCAGTAACTGCTAAGGGTTGGAAATTCTATTTAGATGAAAAGATGAATATTCAAAACAACAAGTTGGAAAAACTGAATGTTTTGGATAAATTGGATAAGGGAATACAAGCCCAAAAAGAGAAGTTAGACAAATTAGATAAGTTAGACAAAATCAGTAGTGATATTGCCCAAATGAATGTAGGAATGACTGGTTTGTTGACATACTTGAGAGAAAGAGATGAGAATCCTAATTCAAGTAGAGTGAACAATGATAGAAATGGGAATTATAGGAATGATAGGTGTTAGCCTTAAGGTTTCAATACCTATTAATTGACTAATTAATCCAAGGATATTTATGTAATTTTGATGATAACAATAATGTTAAGAATTATTCATAATTGATATTTTTCATGTGAACTAATAATAATGTTAACTAGTTTAATAATTGGACTGACATGGTCAATGAAGTATCAAGCAAATGCAAAGCCGACAAAAGTACAAATTCATTGAAGATCAAGTCATTAAGAATCAAGACAAAGGAATCAAGCTCGAGAATTATATTCCAAGATATATGAGAAGTAAGAGTTGAGTTTTTGTAAAGTTTATCAATATTTCATCTTTATGCTCAAACTTTAAAAACCAACTCAAAATGATTTTCAAAATAATCATTTAGTTCAAAAATCATTTGATAAATAAATATTTATAGGACTAACATATTTTCAAATAAAATTAATCAAACTCTTAAAAGGATTAAAATATGAAAGTTTGATTATTTAAAGAAAGTCAAAATTAGCTTAAGGTTGAAAATCCTAGATGCAGGCGACTAACTCTTGGTCTAGGTGACTGAAAAATCAACTCGGGAGTTTCTGTCCAATCCAGGCGACTGATTCATCAATTCAAGCGACTGGATATATTGGTGCTGACTAAGTCTGCTGAGAATAATGCCATATGAATCAATAAACAAACATTGCAATATAATAATATGCTATTGCTTTGTTAGTGTAATAAAGGTAATTAAAAATTCATTTTTTTTAAAATATAGAACAATCATTACCTGTTGCTTTGGAGACTCTAAATCGGCAAAGGTTGGCTATGTCATATGAATCAATACAACATTGCAATATAATAATATGCTATTGCTTTGTTAGTGTAATAAAGGTAATTAAAAATTCATTGTTTAAAGTAAAGAACAATCATTACATGTTGCTTTGAAGACTCCAAATCGGCAAACAAACAATGAGTCTAGGTTGGCTTGCACAATATTAGTTGAAGTTAAAAAGCCATCCCTTTCTTCCATCAACTTTAGAACTTTATTATGAGACCCCCCCACCTCACTAAGCTTTGTTATATTTAAAATTGTCTAAGAGCCTAACCTCACTAATAAGCTTTGTTATATTTAAAATTGTCTAAGAGCCTAAGCTTTACTCGGCTTTGTCTGGTGCTCACATTAATCTATTAGGACTAGAAGTCTAGAACCCACTCCACCCCAATAATCCAAAAAGCCAAAAGGCTTAATGCCATTAGCATTTGATGATTAATATAGGTTGGCTTGCATTGGCACTTTTTATTTAAAAAGATTATTTGAATTTTTTTAAAAGCCACCCCAATATTCAAAAGGCCGAAAGGCTTATTGCCATTAGCATTTGATGATTAATATAGCTTGGCTTGGCATTTTTTATTTAAAAAGATTATTTGAATTTTTAAAGGCCACCCTAATGATTCAAAAGGCCGAAAGGCCTATTGCCATTTGCATTTGATGATTAATAAGCCAGCCACCTTCTTACATTGGCACTTTATTATTTAAAAAGTATATATAATCATAAATGTGATTGTTTGCACATAAAAATAACTTTTAGGCCTACTAATAGTATTGAGCCAAGTTAAGTTATTTGTTTAAAGGACCAGACTTATTGTTTGGGCCTAAGTGAGACAAGTTACTTTATTTAAATAAAAACCCAAGGGGTTAAGACCCAGTTTCACCTCGAGGTCATGTTTAGACTGAGTTAAAAACAATTACAAGCAGTTCGATCTTAAAGAACTGTTAAGTAACGGTTCATTTATAATCTGGAAACTCATGTGACAGGTGTTATCATCTCTAAGGAAGTTGTTATTCTGTATTGAACCAGATCTCTTGATGATTTGAAATTCAAAATGAAGAAAGTAACTGTTCAATTAAAGAAACTGCTGTTCGAGGAAGGTATAAATAGAAGAAAAGAAAACAGTTACACCCCTGCGTATTTTCCAGAGTTCAAGAGTTCAATTGTGATTCAAAGTGTGTTTAAGTGTGATTCAGAGTGTGTTCAAGTCCAATTTAGTGTGTGAAACAGTGTAATTCAATGTGTTTGAGTGTATTTAGTGTGATTTCAGTTCGAGTGAGAGTTAGATCTTGTGGTTTGGATCCTTTAAGTGTGTGAGAGTAACATGAAACTTCTCCTTTTGTAATTCTTAGAGATTGTTTAATATCAACTCCAATAGTAAAATTATAAGTAAATCAGTTAAGTGTTTACTATTACTGGATCGAACCAAGTCCTTTATCATTAAGGCATAATTCGGACCAAAGACACTCTTTTGATTTACAGAAGTTGGATAATTAATTAAGTGATCAGTTTGGATAAAACTGGATAATAAACTTGATTAATTAAGAAATTTAGTTTTGTTCAAACAAATTGGCGACCACAGTGGAAGATATTTGCTTTGTACATGGTAAGCACTAGAAAAATGAAAAGTACAGGCAGAGGAGTAGAAATTTGAGGAGATGTATCTAGTTCTAGTGAAGAAGTAGAATTGCAACAACAATCAGTAACTGCTGAGGGTTGGAAATTCTATTTGGATGAAAAAATGAATATTCAAAACAATAAGTTGGAAAAACTGAATGTTTTGGATAAATTGGATAAGGGAATACAAGTCCAAAATGAAAAGTTAGACAAACTAGACAAGTTGGACAAAATCAGTAGTGATATTGCCCAAATGAATGTAGGAGTAAATAGTTTGATTACATACTTGAGGGAAAGAGATGAGAATCCCAATTCAAGTAGAGTAAACAATGTAGGAAATGTTCAAGGATCAACAGTACCTGTGATGGGCACTATTACTAGGAACATTGAGAAAGGACAAAGTTCTGCAGAAAACCAGAACCAGACTTATAACAATGAGCGACCAGTAGGTTATCCTGATGCAAGCCTTAATATGTACAAAGATGAAGTAAGGATTGAAGTCCCTGTAGGAGAACCTTATTTT
Organism: Fagus sylvatica; assembly: GCA_907173295.1. Lineage (NCBI taxonomy): Eukaryota > Viridiplantae > Streptophyta > Magnoliopsida > Fagales > Fagaceae > Fagus > Fagus sylvatica. Next base: position 49,919,506 of record OU015761.1, read on the forward strand.
GAACAACCTCGAGTAGAGGTTAATAAGGAAACTTATGCAGAGGATACCTTTAGAAATGAATTTAACAGAAATGAACATCAAAGGAATGATGAAGCATATAGACCTCCAAGAGGGTTGGAAAATGAAATTAGAAGAGGGAAATATAATTTCTATGATAATGATAGAAATGGGAATTATAGGAATGATAGAAATTTTAGGAATGATAGGAATAAAAGGAATGATAGGAATGACAGAATTAGGTTTCAAGAACCACAAAGTAGTGAGTTTGAGGAACCTAATTAAAATGTTAGGCAGGAGATAGGCAATAATGCTATAGGTTTAGATGATATCATGAATATGATAGAACAAACCTATGGTCCAAATTTGCAAAGGGCTGCAAGGCCTGCATTTAGGAGACCTTATCTAGATAGAGTGGAAAGGGAATTTGAGAGACCAAGGAATTACAAAGTTCCTGACTTCTCTACATTTTTTGGAGATGATGAGAAGACAACTTATGAACATATTTCTAGGTTTACAATCCAATGTGGAGAGTTATCAAATAATGGGAATGGAAAACTTATAATGTTTCCTAATTCATTAACTGGGCAAGCATTTAAGTGGTATTCATCTTTGCCTCCACATTCAATTGAAACTTGGAATGATATGGAAGAGAAATTTCTGAATCATTTTGCTAGAACTAATTTAGGAATATCAATGGCAGATTTGGCCAGACTTAAACAGGAGTTAGGAGAAACTGCAGATCAGTTTATCATGAGATTTAAAAGAACTAGGTTAAGATGTCAAACACAACTACCAGAAAGTGAACATATAAGGTTTGTTGTTAATGGTTTGAACTTCGAGTTAAGAAAGAAGTTTGAAGGGGTTAACCTCTATGATTTGTTTGACTTGGCTGATAAAGCCACTAGGTAAGAAGGGTTATTAAGAGAAGAGAATCAAAGAAGAAATACATCTATAAGGGCTTATTACCAGGATCCTAACTTCAAGGTAGATGTAGCAGAATTTATAGGACAGAAACCTTATGTCCTTGAAATTACTTATAAAAAGAACATGCAGACTAAAGGTTCAAATAGACCATCAGCTCCAGCCAGAACATATCATTTTGATGTGGACATGGCAGATGAATTGTTTGATATCTTATTGGAATCAAAGTATATCAATTTGCCTGACCCATGGTGTAAGATATTTTCTAAGGAAGAACTTCGAGGAAGAGAGTACTGTAAATGGCATAGTTCATTTACACACTCCACAAATAATTGTTTAACTTTTAAGAATATTATTCAAGAAAAGTTTGATAATAAAATACTAAAGTTTCAAGAAAAACCAAAGGAAAATATGGCAGTAGACACAGAGACATTTCCTAAAATGGTTGATATTAATATGGTTACAATGTGCTTGAATCCACTGTTAGAAGATGAAAATTGCAGTGAAGAAACTTTTATTAACATGTATCAAGCTTTATCTTTGCAGGGGAAGAGAATTAACAGCTTAACAACTGAAATGGAACAAGTTAAGTTGAATCAGAAAGCAGCAGATAAGGAGAAAGGAACTTACATACAAGGACAGAACATCCAGATCAACCAAGGAAAGATGCCAATGGCAGAGGATTGCCATACATCTGCAGTCCACAATGAAGCCTTAGTTAGGCCTCCAACTCATGTTCATACACCAACAACTTGTGATAAAGCCTTTACAAGGGTGTATTAACCCACCAACTTACAAAGAGGCCTTGGTCAGGCCCTTGCCTGTGAACATGTCACAGTAGTTTGAAACAGATAACTGTTTGTGTGAAAGGTGTGGCCATATAATGGCTCGAGTTTTTGCAATGGCAGCAAATAAAACTGATCAAGCCAAGCAGCAAATTCAGAACCAATTTAAGACACATAACAGGAGGTTTGAACAGAACATAATTCCAAGTAGTAGGTTTGCTCAGAATCCTAATGGACCTCAAGGACCATACAGGAGAGAACCTAGTGGACCTCAAGGACCATACAGGAGAGAACCTAGTGGACCTCAAGGACCATACAAAAGAGAACCAAATGGATGTCAAGGACCATACAGGAAGGAACCTAATGGACCTCAAGGACCATACAAGAGGGAACAATATTATTCAAGGAACTATAATCAATAGTTTGAAGACCCAAGGAGCAACATGACATTTAAGCCTCCAATAGCAGAAAAAAGGAAGATGGGTGACTTTAGGATCACTAAACTTAAAACCTATTCACCAAAAGGCTTATAAGTATGGGTATAATCCTAATTTTAGCAAGATGACAAAAACATAGAGGAGGAGATGGATTAGGAATCAAGTTGTTAGCCTCAAGGTTTCAATAATTATTAATTGGTTAATTAATCCAAGGACATTCATGTAGTTTTGATGATAACCATGATTTTAAGTTGTTCATTAATGATATTTTCATATGAACTAATGATTTATGTTCTAAAGCTTAATTTTGACTATTGATTTAATTGGACCAAGATGGCCAATTCAAATATCAAGCAAATGCAAAGTTGATAAGTTGCAAATTCATTGAAGATCAAAGTCATCAAGACTCAAGACAAAGAAATCAAGCTCAAAGACAATGATCCGAGACATATGAGAAGTAAGAGTTAGGTTTTGTAAAGTTTATTAAGATTTGATCTTTAAGGCTCAACTTTAAAACCAACTTCAATTGAAAAATCTCTTAAAGTTTTCAAAGACAAACTTGATTGGTTGAAATTCAAATATAAGACAACCATATCAATTGAAAAATCTCTTAAAGTTTTCAAAGACAACTTGATTGGTTGAAATTCAAATATAAGACAACCATATCAATTGAAAAATCTCTTAAAGTTTTCAAAGACAACTTGATTGGTTGAAATTCAAATATAAGACAACCATATCAATTGAAAAATCTCTTAAAGTCTTCAAAGACAAACTTGATTGGTTGAAATTCAAATATAAGACAACCATATCAATTGAAAAATCTCTTAAAGTCTTCAAAGACAACTTGATTGGTTGAAATTCAAATATAAGACAACCATATCAATTGAAAAATCTCTTAAAGTCTTCAAAGACAAACTTGATTGATTGAAATTCACATGCAAGACAACCATATCAATTATGGTTGAAAAATCTTAAGAAGAAAAGTTTTCAAAGAAAAGCAAATTGATTGATTGAAAATCAAGAAGAATGCAAGACAACATGATGGCTATAAATACTACCCTTTCTTCATTTCTAAACATCAAGCATACAAGAGAAATCAAAGATAGAAAAGATAACATCTTATACATCAATCCATCCTTCTCAAGCTTATATTTTCATATCATTCAAAATCCTTGATTGAAAATTTCTCTAAACACTTTTTGAGCCATATTGATCAAATCCTTGATATACTATTAGAGTGAGCATATTGTGTACAATTACTCTTTGAGAGAGCCTTATCTTGTACAACAAATACTTTGTTGAAACCTGTGAGTATTTTGTTAGGGTTTTGTATAAATCCTAAGTATAACTGGGTGGTTATCCTAAGTATAAATCCTAAGAGTGAAAAGGATTTTTCACTCGGTGGTTACTCTTCACTGTGTAAGGAAGATTTGTAACGGTTTTATCTTCACCCGAAAGAAGATTGTCAAATAGTGGATTTGGGAATCCTCAAGAAGTGTTCTTGAGGCGGGGACGTAGGCACGGGAAGCCGAACCTCGATAACAATCATCGTGTTTGATTTTCTCTCTCTCTATCTCTTACATATTTAATTGCTTATATATATACTTGTGCTTGATTTCATATCATATCTATATTGCAATTGAATTGTGATCAAACATTTGCTAAAGTCAACATTTGCTATTTGAAGATAGTTTTTAATTCCGCATTTAAATCGAAAAAGTTTGCCTCAACCTAAATCACCCCCCCTCTTAGGTTGATATTTGGGTAACAATTGGTATCAGAGCCAAGGCTCTACATATAGATTTAACAATCTTAGAGTTAAGATCATGGCAAACACACCTAGACCTCAAATGCTTGAAGGTCAATCTACTCATAGACCACCTCTATTCATTGGTAGTGATTATGGCTATTGGAAAAATAGAATGATCATGTATATTAAGGGTCAAGACTATCATGTTTGGAGAATCATTGCAAATGGTCCTCATATTCCCACAAAAACTGTGGAAGGAGCAACCTTAGCAAAATTAGAAAGTGAATGGAATGAGGCTGATGTAAGACTCATTGAATTAAATTGTAAAGCTATGAGTACTTTATATTGTGCTCTTGACCCAATTGAATACAATAGAGTCTCAGGTTGTGACTCGGCTAAAGAAATTTGGGACAAACTTGAAGTTACTTATGAAGGAACTAATCAAGTTAAGGAATCTAAAATGAACATACTTGTCCATGAATATGAATTGTTTGTTATGAAGAAAGATGAAAATATTAGTGAAATGTCTACTAGGTTTACTAATATTGTGAATAGCTTGAAGGCCCTTGGAAAAATTTATACTAACCAAGAAAATGTGAGAAAAATTCTCAGGTCATTACCAAAGAGATGGGAAGCAAAGATGACAGCAATTTCTGAAGCTAGAGATCTTAAGGTGTTGACCTTAGAAGAACTATTCGGATCACTTATGACGTATGAGCTTGAAATGAATAGTAAAGTGGAGGAAGAAGAAGTCAAACCAAAGAAAAACTTCGCCCTCAAATCCTCTCATCATGACCACGACAATAGTGAAGAGGAAAGAGATGAAGAAGAAGAAATTGCCTTGATGACTAGAAACTTCAAAAAGTTCTTAAAGAAGAAAAAGGGGTTTGGAAGAAGATTCCCTAAGAAAGGAGAAAATAAAGGAGAATCAAGCAAAACTGAAACTCCTACCTGCTACAAATGCAAGAAGCAGGGGCATTACAAAAATGAGTGTCCTCAAGTAAACAAAGAGAAAATGAAGTACAAAAAGAAAGCTCTAAAGGTAACTTGGGATGACTCCGATGAAAGTGATTCAGATAACAACTCAAGTGACAATGAAGTGGCAAATCTTTGTCTTTTGGGATACATAAATGAATCCAACATAAGTGAGGATGAGCACGCGAGCTTTTGTCCGTTAGCATTTAATGATGATGAAAGCGCCACTGAAGATCTTTGCTTAATGGCACATGGAGATGAGGTAACTTCTAAACTTAATTCTTTAGAAGATGAATCTTATAGCTATGATGAATTACAAAATGCTTTTGAAGAATTAGTTGAAGAATTTGAGAAAAATGTTTTGAAAAATAAAGTTTTTAAGAAGAAAGTCACATCTCTTTCAAACGAATTAAATGATTTGAAAAACAAAAATGAAATTCTAGAAAAACAAATTAATTCTTTGAATGATAAAAATCTGTTTTTAGAAGAAGAAATAATTAAGTTGGAAGTTAAGTCACAAAATTTTACTGAGAAAATGAAAGCAAATGATGTGGAAACATCATCAGAAATTGTTCACAATTCAAATCTTTTGATTAATGAAAATAAAGAACTAAAACTCAAGGTTGAAAACTTAACTAAAATTTTGACTAACTTTACAAATGGAAAGAAAAATTTGGATAATTTGTTGGGTAATCAAAGATGTGTTTTTGACAAAGCGGGTATTGGATATAACCCGAAAATAAAAGAAAAACATTATCAAAAAATTTTCATTAATGAAAACCTCTTGAAATCTCCCATATGTAAACATTGTGGAAAAATAGGGCATAATATTCATACATGTCCTATGAAAAATATGATTTGGATTATTAAAGGAACCTCACCACCAACTAACCCAAGAGGACCCAAGAAGATTTGGGTACCAAAGAAAGTTACTTAAAATTGTTTTGTAGGTATGCTTGATATCCAAATCTACCAAGAAGAAGTGGTTTCTTGACAGTGGATGTTCAAGGCATATGACAGGTGACAAAAACAAGTTCACTTCTCTTACTCTAAAAGATGGAGGAAATGTCAAATTCGGTGATAACTCAAAAGGAAAGATCATCGGTATAGGTAATATTGGTAAAACACATTCTCTTGTTATTGAAGATGTTCTCTTGGTTGATGGTTTGAAACATAACTTGCTAAGTATTAGTCAATTGTGTGATAAAGGCTATAATGTAATATTTAAATCAATCATGTGCATTATAGTAAATGAAATTGATAATCAAGTTTTATTTGTGGCATTTAGAAATGAAAATGTCTACACTATTGATTTTGATAATATGACTTCAAAAGAATCAATTTGCCTTGCTGCCATAAATGAAAATAGTTGGTTGTGGCATAGAAGATTAGGACATGCCAATATGGAATTACTCTCAAAATTGTCTAAACTTGATTTAGTAAAAGGCTTGCCAGTTACTAAATTTGTTAAAGATAAAATATGTGATGCATGTCAACTAGGTAAACAAACTAAATCATCCTTTAAGAAAAAGAAAGTCATTTCTACCTCAAGACCTCTAGAACTCTTGCATATGGATTTATTTGGTCCTATTAGAACCGCTAGTTTAAGTGGTAAATTGTATGCATTTGTAATTGTTGATGATTACTCTCGCTATACATGGGTATTATTTCTTGCTCATAAAAATGAAGCTCATAAAGCATTTGTTAAACATTGTAGAAGAATTCAAAATGAAAAAGGTTATACAATTAACAATGTTAGAAGTGATAGAGGTAGAGAATTTGATAATCAAGATATTGAACTATATTGTGATCAAAATGGTTTTGGACACAATTTCTCGGCACCTCGTACTCCTCAACAAAATGGAGTAGTAGAACGTAAAAATAGATCACTTCAAGAAATGTCTAGAACTATGCTTAATGAACATAATTTACCTCAATACTTTTGGGCTGAAGCTGTTAACACCGCTTGCTATGTTATAAATAGAACCATCATTAGAAACACTTTAAATAAAACTCCTTATGAACTATGGAATAATCGAAAACCTAACATTGGATATTTCAAAGTTTTTGGATGTAAGTGCTTTGTATTGAATGATAGAGATAATCTTGGTAAATTCGATGCTAAATCCGATGAAGGTATATTCCTTGGTTATTCTACAAATAGTAAAGCATATAGAGTGTTCAATAAACGAACCATGGTTGTTGATGAATCTATGCATGTTGTTTTTGATGAAACTAATCCATTCCATATCAAAAATAATTATGATGATGAGCCAATTTCTCTTGAAAATAAAGCTAGTTCATCTAACCAAGTTGATTTAAGTGAAAAAGTCAAAGATCAAGTAGATGAACCAAAAGATGAAGAAAAAGCGCTTCCTCCAACCAAAAATGAAGAATTACCAAAAAGTTGGAACGTAGTCCATAGTCATCCTAAAGAATTAATCATTGGTGAAGTTGAACATGGAGTAAGCACAAGATCAAAGCTCAAGAACATCTGCAACAACATGGCGTTTCTCTCACAGATTGAACCAAAGAACATAAATGAAGCTATTGAAGATGAATCATGGATCTTGGCAATGCAAGAAGAGCTAAACCAATTTGAAAGAAACAAGGTATGGACTCTTGCACCTAGACCCAAGGACCACTCCGTCATTGGTACAAAATGGGTATTCCGAAACAAAAAGGATGAAGAAGGTATAATAGTAAGGAACAAAGCAAGGTTAGTCGCTCAAGGTTATAATCAAGAGGAAGGTATTGATTATGGAGAGACTTATGCTCCAGTTGCTAGATTAGAAGCTATACGCATGTTACTTGCTTTTGCATGTTTTAAAAATTTTAAATTATTTCAAATGGATGTCAAAAGTGCCTTTTTAAATGGTTTTATTGCCGAAGAAGTTTATGTAGAACAACCTCCTGGATTTGAAAATCATGAATTTCCAAACCACGTTTTTAAATTATCAAAAGCTTTATATGGTTTAAAACAAGCTCCAAGAGCTTGGTATGAACGACTAAGTGGTTTCCTTATTGAAAAGGGTTTTACACGTGGAAAACTTGACACAACATTATTTCTAATGTTTGATGGAAAAGACATGCTTATTGTGCAAATCTATGTTGATGATATTATATTTGGTTCTACTAATGAAAACTTGTGCAAAGAATTCTCTAAGACTATGCAGGATGAATTCGAAATGAGTATGATGGGTGAGCTAAAATTCTTTCTCGGACTTCAAATAAAGCAAACCGAAGATGGGATATTCTTAAATCAATCCAAATATGTCATAGACTTACTAAAAAGATTTGGATTGACAAATGCTAAAGCATATGGAACTCCCATGAGTCCTTCAACAAAGCTTGACAAAGATGAGAAAGGTAAACCGGTGGACGTTAAGCTATATCGAGGTATGATTGGTAGTTTACTTTATTTAACCGCAAGTAGACCCGATATAATGTTTAGTGTATGTCTTTGCGCCTCGATTTCAATCCTTGTCCTAAAGAATCACACTTAATTGCAGTCAAACGAATATTTCGATATTTGCTTGGAACCATTGATTTAGGATTATGGTACCCTAAGTCAAATTCATTTGACTTAATAAGCTACACGGATGCGGATTTTGCTGGTTGCAAAATTGATCGCAAAAGCACTAGTGGTACTTGTCACTTTCTAGGACACTCACTAGTATCATGGTTTAGTAAAAAGCAAAATTCTGTGGCCTTATCAACGGCGGAAGCCGAATATGTAGCGGCCGGTAGTTGTTGTGCTCAATCTCTCTACATAAAACAACAACTAGAGGATTTTAAAATTCTTTTTGATCATATTCCCATAAGGTGTGATAACACAAGTGCCATAAGTTTAAGTAAAAATCCTATCCAACACTCTCGCACAAAGCACATTGAAATTAGATACCATTTTATAAGAGATCATGTGCAAAAAGGGGACATTGAACTTGAATTTGTGAGCACCGATAGTCAATGGGCGGATATTCTCACGAAACCTCTCATTGAAGAACGATTTTGCACAATTCGACGTGAAATAGGTATGGCTAGATACGTTGATATCAAATAAGCTTAAATTTATTATCCTTCTCTTTGATTCAACTGTGTTAAATCTATATATACCTTAAGAATTGAATATAAAATGATTTTATGCATATCATGTTCATAAAATTGTTCATTTTATATCTTCCTAGTTATATTGTTTGAACATTAAATTATATGCCCAGTTCTATGTATATTTGCGTATATGTTCATGCATAAAATAAGAAATAAAACTCATCATTTAAACAAACTTGAGTTTATTAAAAAGAAAGCCATAAAGGAGAAGTCACCACAAAAGGAAAAACCACTACACTTCCCACTACATTTATTTGGGGATAGAGCGAGAAGTCAATTCCTTCACCTCAGCTAGTAGCTTCTCGTACTGCTTCTGCAGCTTATTAGTGGTCTTGCTCTGCTCTGTGGACCGGATTACCAAATCATCGGCATAAGAATCCACGAGCGCCTTCAGCCTTTTGTTCTCCTCCTTGACCTCCCCTACTTTCTTCTTACTCTCCTTCAGCAACCTTTGTAAAATGGTGACTTGAGAACGCAGCGTTTTCACTTCCATATTCCTAACATGAAGACGACGTCCCATGTTAGAAACAGTGGCAGTACACTGAATCGTGAGTGCCAATGATTCATTTATTATTTGTGGGTCAGTCCTCCCAGCTAAAACCTTTGCATCCTCCGGAGTACAAAGACCGGCAGCTACTGCGGTGGCAGTCTCACCATTCAATATCACTGAATCAGTTACTGATACAGGGCCATTAATTGAAAGGAAGTAAGGACGCCAGACTTCTGGCATCACACTAGGTGTATCATTTAGATTAATTGTTTCTGGTTTGTTTTGAGAAGAAGAGGAAGCCATTCTAGAAAATCTAATAAGAGATTAAGCTAAGAGTTTGAAAATGATGAAGTTCATCGAAAATTAGTGTGTGTTAAATAAACCTCAGATTTTTGAACAACAGCCTGTACCTATCACCCGACTCCCGAGATTTTTCTTCAAAATTCAACGTTCAAATCTCGAGATTTAACGTATACGGAAATATCACTGACTCAGAACTCGATGCGTCGACAAGATCTTTTTTTCTGAAAAAGCAGAAATTTTTTTCAAACTTCCTGATTTATCGGTGTCTATGGCGTGCGTAATTGGATAAGTCAGACACGTAGCGTCTTCTGAACCATTCATTCACACTTACACACGTAGCAAAATCTGAACCATTCATTCACACTTACGACACGTAGCAAAATCTGAACCATTCATTCACACTTATGACACATAGCAAAATCTGAACCATTCATTCACACTTATGACACGTAGCAAAATCTGAACCATTCTTTCAAACAGCGCGTCTGTCCTATAAATTCGCTTCACCTCTCCACTACATACTCACACCTCTCCGATAATATTTTCTCTCATTCTTTAGATAACACTCTAAGAGGATGCAGCATCATTTAGAGATTCATAAAATCAAATACTTGATCTTCTCAGATAGAAGCAAAATTATTATTGATCAAGTTTCCACGAAGCAAGATTATTATTGATCATGCTTCTCGGTTGAAGTACCTCTCTCATACACCAGGTTGATGGGAAGATCTTTAGCATACACTCCAAATATATCTTCCTCATCAAAATCATCTCGTTCATACAACTGTTGATACACCTCAAGCTTTGTATGACAGAAGAGAGAGAGTACGTAATATATGGGCATCATCCCATGTCCTTCCCGGATTGCTTAAATCATCAGCATCTTAGGCATATGGCAATATTCAACCGAACCCCCAATCCAACCAAACCACTAGGATGAAGA
>OU015761.1:49930319-50073427 GCA_907173295.1 Fagus sylvatica
ATAAAGACATGATTATACATAGATTTGGATTACCACAAACAATCACAGTAGATAATGGATTAGCACTCAATGGTTCAAGAGTATTAGCATTTGCTCAAGACCATGGAATCAAAATTTGTAATTCTACACCATACTATGCTCAAGCAAATGGACAAGCTGAGTCCACCAACAAAATTATCAAGAAAAATATAAGAAAAGTAGTTGATAACAATCCTACTTGCTAGGATGAATTACTTTCAGAAGTTTTTTGGGCATATAGGACCTCTAAAAGGTTAAGTATTAATACTACACCATATTCATTGGTGTATGGACATGACGTTGTGATTCTTGTAGAAATAACAGTGAAATCATTAAGAGTTGCCAGACAAAGCCAATTGAGTCATGTGGATTATGAAAGTGCCATGTTGGCTGAGTTAGATGACATAGATGAGCAACAAATAGCAGCTTTAAATTCGATTATGATACAGAAAAAGAAAGTTGCACTTGCTTACAATAAAAGAATAAAACCAAGATCATTTTATGTGGGAGATATGGTTTGGAAGGTCATATTGCCACCTGGAACAAAGGATCATTTCTTGGGTAAATGGTCACCAAACTGGGAAGGATCATATTTAGTTAGTGAAGTTTTTGAAGGAAATGCATATAGACTTATGCATGTACACAGTGATGAACATATAAGAGTAATTAATGGCAAGTACTTATAATTGTACAAGCCAAGTATGAATGAGATAAAATTAAAACACAAAAAGTACTGATTTTCATTCATATAAAGACCAAACATTGGTCAACAGTTACACATTCTAATTACATTTGTGCAAAACAACTGTCAGAGTTATAAAATCAAAAAGTCAAAGATTTTTACAATTGAAAGTTATTGAAGCTGTTCCTAAGGTTATTCCAAACAGCCTTTGGAATCCTTCTTAACCTCGAGACCTCAATTGTTAGTGAAGTTATCTTCTCCTCGAGGCTAAGCTCAGTACTTAAGTCAATAATATTGTCTTTCTTCTTCAAAAGGTCTTGTAACTTCGTTTGAGTGAGGTCTTTCACATTCTCTAACCTCTGAAGTTCTTTTCTGACCTTGGATATTTCTTGTTTTGTGTCTTCATACTTCTTCAAAGTCTGTTCAAACTCTTGTTGGAATTCAGACTTGGCAGTTATTTGCTCATCATATCCTTTTTGAATAGATTGGATCTCTTTCTCATTGCTTATAGCAGTGCTTATCTGCGATAGTTTAGAGTCCAAGCTTTCTGAAAATAAAGCTAACATACCAAGCATATCTTCAGTCAAGAGGTTAGACTGACTTAGTAAAAAGTCTGTAGACTCTTGAAATTTATTCCTTAATTCAAAGTCATATACCAGATTGTCCAAGGGCTGCTCGAGTATGCTTCTCATGACTACAACAACACTCATCCCTTGGGAAATTGGTGAGGCAAGAGTCTTAGAGGATGATGAAGTAGAAGCTTTGCTTGCACTCTTCATTTCTTCTAGAACAGATGAAGCCTTCTTTATTAATTGATCCACCTCTGGTTCACTCAAGTCTTCAATGTCCACCTTTATAATTTAAGTGTCCAAGAGAGGTTGCTGGCTTAAAGGCTTAGCATCCTACATGTCAAGAAATGCTATGTTAGAGACTAAAAATTGAGAGTCATAAACTAGCATTCATGGAAAATAATATTCACTTACAGGAGTTAGTGTTGCAAGCATTAATGCAGTGGATGGATCAACATCTTTAGGTGTTTGTTCAATGATCTCAAGCTCAGGCTATAGAGAATATAACAATATGAATAACGGTAAATCTAATAAAAATCTAATAAACTACAAAGAAACAGATAAACTTACTGTTGATATGACAGGAATGGTTGCTTCTTCCTTAGTTTCCTCAATAGTTGGTACTATTGGTACTGTTAAGGGATCAGCCTCAACCACGAGTTGGTTTGGAATGACTTCTTCAATTTCTGGAATAGGAATTGATGAAGTCATCTCTTCATGCTCAATTAGTGGCCCTAATTCTATGTTGGCCATGTCTTCTTCCCTTTTCTTTAAAATTTCTTCTTCTTTTTCTTTTTCTTCTCTCTCCAGCCTTTGTATTTCTTTTTCTTTTTCTTTTGGAGCTGTGCTCTTTTCTCTTCTTCAACTTTCTTTTCTATTTCTTTCTTCTTCTTCTTTCTCCTTTCTTAATTTTTCTTTTTTTTCTTTTTCTTTTTCTGTTTAATTTCAGCTCTTCTTTTTGCATCCAACTCTTCTTTTTGTCTTCTTTCCAACTCGATCCTCCTTTTCTCTTCCTCATCCTGAATGGCTTTCTTCTTAGCCTCCATAGCAGCTTCAACTTGTAGAGTTTGTTCTTGTTTAATCTTTATAGCCCTTTCTTTCTCTGCTGCAAGTTTTTGCTTCTTCTCAGGAGAACTCAAATACACAGGGATTTCTTTAGCTATGATGGACACAGCATCTTGATGAGTTTTAATGGAAAGAGATATGATCTCTAGTCTCTGGGAAGCAATGACTTGATTGGCTTTTGCAAGTGCAGAAGCCAAGTCTTTCTCCACAACAGAATCTTTGATCACAATTCCTTTGCTCCTTCTTTTGAACACTTGTGTGCAAGAGCTGGTCTTTGTTTGAGTTGGTGCTTCTCCATCTAATACTTCTTTCTCCTTTCCTTCTACTTTTTGTTGTTTAGGCTTTCTTTTTAACTTCTCTTCAGGTTCAGACTCAGAGGATGAGAGGACTATCTTTCTTTTACCTCGAGTTGGAGTGTGTTTTTACATGTTTCATTAAAAATACAAGTTTAGCTCGAGTTAAAGAAACAAATCCTAGACTTGTAATTCTAAATAAAAGACTTGGGAGTAACTCAGTTTTAATTGGTTACTTTTGGCTTTGGTGACTTTCTTAGCAGCTCTTTTCTTTACTCGAGTAGATCTTTTTGGAGAAGGAAGCACTGTTTGTAAAGGTCTTGCATTTACAGTCTCCTCTTCTTCACTCGAGGTAGTATTTACATCTTCTACAATAAGAAAAGTTAATTAAAATGCTATATCTATGAGAAGGAAATCTAAATAAAAGCATATTAACTTACCAATGATCTCATAAGCCAAGCAATGTGGACACACTTCCCAGACTGTAAGCTTCAGTGTTTCAGGGAGGTTGAAATTGAGCATTAGAGCTTCCCACCAGCCAGTGAAGAGTGGTAAGGCATCAGAAATTATTCTGAATGGCTCTATTTTGGTAGCAGTGATTCTGGAAAGGCCTTTTGCTATTATAACTTCAGCTTCCTCATTGGTGCATATACTCCTTTGATGCCATGGATCATTGGCAGTAAAAATAGGAGGAATTGGAGCAGATTGGAGCAAACCAAACTGTCTTGCTAAGAAATGAGGACTATATACCTCGACACCAGAAGACTTGTTTTGTAAGACAACGAGATCTCTGGTTTGAAGGACATGAGCCCATAAGCTCGAGGACAATGGATTCACTCCTTGACTCAAAAGAAACATTTCAGGACAAGTGAATTTTGCCTCAGCAAAAGGAAGGAAATAAGGAGCAGGTCTAACTCTTTCCATATCAAAAAATAATTTAAACCAATCCTCAAAAGTTGGGATATGGTCAAGTTCATAAGCAAAAAGAGCAAAAAGATGGGCATAGCAAGAAATTCTACTAAGAAGTGAAGGATCTGGTTTTGGGGCAAGCTGTGGAAAATAAGCATAAGCCCAAAGTTAGATAAACCATAGGGGTCCACCAATGGAATCCTTAGGTTCAGTAGTAAAAGGAAACATTGACTTATATACAAAGCCTAAGAAAAAAGGGGCTAAAGCCCATTTGTGTTTATTGGCAAGAGCCATGGCTATAGGCAGGTAATAGGTGACAATTCTCTTCAAAGAAGAATTAATTAAAAAATTGCATAGCCAAAAAAGATAGAAACAAGTTTCTTTTTCAAAAGTAATGTCTTCAGTAGAATGTTTTTTGTATGTCTGCATAAATCGAGTATATCCTAAAGCAGTCCCTTTTGTGTCAATATCAATTGTAAAATGCTGTTTGCATTTCATCCCATGATGAATAGGAATACCCTCAATTGGTAGACTCAACATGGCAGAAACATTCGTGAGAGTAGGGGCTAAAAAACCCTCACTGAACACAAAGGTGTTCGAGGTAGTTAACCAGAAACTGATCAAAGCAGTAATTAAGTGCATGTCAGGTTTGATGGGAGCTTTAGAAGCTAATATGGCATCAACTATCCCTAAATACTCCCATTTGTCTTTCAAGCCTATTTACATTCTGTCTACCTAAGACCACCAATCAGATTTTGGAAGGGGCCATGGTTCGAATTTAATTTTAGTATTAAAAGGACCCCATTTGGTATTTTTATGTTGATACAAAGGTTGAGTATTTTCAGAATAAAGAAATATATCAACCAATTATTGAGGACAATGATCTATGAATATCGTACCTAAAGCAAATGGGTCATTCGAGGCGAAGCCTAGAGAGTTTTGCCCAGGAAATGAAGCATAGCGAACGAGAAGGTTAGGGTTAACAGACTTACTATTCAATTGGGTAATAATCTGTCGAACCTTTTCCTTTTCGCTTGTAGCAGAAGCATTACTCGATGATGGAGAATCAGAAATCTTTGATCATGCCATGGAAATAGAGGATTTGAGGTTAAAAGTTCTCTAAGTTAAGTTTTGTGGAAGCTTTTGAAATTTTGAGTGAGTTCGAGAGTTTAACACTATGAGTGAGTTTGAGAGTCTAAAACTTTTGAACTTATAAGTTTATGTTTTGAAAAATGGCGGTTATACACGATAGTGGCATATTACATGTACCATTCACGTGCAGGGGGCATGTGTTTGCATATAAAAATAACTTTTGGGCCTACTAATAGTATTGGGTCAAGTTAAGTTATTTGTTTAAAGGACCAGACTTACTGTTTAGGCCTAAGTGAGACAAGTTACTTTATTTAAATAAAAGCCCAAGGGGTTAATACCTAGTTTCACCTCAAGGTCATGTTTAGACTGAGTTAAAAACAGTTACAAGCAGTTCGATCTTAAAGAACTGTTAAGTAACAGTTTATTATAATCTGGAAACTCATGTGACAGGTGTTATCATCTTCAAGGAAGTTGTTATTCTGTATTGAACCAGATCTCTTGATGATTTGAAATTCAAAATGAGGAAAGTAACTGTTTAATTGAAGAAACTACTGCTCGAGGAAGGTATAAATAGAAAAAAGGAAAAAAGTTACACCCCGTCGTATTTTCCAGAGTTCAAGAGTTCAATTGTGATTCAAAGTGTGTTAAAGTGTGTTTAAGTGTGATTCAGAGTGTGTTTGAGTGCAATTTAGTGTGTGAAACTTCAATTGAAGAAACTGCTGCTTGAGGAAGGTATAAATAGAAAAAAGGAAAACAGTTACACTCTCGCGTATTTTCCAGAGTTCAAAAGTTCAATTGTGATTCAAAATGTGTCTAAAGTGTATTCAAGTGTGTTTAAGTGTGATTCAGAGTGTGTTTGAGTGCAATTTAGTGTGTGAAACAATGTAATTCAGTGTGTTTGAGTGCATTTAGTGTGATTTCAGTTTGAGTGATAGTTAGATCTTGCGGTTTGGATCCTTGAAGTGTGTGAGTAACAGGAAACTTCTCCTTTTGTAAGTTTCTGTTGTTCTTATTCAGTTTGAAGTGATTGTACTTACTGTTTAATAATAAAGATCTTGCAGTTTATCATTATCGACTCCCTTGTTGAATTCGAATTTATTTACATTTGTAGAAAAATAAACAATAGATTTATCTCGAGATTGAATTTGTTAACAAGTTTTTCTTAGAGATTGTTTAGTATCAACTCTAATAGTAAAATTATAAGTAAATCAGTTAAGTGTTTACCATTGCTGGATCGAACCAAGTCCTTTATCATTAAGGCATAATTCGGACCAAAGACACCCTTTTGATTTACAGAAGTTGGATAATTGATTAAGTGATCAGTTTGGATAAAACTGGATAATAAACTTGATTAATTAAGAAATTTAGTTTTGTTCAAACAGTGACCATCTTGCCTACTTGAATTTTTTTTTATCTACAAACCAGTCATGATGACCCAAGAACAATTTTTTAAAATTCTCTTAAGTCTGTTGATAATAACCGAAGCAATGCATTGAACTATATATAAAGAGAATAGAAGAGAGAATAAATACAAGAAGAACTTACAAGAGAAAATCTAGAGAAAGAAAGGAAAACATCTCTTACATCAATCTATTATTTCTTCAAGCTTATATTTTCATATCATTCAAAAATCCTTGATTGAAAATCAAATCCTTCAAAATACTTCTTTGAGCCATATTGATCAAATCCTTGATATACTATTAGAGTGAGCATATTGTGTACTAATTACTCTTTGAGAGAGCCATTATCTGTGTACAACAAATCATTTGTTGAAACTATTGAGTGTTTTTGTTAATCTTCACCCATAAGTGAAAAGGATTGTGTGTGGTTACTCTTCACCTTGTAAGGAAGATTTGTAACGGTCTTGGTCTTCAATCCTAAGAGTTGGGAAAAGGATTGATCTTCACTCGGTGGTTACTCTTCACCGTGTAAGAAAGATTTGTAACGGTTTTGATCTTCACCCGAAAGAAGATTGTCAAATTAGTGAATTTGGGAATCCTCGAGAAGTGATCTTGAGGCGGGGACGTAGGCGGGGAAGCCGAACCTCGATAACAATCACTGTGTTTGATTTTCTCTATCTCTATCTCTTACTTATTCAATTGCTTATATATGCTTGTGTTTGATTTTCTATCATATCTTATTGCAATTGAATTGTGTTCTTAAATTTGTTTTTGCTAATTGAAAATAGTTTTTAATTCCGCATTTAAATCGAAAAAGTTTGCCTCAACCTAAATCACCCCCCTCTTAGGTTGATATTTGGGTAACAATAGGAATTTTAGAAATGATAAGAATGAGAGAAATGATAGAAATGACAGGAACAGGTTTCAAGAACCACAAAGGAATGAGTTTGAGGAACCCAACCAGAATGTTAGGCATGAGATAGGGAATAATGCTAAAGGTTTAGATAATATCATGAATATGATAAAACAAACCCATGGTCTAAATTTGCAAAGAGCTGCAAGGCCTACATTTAGGAGACCCTATCCAGATAGAGTAGAAAGAGATATGAGAGACCAAGGAATTACAAAGTTCTTGACTTCTCTACATTTTTCTAGAGATGATGAAAAAACAGCATATGAGCACATTTCTAGGTTTACAATCCAATGTGGAGAGGTATCAAACAATGGGAATGAAAAACTTATAATGTTTCCAATTCACTAACTGGGCAAGCATTTAAGTGGTATTCTTCCTTACCACCTCATTCAATTGAAACTTGGAATGATATGGAAGAAAAATTTCTGAATCATTTTGCTAGAACTGATTTAGGAATATCAATGATAGATTTAGCCAGACTTAAACAAGAATTAGAAGAAACTGCAGATCAGTTTATCATAAGGTTTAAAAGAACTAGGTTAAGATGTCAAACACAACTACCAGAAAGTGAACATATAAGGTTTGCTGTTAATGGTTTGAATTTCGAGTTAAGAAAGAAGTTTGAAGGAGTCAACTTCTATGATTTGTTTGACTTGGCTAACAAAGCCACTAGGTATGAAGGGTTATTAAGAGAAGAAAATCAAAGAAGAAATACATCTATAAGGGCTTATTACCAGGACCCTAACTTCGAAGTAGATGTAGCAGAATTCAAAGGACAGCAGCCTTATGTCCTTGAAACTACTTATAAAAAGAACATGCAGGCTAAAGGCTCAAATAGACCATCAGCTCTAACCAGAACATATCATTTTGATGTGGATAAGGCAGATGAGTTGTTTGATATCCTACTGGAATCAAAGTATATCAATTTGCCTGATCCAAGGCACAAGATATTTTCTAAGGAAGAACTTCGAGTAAGAGAGCACTGTAAATGGCATAGTTCATTTACACATTCCACAAATAATTGTTTAACTTTTAGGAATATTATTCAAGAAAAGATTGACAATAAAATATTGAAATTTCAAGAAAAACCAAAGGAAAATATGGTAGTAGACACAGAGCCATTTCTTGAAATGGTTGATATTAATATGGTTACAATGTGCTTGAATCCATTGTTAAAAGATGAAAACTACAAAGAAGAAACTTTTGTTAATAGGTATCAAGCTTTATCTTTGCAGGGAAAGAGAATTAACAGTTTAACAACTGAAATGGAACAAGTTAAGTTGAATAAAAAAAGCAGCAGCTAAGGAGAAAGGAACTTACATACAAGGACAGAACATTTAGATTAATCAAGGAAAGATGCCAATGGCAGAGGAATGCCATACATCTGCAGTCCACAATGATGCCTTAGTCAGGCCTCCAATTCATACTCACAAACCAACAACTTGTGAAGATGCCTTGATAAGGCCTTTACAAGGGTGTGATAACCCACCAACTTACAAAGAGGCCTTGGTCAAGCCCCCACCTGTTAACATGTCACAACAGCTTGAAACAGATAGCTGTTTGTGTGAAAGATGTGGCCATATAATGGCTAGAGTTTTTGCAATGGCAGCAAACAAAATTAATCAAGCCACACAGCAAAATCAGTCAAGGAACCAATTTGAACCTCATAATAGGTTTGTTCATCCTAATGGGCCACAAGGACCATATAGGAAAGAACAATACTATTCAAGGAACTACAATCAACAATTTGAGGATCCAAGGAGGACCAAGACATTTAAGCCTCCAACAGCAGACCAAGGTAGATGGGTGACTTTAGGATCACTAAACTTAAAAACTATTCACCAAAAGGTTTATAAGTATAGGTATAATCCTAAATTTCGCAAGATGACAAAGACACAAAGGAGAAGATGAATTAGGAATCAAGCATCAAAGCAAAAAGAGATGCAGCAAGGAGATAGTTCTTCACAGGCACTTCTAGAAAAGAATACCAATGTTGCATCATCTACTCAAGATGACATGGACTGTGAGGAAACAGTGCCAGTCAAAGAAGATAAGAACATCTATGTTGATAGGTATATACTAGCACAGTCAGCAAATGACAGTTATTAGCCTTGAAGTGAGATTGTTGGACCTTCATTAAAGCCACAATATCTCAGAGATGAGAAGAAACAAGTTGAGAAAGAGGAAACTGAAAAAGAAAAGCCATATGATACAACTCGAGTTTTTATTGGCAAGAAGCCAAAGAAGACGAACCAAGTTAAATCATAAAAATCAATAGATGAAGTAGTGCCAGAAACAGCTAAAGATGAGTTAGTTGAAACAGAAAAGATAGAAGCTGTTGACACATCAAACATAGAAGCAAAAGAGGATTATCAAGAGGATGAAGATGATAATGGTGAAGAATTTTCCTTATCTATTGGGGTAGTAAGAAAAGAAGAACATACTCAGACAGAAAGTATGCAGAGAGATGATCAAGATCAAGAAACTAACACCAATACTGTTGATTGCAATATGGTGTATGTTTTACCAAGGGAGTTTATGTCTTTGGAAATGTTGGAACTTGAGGAAAATGAAGACAAAGAAGAAGCTCAGGGTGCAATTCAAAAGGCTCAGGGGGCAACTCCAGTACTTTTGGTTACAGAAAATGAAAGCTTTGAAGCAAGTAAAATGGTGTTTGAGAAACCATCAAAATAGATGACTCAACACCTCAAACCTCTTTATATTAAAGCTCATATGAATGGTAGACCTATGAATAAAGTGTTAGTAGATAATGGTGCAGTAGTAAATATTCTACCATATAAAATACTTAGTAAACTAGCCAAAACAAAGGAAGATTTAACTCCCTTAGATATGACAATGAATGGTTTCACAGGAGAACCAACAATAACAAAGGGAATAATCCCAATTCAAATAAAAGTGGGAAGTAAAGTTAACACAGCAGCTTTCTTTGTAGTAAATACAAAGTTAGCATATAATGCATTACTGGGAAGAGATTGGATACACTCTAATTGGGTGGTGCCATCTTCTTTACACCAGGTTATAATGTTTTGGAAAGATAACAATAGCATAGAAATAGTAATGGCAGATGATAAGCCTTTTACTGTTTGTAACAATGTGGATGCCATGTTGTACAATAAAAATATGAGCATTGTTAAATTTACAGGTTTGAACAACAGGACAACAGATTCAATTACTGTTGAACCTCTGCTAGATGAAGGAGAAACAAGTACTTTGAGGGAAACACCAAAAACTCTTTTGGGAAAAGCAAAAGGGTCCAAAATTGAGGAATTTAATGATGATTAATACACCAAACAAAGAACATAAGAGGGCCATAGAAATGGCTATTAACAAATTGGTGAATTATGCAATAGAAAAGAAACTCATGTAAGACACTTTTCTAGCAGAATGTGTTACTGATCATGAAAATAAGGACCAGACAAATAATGGTCAAGAAACAAGTGTTTTGAAAACAATCAAGACAGATTCAAATAGTGAAAACCAAGATCCTTTGGTAGAAGTGAATCTTGGTACATAAGAGAAACCTCGAGTTACATTCATAAGTGGTCATTTGAGACCAGAAGAATTTGCAAGGATATTAGAAGTATTGAAGAAGCATAAAGACTGCTTGCATGGTCTTATACAGAACTACCAGGACTCAATAAAAAATTCGTGGAACATAGATTGCCAATCAAGACAGGGTTTGAACCATACCAGCAAGCACCAAGAAGGATGGCACCAGACATCATCTTGAAGGTCAAAGAAGAAATTGAAAGGTTAGTAGCTGCAAATTTTATTAGACTAGCAAGATATGTAGAATGGTTGTCAAATATAGTTCCTGTGATGAAGAAAAATGGCAAGTTAAGAATATGTGTAGACTTTAGAAATTTAAATAATGCTACACCTAAGGATGAATATCTCATGCCAATGGTTGATTTACTTGTAGATGGAGTAGCAGGGTATCAATTTTTGTCTATGATGGATGGACATTCTGGTTACAATCAAATTTTCATAGCAGAAGAAGATGTGCATAAGACTGCATTTAGATGTCCAGGTTCGATTGGAACATTTGAATGGATAGTCATGCCATTTGGTTTAAAAAATGCTTGTGCAACATACCAAAGAGCAATGAATTTAATTTTTCATGATATGCTGCATAAGTTTAAGGAAGTTTAAATAGATGATGTGGTTGTAAAATCTCAGACTTTTGAAGAACATGTAGAATGTTTAGAAAAAGCCTTTCTTAGAATGAGAAGGCATCAATTAAAAATGAATCCATTGAAATGTGCTTTTAGAGTAAAAGCAGGCAATTTTCTAGGATTTCTGGTTCATAATGGAGGAATTGAAATTGACAAAAATAAAGCAAAAGCAATAATGCAAGCAAAACCTCCAACTAATAAGAAGGAGTTGGAAAGATTATTGGGCCAAATCAATTTCTTGAGAAGGTTTATTTCTAATGTTGCAGGTAGGACAAAAGCATTTTCTCCATTACTTAAGTTAAAAAGTAATGAAGAATTTGTGTGGGAGCAGGAACAATAACAAGCCTTTGAAGCAATCAAAGAGTATTTGGCTACACCACCAGTATTAACTCCTCCAATGCAAGGGAAACCTTTGAAGTTGTACATCTCAACAACTCAGGAGTCAATTGGCAGTCTAATGGCCTAAGATAACAGTGAAGGCCAAGAGCAAGCTATATTTTATTTAAGTAGAATTTTAAGTGAATGTGAATGCAAGTACTCAATTATAGAGAAGTTATGTTTAGTTTTGTATTTTTATGCATTTAAGTTAAGACATTATATGTTGGCATATGTAGTATGTGTTATTGCTCAAACTGATGTGGTTAAATATATGTTATCTAGACCTATTCTAAGTGGAAAACTTGGAAAATGGAGTTTATCTTTAGTTGAGTTCAATTTAGTTTATTACCACAAAAAATAGTCAAAGGACAAGCCTTACCAAATTTTTTAGCAGATCATCCATGCACAGATGTTACTGATTTCAATGAGTCCCCGGTTCTTGAAGTGACCCCTTAGAAATTATTTTTTGATGGTTCAAAATCAGATTAAGGAGCAGGAATTGGAGTGGTTTTAGAATCACCAATGGGTATCAAAACACAAATGGCACCAAGATTAGACCAACAGTGTTCACATAACCAGGCAGAGTATGAAGCCTTAATTTTTGGACTAGAATTATTATTGGAAATGAAAATTTTTAATGTCCAAATATATGGAGACTCACAGTTGGTAGTAAGACAAATCACAAGAGAGTATAAATGTGGAAGTGTCATATTAGCACCATATCTGATAGTAGCCAGCAACTACTGCAACAGTTCACTAAGTGCTCAATTCAAAATATACCCCGCAAAGAGAATGCAGATGCCAATAGAATGGCACAAAATGCCTCTGGATATAAAGTAAATCCTGGGGATAATGAAAAATTAGGTGAAATCATTTCTAAGTCCTTACTTTTTGTTTTGAACAGAAACTTAGGAACAGACATGTTTTACCTCAAGTTAGATGAAAATGGCTGGAGAGCACCTATAGTTTCATATTTAAGAAATCCAAATGGTTGTAATGATAACACCTTGAAATTTTCAAAGCAAGAAAATATGTGTTAGTGGGAGAACCAGAGGATGTGCTATACAAGAGAGGTGCAGAAGGCTTGTTGTTGAAATGTGTAAGTAAATATGAATCCTTACAAGTATTAGCAGAAGTACATGAGAGTATTTGTGGTGCACATCAATCTGGAGTTAAGATGAGATGACTTATTCATAGGTATGGATATTTTTAGCCATTAGTTCTAAAAGATTGCATAGAGTATGCTCAGGGTTGTGAATCATGTCAAAGACATGGACCAATACCTAGAATACCAGCAGTAGAATTGAGTTCGATTATAAAGCCTTAGCCATTTAGAGGTTGGGCAGTAGACTTAATAAGGAAAGTAAGGCCTACTTCAAAAAAGAAGAACAGTTTTATGATAGTTGCAACATATTTACTTCAAAAAAGAAGAACAGTTTTATGATAGTTGCAACATATTATTTCACAAAGTGGGTCGAGGCTATAGCATACAAGAATGTGACTGAGCATGAAGTAATCCGGTTTTATAAAGACATGATCATACATAGATTTGGATTACCACAAACAATTACAGTAGATAATGGATTAGCACTCATTGGTTCAAGAGTGTTAGCATTTGCTCAAGACCTTGGAATCAAAATTTGTAATTCTACACCATATTATGCTCAAGCAAATGGACAAGTTGAGTCCACCAACAAAATTATTAAGAACATTATAAGAAAAGTAGTTGATAACAATCCTACTTGTTGGGATGAGTTACTTTCAGAAGTTCTTTGGGCATATAGGACCTCTAAAAGGTTAAGTATTAATACTACACCATATTCATTGGTATCTGGTCATGATGCTGTGATTCCTGTAGAAATAACAGTGAAATCATTAAGATTTGCTAGACAAAATCAATTGAGTCATGTGGATTATGAAAGTGCTATGTTAGCTGAATTAGATGACATAGATGAGCAACAAATAGTAGTTTTAAATTAAATTATGATACAGAAAAAGAAAGTTGCACTTGCTTACAATAAAAGAATCAAACCAAAATCATTTTCTGTAGGAGATATGTTTTGGAAAGTCATATTACCACCTAGAACGAAAGATCAATTTCTAGGCAAATGGTCACCAAATTGGGAAGGACCATACTTAGTTAGTGAAATTTTTGAAGGAAATGCATATAAGCTTATGCATGTAAACAGTGATGAGCATATAAAAGCAATTAATGGCAAGTACTTAAAATTGTATAAGCAAAGTATGAGTGATATAGAACTAAGACACAAAAAGTACTGATTTTCATTCATATAAAGACCAAACATTGGTCAACAGTTACAGTTTCTGATTACATTTCGATAAACAACTATCAGAGTTACAAAATTAAGAAATTCGAAGTTCTTTACAATTGGAAGTTGTTAAAGTTGTTCCTAAGGTTATTCCAAACAGCCTCTGGAATTCTTCTCAACTTCGAGACCTTAGTTTGTTAAGGAGTTATTTTCTCCTCGAGGCTAAGTTAATACTCGAGTCAATAATATTGTCTTTTTGCTTCAAAAGGTCTTGTAACTTCATCTGAGTGAGGTCTTTCACATTCTCTAACCTCTGAAGTTCTTTTTTGACCTTGGATATCTCTTGTTTGGTATCTTCATACTTCTTCAAGGTCTGTTCAAACTCTTGTTAAAATTCTGACTTGGCAGTTATCTTTTCATC
Organism: Fagus sylvatica; assembly: GCA_907173295.1. Taxonomy (NCBI): domain Eukaryota; kingdom Viridiplantae; phylum Streptophyta; class Magnoliopsida; order Fagales; family Fagaceae; genus Fagus; species Fagus sylvatica. Next base: position 49,944,526 of record OU015761.1, read on the forward strand.
ATAGCCTTTTTGAATAGATTGGATCTCTTTCTCATTGTTCATAGCAGTACTTATCTGCAATAATTTAGAGTCCAAGCTTTCTGAGAATAGAGCTAACATACCAAGCATGTCTTCATTCAAGAAGTTAGACTGACTTAGTAAAAAGTCTCTAGACTCTTGAAATTTATTCCTTAGCTCGGAGTCATGTACCAGAGTATCCAAGGGCAACTCGAGTATGCTTCTCATGACCACAACAGCATTCATCCCTTGAGAGACTGGTGAAGAAGAAGTCTTAGAGGATGTTTTGAAATAGAAGCTTTGTTTGCACTCTTCATCTCTTCAAGAAAAGATGAGGCCCTCCTCACTAGGTGATCCACCTCTGGTTCACTCAAGTCTTCAACATCCACCTTTATGATCTAAGTGTCCAAGAGAGGTTGCTGATTTAAGGGCTTAGCATCCTAAATGCCAAGAAATGCTATGTTAGAACCTTAAAAAACTGAAAGTTATAAACTGGCATTTTTGGAAAGTAACATATACTTACAGGACTTAATGTTGCAAGCACTAAGGCAGTGGTTTGACCAACATCTTCAAGTGTTGGTTCAATGATTTCGATGTTAGGCTGCAAAAAACACAACAGTATGAATAACAGTAAACTTGATTAGAATTTAATGAATTACAAATAAACAGAAAACTTATTGTTGATATGTCAGGAGTGGTTGTTTCTTCTTTAGTTTCCTCAATAGGTGGCACTGTTTGTACTATTAATGGATCAGCTTCAACCTCAAGTTGATTTGAAATGACTTCTTCAACTTCTGAAATAGATATTGATGAAGTTATCTCTTCATGCTCAACCAATGGCCTTGGCTCTATGATGGCCAAGTCATCTTCTCTTTTCTTTATAAATTCTTTTTCTTTTTCTTTCTTTTCTTTCTCTATTCTCTATAATTATTTTTCTTTTTCTTTTGCTTCCAGTTCTTTTATTCTTCTTTCTTCCTCAGATTTCTTTTCTATTTCTTTTCTTTTTTCTTCTTCTTTTTCTTTTTTTTTCTTCTTCTTCTTTCTGTTTCTTTTGCTCAACTTTAGCTCTTCTCCTTGCATCCAACTCTTCTTTTTGTTTTTGTTCCAACTTGACCCTCATTTTTTCTTCTTCATCTTGAATGGCTTTCTTCTTAGCCTCCAAGGTAACTTGAACTTGCAGAGCTTGTTCTTGTTTGATCTTTACAACTTTTTCTTTCTCTGCTGCAAGCTTTTTCTTCTTTTTAGGAAAGCTCAAGTGAACTGGGATTTCTTAAGTTATGATAGACACAACATCTTGGTGAGCTTTTATGGAAAGAGCTATGATCTCTTGTCTTTGGGAAGCAATGACTTGATTGGCTTTTGCAAGTTCAGAAGCCAAGTCTTTCACCACAGAAGGGTCCTTAATCACAATTCCTTTGTTTCTTCTTGTGAACACTTGTGCACAAGAGCTGGTCTTTGTCTGAGCTGGTCGAGGTTCTTCTTCCTCCAACATTTTTTTCTCTTTATCTTCTGTTTTCTTCTGTTTAGGTCTTCTCTTTAACTTCTCTTTAGATTCAGGTTCAGAGGTTGAAAGGATTATCTTTCTTTTACCTCAAGTTGGAGTCTGTTTCACCTGTTTCATCAAAAATTCAAGTTTAGTTTGAGTTAAAGAAATAGTTCTAGACTTATTATTCTAAATAAAAGACTTGGGAGTACCTTAGTCTTAATGGGTTGCTTTTTGGCCTTAGTGATTTTCTTAGTAGCCCTTGGCTTTACCCTGATAGACCTTTTTGGAGAAGGAAGTACTGTTTGTAAAGGTCTTGCAATTACAGTCGCCTCTTCTTCACTCGAGGTAGAGTCTACATCTCCTACAGTAAGAAAAGTTAATTAATATGCTATCTCTATGAACAAAAAACAAAAAATCTTAATAAAAGCATATTAACTTACCAAATATCTCATAAGCCAAATAGGATGGGCAAACTTCCCAGATTGTAAGCTTTAGTATCTCAGGGTTGTTGAAACTGAGCATCAAGGCTTCCCATTAGCTAGTGAAAAGTGGAAAGGCATCAGAAACTATTCTGAATGGCTCCACTTTGGCAGCAGTGATTTTGGAGATGCCTTCCACTATGATAACTTCAGCTTCTTCATTTGTACACACACTCCTTTTATGCCATGGTACATTGGTAGTGAAAATAGGAGGCAGTGGCATAGATTGGAGTAAACCAAACTGTCTTGCCAGGAAATGGGGACTATATACCTCAAAACCAGAGGACTTGTTTTGTAAAACAACTAAATCCCTGGTTTGGAGGACATGAGCCCATAGACTCGAGGATAATGGATTCATTCCTTGACTCATGATAAACATTTCAGGACAAGTGAATTTAGCCTTAGCAAAAGGAAGGAAGTAAGGAGTAGATCTAACTCATGGTCAGGTTCATAAGTAGAAAGAGCAATGAAATGGGCATAGCAAGTACTTCTGCTCAAAACTGAAGGGTTTGGTTTGGGGGCAAGATGTGGAAAATAAGCATAAGCCCAGAGTTGAAGAAACCATAAGGGACCACCAATGGAATCCTTAAATTCAGTAGTAATAAGAAACATGGATCTATATACAGAACCTAGGAAAAAAGAAGCTAAAGTTAATTTGTGTTTATTGGCAAGAGCTATGGTTATGGGCAGATAATAAGTGATAATTCTCTTTGAAGGAGAATTGATTAAAAATTTGCAAAGCCAAAAAAGATAGAAACAAGTTTCTTCTTCAAAAGTAATGACATCACCAAAATTTCTCATATGCTTTTGCATAAATCAAGTATATCCTAAAGCAGAATGGTTTTTGTCAATATCAATTGTGCAGTGTTGTTTGCATTTCATCTTATGATGAATAGGAATACCCTCAATTGGGAGACTCAACATTGTAGAGACATCCATGAGAGTAGGGGATAAAAAACCCTCACTAAACACAAAAGTGTTCGAAGTAGGTGACCAAAAACTAATCAAAGCAACAATTAAGTGCATGATAGGTTTAATAGGAGTTTTGGAAGTTAATATGGCATCAGCTATGCCTAAATACTCCCATTGGTCTTTTCAGCCTATGTGCATCCTATCTACCCAAGTAAACCAATTAGGTTTTGGAAAGGGCCATGGTTCGAACTTAATTTCAGTATTAAAAGGACCATTTGGCATTTTTATGTTGATACAGAGGTTGAATATTTTTAGAATAAGAAAATATATCAACTAATTCTTGTGGACAGTGATCAACAAATATGAGACCTAAAGCAAATGGGTCATTCGAAGCGAAACCTAAAGAGTTTTGCCCAGGAAATGAAGCATAACAAACGAAAAGACTAGGGTTAACAAACTTACTATTCAATTGAGTAATAATCTGTCGAGCCCTTTCTTTTTCATCTGTAGCAGAAGCACTACTCGATGATGGAGAGTCAGAGATCTTTGATCGCGCCATGGAAATAGAGGATGCGAGATTAGAAGTTCTCTGAGTTAAGTTTATGGAGCTTTTGAAGTTCTGAGTGAGTTCGAGAGTCTGAAAACTTTTGAACTTATAGTTTATGTTTTGAAAAATAGCGGTTATAAACGCTAGTGGCATATTGCATATACCACTCACGTGCAGGGGGCATGTGTTTGCACATAAAAATAACTTTTGGGCCTGCGAACAGTATTGGGCCTAAACAAGTTATTTATTTAAAAGATCAGACTTACGGTTTGGGCCTAAATGAAACAAGTTACATTGCTTAAATAGAAACCCAAATGGCTAAGACCCGATTATACTTCGAGTTATATTTAAACTTATCTAAAAACAGTTACAAAGCAGTTCGATCTTGATAAAACTGCTAAGTAATTGTTTATTAACAATTTGGAGATTCATATGACAGGTGTAACAATCTCCAAGAAGATTGTTATTTGGTATTGGACATGATCTGTTGAAGATTTGAAATTCAAAATGAGAAAAGTAATTGTTCAATTGAAGAAACTGCTGCTCGAGGAAGGTATAAATAGAAGAAAAGAAGGCAGTTACCAGCCCCGTGTATTTTCTAGAGTGCAGGAGTCCAATTGTGATTCAAAGTGTGTTCAAGTGTGTTTAAGTGTGTTCGAGTGTTCAAAAGTGTGTAAAATAGTGTAATTTAGTGTATTTGAGTGCATTTAATGTGATTTGAGTTCAAGTGAGACTTAGATCTTACAGTTCGAGTTCTTGAAGTGTGTGAGGGTAACAGGAAACTTCTCATTTTGTAAGTTTTTGTTGTTCTTGTTCATATTCGAAGTGAATGTACTCGATTACTGTTTAGTATAAATATTCTACAGTTTATTATCATTCACAGCTTTGTATCCAAGTTGTTTACATTTGTAGAAGAATAAACAGTAAAATTGTTATCTCGAGATCAAATTTGTTATCAAGTTTGTCTTAGAGATTGTTTAATACCAATTTCCACAATAAAATTATAAGTAAATCAGTTAGTATTTACCATTTCTGGATCTAACCAAGTCTTTTATCATTAAGGCATAATTCGGACCAAACACACCCTTTTGATTTACAAAAGTTGGATAATTAATTAAGTGATTAGTTCGAATAAAACTGATTAATGAACTTGATTAATTACAAAATTTAGTTTTGTTCAAACAGCACGTTTGGTCCCTAACGTTTAAAACGGGCAGAAATGGTCCTTAACGTTTCAAAATCGTGCATCATTAATCCTTTCATTAGTCTCCGTTAACTTTGTGTATATGTGGCTAACGGATTGATGACGTTGTCAATTTTTAATTAAGGTAGCATTTTTTTTTTTTTTCATTTACAACTAGGATATGACATGGCATACCCATTTTAAATTAACTCAACCTGAATTGAAATAAACCCTGAAATTAAACCCAATTTTTTTTCTCCATCTTCATCTCTCTCCAGTGAGAGATTATAATGTTATTGAAAACCCACAAGATTTGGCAAATACCTGAGCTTCTGGTTTGTTACGAATTGTCTCAAACGCAATTATATTGGCACCTGCTTCTGCAGAGTTCTGCTACGACTTGAAGCCTTCTACAATGAAATTCTTTCAAAGTTTCTAGTGTAATTGCATCACCATATATAATCCCCACAGTGAGGGTACGCAAGAAGAAAAAGGGACACGATCACTGAATTGTCAATTTGGACAACAATTCTAAACTCACAGAAAGAACAACAATATGCCAAACTTTGATATATAAGCATGTGAGGGAAAAATAACGAAAACCGTGGTAATGTTATGCCATGACAAAAATACGCATATAGGAGATTGTGAAAGTTTAACCATGAGCTGCCAAGGATATATCAAAGCCAAAGAAAATTGCAGCTCATGCAATTACTTTAAGCAGCATTTTTCTCCCGATTCTGTTACCGTGCAAGAGAGGCGAGAGCAATAAAAAGAGAGAAGAGAGATTGGGTTTAATTTTAGGATTTATTTCAATTCGGGTTTAATCAAAATTTGGTTAATTTCAATTCGGGTTGAGTTGATTTTAAATAGGTATATCATGTTATATCCTAGTTGTAAATGAAAAACAAATACCGTCTCAATTAAAAATTGGCCACGTCATCGATTCGTTAGTCACATATATACAAAGTTAACAAAAACTAACGGAATGATCAATAATGCACGATTTTGAAATGTTGGGGACCATTTCTACTCGTTTTAAATGTTAGGAACTAAACGTACAAATTGGGTAAACGTTAGGGACTAACAGTATATTTAACCTTTTATATTTTTAAAAGGGTTAATTACAGTAAACCCCCTGTGGTTCAAGTTTCGCGCTTCTTGCTTTAGAAAGATTGCAGGGGCGCGTTGGAACGGTCGGTGGCTGCTTAGTCTCATCCGAGAGTCTAATCTCTTTGTACTGTTTTTTTTTGAAAAAAAAAAGAAATAAGGGGGTCGAGTCCCCACGTCCGCTCTTCTCCGCCCACAACCCAAGAAGTGAAGTTGACTTTGCCAACACAACATTGGGGTCGTCCCCTTCATTCTATGCTGACCCCGACCCGGGGCTGGCTTTTTGGGAAGTCCGTTCCCACCGTGCTCACCAAGTTTAACGTTGTCTACCCGTGGTTTAAAACGTGTCATTTTACTCACATGAGGTTTAAAACATTAACAGCCGTAACCAATGTTGTATATTCCGTTTCGGCACCCGTTTCGGTTTGGCCATTGGAATGAAATATTTCGGTACCGGTCAATACCGGCGTTCCGTTTCGGGTTTACCGCAAATATATATATATATATATATATATAAACTTTGTATTATTTGATGTTATTTGTATTACCAATGTGATATTAAGACTTAAGAATTTATATTATTTGATATTATTTGTCTATTGTTGCTAATTTTATTTATATATATATATATATATATATATATATATATATATTTTTTCTTTCTTTTTCTTTTCTTTTCTTTTTCTTTTTTTTCATCTATTTTTTCTCCTAACACAGCTCCACCTACATGTCCTTATCTTATAAGATTTTTCCATTTGACTTTTTCTCCTCCACACGTTTTCTTTGCTATTCTCCTCCACACTTTACTAACTTTTTCTTTTTTCTTTAATTTCCTTCTACGTCTCTTTAGTCTGTCCATTTCTTCTGTCTTTATTTTTTTTTCTCCGGCTTCAATACTTCACGGCCACTGTAGTCTATCCATTTCTTCTGTCTTTTTTTTTTCTTCATCTCCGGCTTCACGGCAATCACGGCACTTGAACCAAAAAACAAAAAAAAAAAAAAAAAAGGTAAAGAAAAGGTACAGAGACAGAGAGAGAGCTGGGCGGAAGAAAGAAGAAGAAGGAAGAAGAAAGAAGAAGAAGGAAGAAGGAAGAAGAAGAAGAAGAAAAAGAGCCTTAGGTGGACTGGACTGGACTGCTGGAGGCGGCTGGAGGTGACAGAAACAGTGGGCAAAGGCTTGAAAAGTAATCCGGCCGAAACAGGCCGAAACGGCCGAAACAGGCCAGAACAGGCCGAGATTTTGGCCGAGGTGGAACATAGGGGTGACTCGTACCGGTTAGCATGCCGGTACGAGATTTTCCGTCTGTTCCGGCCGGAACGGAACGGATTATACAACACTGGCCGTAACCCACCTAGCCCCTTTCCGTTAGTAAAAACATGAAACATACAAAATTTTGGATCAAACTTCACTTTAAAAACAAAAAATTTTCAAAAATTGAAGAACATTTCTTGCCTTGAAAATTAACACCAACACCAACAAGAAATTGAAGAAATGATAATAAACCCTCCTCAGTATACTGCAAAGTGATGATATCATATTCTAGTGTTTTTTTTTTGCTCAGATGGTTCGTACTAGTGTTAACCAACCCCACCCCCCTTTCTCTCTCTCTCATAATTTTTGCAAGAGTCCAAATAAAAGGACAAACAATAAAAGTTTCGTACTATTATTGACCAACCCCACCCTCTCTCTCTCTCTCTCATAATTTTCAATGCAAGAAATGTTCTTCAATTTCTGAAAATTTTTTGTTTTAATGTGAAGATCCAAAATTTTGTATGTTTTATATTTTTACTTGTTTTTATTAATGGAAAGGGATTAGGTGGATTACGGTTGCCAACGTTTTAAATCTTAGGTGGGTAAAGTGACACGTTTTAAACCACGGGTAGGCAATGTTAAACTCGGCCTAACCATATGGGGTTTACTGTAATTAGCCTTTTTTAAAATGTGGGATATTTTAAACATTTCACCTAAATTCCGTAGTTTAACAGAAAATAAGTTGAGATAAGTTGCACATTTTCAATAGATAAAAGGAATATTGCTCAGTTTTATCGATAAAGTGGGAGATTGAAATATACCCAATAGATAAAGGAGAGAAAATACAATTTATCCTTAAAATTAAGATAAAAAGTAAAAATAAGTACAAAGCACAAAAGTTAACTTGTTGCTACCCAAAATAGGCCTACCATATTGGGTTCGAGCATTGCGTGTCTTCAGAATAGTAAGAAAATTAATTTCATTCCAACCCTTTTGATAATCTGTGTCTATCTAAGAAAAGGGGGATACTTAGGTCCCGCCATGAAATCGATGTTGATTTTAATAAAATTTGTGTGTTTTGTGATAAATGTTATGTTCATATTGATAAATGTGTGTTTATTGTTATAAAAATAAAATATGTGAATTCTAATAGAATTAATGATATTTGTGATAAAATTAACTTTACTACAAATTATACATATTTTACAATATTTAACATACATTTTATTAAAACACACAAATATATTTTTAACACATTTGATAGAACAGTCCCTAACGGAACTTAAGAATTTGAATTTCCCACCTAAGAAAAATATTTACACCGAAAATTTGACATGCTCCATCTTCTCTTGTCTTTGTCTCACAAGAGTCATGTAAATGGAATAATAACTTAGCTTGCTTGACAGAGTGTGAAATCGGTGCAATTTTCATGTGAAGACCTTACTTTGGTGAGTCTACTCCACTAGAGACCTCCTCTCGTGCAGAAATTGGGCTTTTAGTTGTTGAGATTGTAGAGTTGATAGGAAAATTTCAGTTTGTCTTTTGTAATTATGTCCCTAAAGGCTATAATCTTTTAGCACGTGTTTTAGCTTTTGATGCACTAACAAAGGCGGGTCCCTCAGTTTGTTTTGAGGATTACCCTCCTTGTCTCCAATTACTTGTTATTTCAGACTTACATCATCAATAAAATATTTACTATCTTTATATTTTTTTTTTTAAAAAAAAATGGTTAGTAAACTGCGCGTTGTCAGAAAACTGAGAATGTTGGATTGGAATCAATTGTACAGTCATTCAGTTCTCACCTTGTCTATTCTTTACATGGGTTTGAAAATAGAGGTTGGTACATATTTCAGGATAGTCTTGGACTTCCCATGGGATTGTCAGTTCTCTTGCGTAAGCGCCAAGCGGTAGTGGGGTATCCAAGGCTCGCTGTGTCAATCATGGGACCAATAGTGATGCAAAAAATACAGGGTCTTTTATCCAACGTTAAATGATTTTTTTTTTGAATAAATATATATTATTCAACGTTAAATGAATAATTTGATTTGCCCATTCAAATCCAATATTTTGGTACCGAATTATTTTGATGTTCTGTTTTAAAATTATCGTTAATTTTATAATATACTTTATAATCAACAAGGAATAGAGTAAAAATAGAGTGGGTTTTTTCTGTCTAGCAACCAAATGGTTGATGATATTTCGTGAAAATAACAAAAAAAAATAGAGTGATTTACTAGAAAAATTATTTTGTAGATTAAGAATATTAATAAATATGTGTAATTTTTTTCTTACATGAATTATAATTTTTATTATGAATTTAATTAATAAAATTTACCATTTATATGAGAGAGTCAACTGACTGAATAATCAAAAGAGATTGTGTGCACCCTTTTTTTATATTTATTGAGATCGAAAATTTTCATTACTTTTAACAAAAACAAAAAATCCTCTTGGACCTAGCCTATTTGAGTTTATTTTTTTCATCTCCTTAAACGAAACCGAAAAAAATAAAATAAAAAAAGCACATCAACATAGCAAAGCTCAAAATATAGAGAATTAAGGCAAACAAAAAATATTAAAACAAAATCTAAAGAAAATTTCTTGAAAATTGTACACAGAATTTGCTCAAAAACTTCAAATAGAAGTTCATCTAGAAAAAGTTGAAGATATGAGATTGAGTGAGAAATTTCCATGGATCTTTATCAGAGGGATGTGATCTCCTTACATGCGCTGACGAACTTCCCTCAAAGGCGTAGATCATTCTCACTCTATAAGCCATGGATTCTGAGAGAGAGAGAGAGAGAGAGAGTAAAGTAGAAGTAGTTGAAGAATCTGAAAAAGGGGTTGAGATTCCATACGGCATTGAATATACCTGCAATTCATTTAAAAAGCTGAATAATTTCAACCTTTAAATTAAAAAATAAAAATAAAAATAAAAAAGACAAAAATGCTAGAAGGGCAAAATTGTAAAATGATACAAAAGTGAAAAAAGGGTTGTGACTTGAGAGTAAAAAGCAATGTTGTCAATTTTGTGCTTATTTCGGTTTATTCATTAGAGCAAAATATTTTGATACGGGTCAATTTTGGTATTCCGTTTAGGATTAACTTTTATATATATATATATATATATTATATATATATATATATATATGTTTATTCATTAAAATTTATAATTTGTATTAAATCTTTCAAATTATAAGAACAATAAATTTAATAATAATAATAATAATATATAACTAGCCTCTTCACACGCGCTACGCGCGTGTTCAGAGGCTTTTTCCTATTTATCACTTTTAATTTTTTAATATTTTTTATTCACCATTATCCAAATATATTGTAAATAAATGAACAAATTTGTTTTTTTAGAGAAAAAAAATGAACAAATTAGTAACTGTGAGTGAGTAGTGTGGAGAGATTTCATATTTTCAACTGTATTGGACTACAATTTCATTTTATTTTCGCAACAATTGAAGTGACATGTTGTGATTGACATACAATAAAAGTGGGATCAAAGGTAGGGTTATTGATTTTCTTTCCCCCACAGTGTTCTATGTTTCTTCATATTAGTTTAAATTTAAGCATTTTAAACTAATGGATTTAAATTAATTAAGGGATTTAAACTAATATACACGTTACTGTTACTAAGGAAGACCATGCCTTCCTCTTCATTAAGTTTTTCTAGGATTATGTTGCCTGTGTGGCAAGGCCACCACAACACAATCATCACTTGTTGGATCCGATGACAAAACAATCTTCCTTATGAAATATATACTTAACTCGTTTGGTGAAATGATATAGTCACCTCGGCCTTTTAAGCATAAAACTCTATCTTTATATTCTACTTTAAAGTTAAAATCGGTGGAATGTGAAAGTAAAATAACTGTATTGATTAAAAAAAAAAAACTGTTTTAATAAAATTAGAGAAAATTTTGGTTACCTTTCCACTAAAAAAACCAACTAATAACAACTCCAAAAATTTAGGTTCAATTTTTAAATTAAAACTGTGGGACATTTTTTTTTTTTTTTTTTTTTATATACATCTTTTTCAGTACAATAACCGTGCTTAGAATTGTACAAAAGAAAGTTAACACAAAATACGTGCTAGAATATAATTACAAAGAAAAAAAATTAAATAATCCACATTAATAAATTTTCAATATTCACGTGTGATGTTATCATCCAAACTCTCTCCCTATCCTCACTTCTCATTTTTTTCCAACAATTTTGTGTTTTTAAAATATATTAACTTAACATAACAATTTTATTTTCTTTCTTGTGGATGATTTATTAAGATATATTCCTGACTATTTCAAAAAGGTTTAGAGAAGAATTTGCTAACTCATCTCTATTCATATCAAATTAAGATATATTCCTGACTATTTCAAAAAGGTTAAGTTCCATTAGTGAAAACAACTAAATTTAAAAGTATGCAGATTTAGGGAAAAAAAATTACATACCAACATTCAAATATACATAAGTGTATTGTTCATTTTTTTAATTACAATTTTATAGTACACCATTGCACAACAAAATTTAAAAGCATCAAAACCCAATCTACGATCCCTACGGGTCTTGTTATTAAAAGATCTTGATTTACAAAAAAAAAATAATAATAATAATAAATTCTAAAGAGTTTCAACAGTTGTCTTCCTAAAGTATAATTACCTATTTTCTAATGCACAGACGCCTATTTTCTAAAATTTTCCGAATCAAATTGGTACCATGGGGTCGGCTACGTAGAATTGATGAGGTGATCTTTACCAGTGGTTTTGTAGTCTCCTGAATTCTGTAATATTATCATGTAGAGAGACAAAGAAATAATTAGAGAAAGAGAAAACAAAATTGATTAAAGGAAATTAACAGGTAAATAATACCTTATGAGTTTTGTGAATTGAGGGATTCAATCCTTTTCTCCTTTCCAAATTTTCTCTAGGTAGAATTGATGAAGTGGCTTTGTAGTTTCTTGAGTTCTGTAATATTATCACGTAGAGAGACAAAAATAATTAGAGAAAGAGAAAACAAAATTGATCAAAGGAGAGAAGTTGTTTATAATAGTGTGGTGGTGAACGTGGGTAGAAGTTTTTTTTTATAATTAGTGGGGTAGAAGTTGCTTAAGATGAATGTGGGTATATTTTTTTAATCGTGAACGTGTTTTTTTTTTTTTTATTGATATTTACTGCAATAATTTTTCTTATATATCCTTAATTTATTTTAATAATAGTTTAAAATATTCATAGTTATCTTTAAATTGCATGCAATAATTTTTCTTATATATCCTTAATTTATTTTAATAATAGTTTAAAATATTCATAGTTATCTTTAAATTGCATGAGATAAGATAAAGATTAATGAGTTTATTTTTTTGAACTATAAGAGTTATTTGAATTCAAATAAGGGGAAAAAAGAAGAAGGAATTTTCAGTTATGATGAATTTGAGTATTTTTTTTTTTTTTTTTTTAATTCAAATGAGGATAGTGGTGCTAAATTTTGGGTTCATTTTAAAATGAAGCCTAAATTTTAGGATTTTGAAAAATTAATATTTTCCTTATTTGCCCCAATCATTTCAAGTTATTTAATGTTAATATGTGAGGGTATTTTAGTCCGTGCATTAAAGTGGACAATTTTCTAAATAGGGATGTGACTATTATACCCTTATTTCTAAGACACATCTATACTATAATGTAAAACCGAAGCTTTTTGACTTTTAGTTGACCTCATCATGTTGCGCCACGTAAGCTTTTGAAATCTCACAATTTTACACCTCATTATTTTAATATATATTTTCTAATTGAATTTCAATTTTATTCTATTATTAAACCTTCCATTAGAATTTTGACACATCATATTTTCTTTAATATAAGAATATATTATTCCATATATAAAACACAATCATAATTAATGTCTAATACTAAAATATATTCCATATATAAACACAATATAAATATCTTTTAATAATAATCATAATTATCAATTTTCATCAAGATTTTTAGAGTTCCTTTTTTTTCTTATGTATTTCATTTAATTTTGTTGCTGGCAATGGAGAAAGATGGATGGATTTGTTATAATAAAACCATGTGAGCTTGAAATGAGTTATGAAAATTATTTAGGTTTGATCATATAATCATGTGCCTATGTATTTATTTGTCCTTCTTCTTATTTTAAGTATCCTTTATTTTATTTTTGGATGGAAACATGATCCATATGGTAAATATAAACATGAATCGTGTTTTATAAAAATTGGACTATATTCAACTTATGCCAAAAGAAAAATTACATTATATTAAATTTTAATTATCCTATGGTAAATACTTTCTTAGTTATTTTTTTTAAACCAAAAAGTAGGATTTACTGCAATAATTTTTCTTATATATCCTTAATTTATTTTAATAATAGTTTAAAATATTCATAGTTATCTTTAAATTGCATGAGATAAGATAAAGATTAATGAGTTTATTTTTTTGAACTATAAGAGTTATTTGAATTCAAATGAGGGGAAAAAAGAAGAAGGAATTTTCATTATGGTGAATGTGAGTATTTTTTTTTTTAATTCAAATGAGGATAGTGGTGCTAAATTTTGGGTTCATTTTAAAATGAAGCCTAAATTTTAGGATTTTGAAAAATTAATATTTTCCTTATTTGCCCCAATTATTTCAAGTTATCTAATGTTAATATGTGAGGGTATTTTAGTCCGTGCATTAAAGTGGACAATTTTCTAAATAGGGATGTGACTATTATACCCTTATTTCTAAGACATATTATTATTTGAAATCAGGTGATTAAATTGAGAAAATTAAAAGATGTGAGAGATACTTTTTGACAGTACATTAAAAGTGGACATACGAGGGCATAAATCCTCTTAATAGTATTAGATTAGACAAGGTGAAGCAATTGCTAGGGCATGGATCAAAAAACAGAGCTGAATAGTTGTACAATTGAAGCAAATGGAAAGTTAAAAGGGAATCTCAATGTATATATTATATGAATGTGCGTTTATGGAAAGAGATATGATAGTGTACGTACTCAATTTATAGATTAGTGGTTAGTGTTAAAAACCTGGGGACTTAAGTATTGAGTTCACACGGTTTTTTAGTCAAGACCTTGTCTACAAGCTCTTGAAGCTTCGTCTGCGTGGTTAATTAATTAATAATCATATTCCTCCCAATCATCATTGATTTTTTTAATTCAACATAAGCCGACACGATCTTGACCTGGAAGATCTGAAAGTGGACCACTTGGAAGTTGCATGCACATATGTAAATGGCTAGCTGAATACTTGATTGTTGTTTAGAATATTAGAACACACATTTTCTTTCAGACCCCTAATCTGAAAGCGCAAAAATTCAAAACGCATGGGCACCTTTGGAAGATTGAGGAATTCAGATTGGAAAATTTGTAGGTAAATTAAAATTTAAAAAGTGAAGTCTGTCCACTTGATTATTGTTCAAGGTTATTTCCTGGTTTGGCCGTGTAGGGTAATGTGGAAAAATCATGACACACTTTTTTTTTTTTAATTACTATTTTAAAACTTTAGTTATTTAATTACTAATGTAAATGAAATTTTTCAAAAGTCGGGCCATGCATGGCACCTCCTGCCCCCCTAGCTTCGCCCCTTTCCACTGCTATATAAGAGCATTCCACACGGTATAAGTATATTTATATATAAATTTTAGCCTAAGAAACAAGGAACTCCCTTTTATTACTTTCCCTAATCACTTTCAATAACACCACCTCACATCCTCACATTGGATTACCTATTTCCATTATCTATTTTATTAAAATATTATTTTTTCTCCCAATTTTTTAATCTTTCTCTATCACTCAATCTACAATGGCAGATCCGTTCTCACATCTTTTTCCTCCCTCTCTTTCGTTGACTACAAAGTCTTCCTTTCAAGTCTCAATCACAGTACATATTTTCTTTTTCCTTCATCATCTCTTTGGTCTTTCTTCTTCAACATTCAACAAAAGCGCCATCTCTCTCTCCCTCCCTCTCTTTGGTTAGTAAACTGCGCGTTGTCAGAAAACTGAGAATATTGGATTGGAATCAATTGTAAAGTCATTCAGTTCTCACCTTGTCTCTTCTTTACATGGGATTGAAAATAGAGGTTGGTACATATTTCAGCATAGTCTTGGACTTCACATGGGATTGTCAGTTCTCTTGCGTAAGCGCCAAGCGGTAGTGGGGTATCCAAGGCTCGCTGTGTCAATCATGGGACCAATAGTGATGCAAAAAATACAGGGTCTTTTATCCAACGTTAAATGATTTTTTTTTTTGAATAAATATATATTATTCAACGTTAAATGAATAATTTGATTTGTCCATTCAAATCCAATATTTTGGTACCGAATTATTTTGATGTTCTGTTTTAAATTTATCGTTAATTTTATAATATATTTTATAATCAACAAGGAATAGAGTAAAAATAGAGTGGGTTTTTTCTGTCTAGCAACCAAATGGTTGATGATATTTCGTGAAAATAACAAAAAAAAATAGAGTGATTTTTAGAAAAATTATTTTGTAGATTAAGACTATTAATAAATATGTAGTTTCTTTCTTACATGAATTATGATTCTTATCATGAATTTAATTAATAAAATCTATTATTTAATGAGAGCTTCAACGACTGAATAATCAAAAGAGATTGCGACATTGTGCACCCTTTTTTTATATTTATTGAGGTCGACAATTTTCATTACTTTTAACAAAAACAAAAAATCCTCTTGGACCTAGCCTATTTGAGTTTATTTTTTTCATCTCCTTAAACGAAACCGAAAAAAATAAAATAAAAAAAGCACATCAACATAGCAAAAGCTCAAAATATAGAGAATTAAGGTAAACAAAAAATATTAAAACAAAATCTAAAGAAAATTTCTTGAAAATTGTACACAGAATTTGCTCAAAAACTTCAAATAGAAGTTCATCTAGAAAAAGTTGAAGATATGAGATTGAGTGAGAAATTTCCATGGATCTTTATCAGAGGGATGTGATCTCCTTACATGCGGTGACGAACTTCCCTCAAAGGCATAGATCTCGGTCAAGAAATTCATTCTTACTCTATAAGCCGTGGATTCTGAGAGAGAGAGAGAGAGAGTAAAGTAGAAGTAGTTGAAGAATCTCGAAAAGGGGTTGAGATTCCACGCGGTATTGAACAGACGTGCAATTCATTTAAAAAGTTAAATAATTTTAACCTTTGAATTAAAAAAAAAAAAAAAATGTTAGAAAGGTAAAATTGTAAAATGATACAAAAGTGAAAAAACGGTTGAGAGTAAAAAGCAATGTTGTCAATTCTGTTTCGATTTATTCTTTAGAACAAAATATTTAGACACCAACCAATTTCGATATTTTGTTTCGAATTTACCATTATTTTATATATATATATTCATCAAAATTTATAATTTATTAATTAAAAAATTAGAAAACATAAGAACATATAAATTTTAATACCAATAATAATAATAACAACAGTAATAAGCATTTGTATTAAAATAATAAAGAATAGGAATATAAAACTTAAAGAAATAACATTTAGAAAAAGAAAAAAAGAAAAATTAATTCAAGCGAAAGCTGAATAGTTGAAATTTTGAAACAACTTACTAAATTACTAAACACGTGAAGGAGCAGGTCTGGCAAGTCTGCGGCACATAAACCAAAAAGGAAAAAGAGAAGAAAAAATAAGTAAAGAAAAAAGACGAAGAAGAAGGAGCGGGGAAAAAGAATGCACTTGTCAGACATGTGGTGACTGATTTTTTTTTTTTTAATTATTTATTCATACCTGCTGAAGTTGGTTAGAATGATCAAAATTTGCCGAAATAGGTCGGAAATTTTTTCGAGATGGAACAAGGGAGTTCTTCATTCCAGTTTATATACCGGTACGAGATTTTTTTATCATTCCAATCAAAACGGAATGACATTCACAACAATGGTAAAAAGAGGAATTGCAGACCATGTTATTAAATGGATCTCAATCCCTTAAAAAGTCAAGAGTATGATTGGGTGCTACAAATGAAAAATAAAATAAAAATAAAAATAAAAGGTAAAGTAGAGAAAAAGAAAATGGGGCTAGGTTTACGTACCAGCCGAAAATCTCTTACCTGCCAGAATTGCTTGAAATGTCCTGAAATGCCTGAAATTTTACCCGAGATGAAATTGGTGTGTTTCTCGTACCGGTACGCAATTAGAATGGAACAAAGTCACTAACATCTCTTTTATCTACTAAACATTAAAACAAACAAAAAATTAAATGTTTCAGTATTATTTTTTAAGATTTATTTTAATTATGCTTAGGATTTAGGCTAGACAAATAAATTATTGTTGAGCTTATTTTAAAAATAAATTTTAATGTTTGAGTTTTTTTTTTTTTTAAGGTTTGTTTTAATTATTTGGGTCTTTTCAAATTGTTGTATAGAGTTATATTATCAATTTTTTTAGGTCTTTCAAAATTATAAGGATTTTAAAAATTCTTGGGATGAGATTTGGAGTGGTCGTACACCTCGCACATGCCTAAGGCCACCCCTGGGTAATGGTAAGGGTTTAAAATTTTATTGAATAGGTTCGGGGATGATTTGGTTTCAAATTTCTAAACCTACTAGAGTTTGGAAAGGGTTTGGGTTTTACACTTAGGTTCCCAAACTTGACATGATTTTGTATTTAAATTATTAAAATACCGTTATTATTAAATTTATTTACAAAAAAACTAGGGTTTTATAATAGAGCAATGTTAGTAAAGTAAAGTATGAAAGGCAACTGGTTGAGTTTGAGGTGAAAGAGACTTTTCCGAACCCTCAAAATATTTTATATACTAAACTTGCACCAAACCTTATTAAATTTTAGGAATTTCTTCCTAAACCCTTCCCATTTATATTTGAAAAATGCAAACCCACCTGCCTATTTACCATACTTTATGTTGAATGAGTCATGTCGGTTCGGATTAACTTAAATTTGAATAATTAAAGTATTGTTTGACTAACTTTAATAATTAATAAGCACTTTTACACTAAATTAATTAGTAAGTGTTGTAAATACTCGATTGTCATAGCAATTTATTATGTTGAAACCGCTAAAATCCAATATAACATCTTAAATGTTTAACATTCCTTTACTAACATTACTTTATTATAAAACCCTAGTTTTTGTGTAAATAAATTTAATAATAAGGGTATTTTAATAATTTAAATGCATAATGAGGTTCGAGTTTGGGAACCTAGATGTACAACTCAAACTTTTTCCAAACCCTAGCAAGTTTAGAAATTTGAAACCAAACCCTCCCCAAACCCATTTAATAAAATTCAAAACTCTTACCATTAGGGTCGAGTTGGGGCGAAAAGCTCTCAAAATCAAACCCATTGCCATCTCTAAGTGGGACTAGGGATAAGGTAAATGTTGAAATATATATCCTAAAATCCGATTTATGTGACAATTTTAAATAATAAAAGGGTTTTATTTTAAGAGAATAAATATGGGATGCATTGAATAGGTATGGAAATATGATTTGCATACAAAATATTTACATCACAAATTCTTGTTAACTAATAAATCTATGTTTTGTAGTCATTGATGAAATTGAACTTTCATCGGGAAGAACTATAACATATCAATTACGATGATCTGTCTTGATAATGGAAATGGAGACTTCTAATTGATATGCAAGGAGATTCAAGTGCTTTTAATTGGAGTCAAGATCTTGAAGAGAACAAGGAGATTCAAGTGCTTTTCAAGAGATCCAATAAATTTATCAAGGTAGAAAGTTTAAAAATCTACACAGGTATGCTTCCTAAGTTTATAGATTTTTTTTTTTTTTTTGTAACATGTAATGTATGAATAGATTTAATAAATTTTTTTCCGCTGTCATGTATGTGATACATGCTATTATATATTATATGATGAGATTTCATATTTTGAATATATAAAACCAACAGTAAACCCACATTGATGGAATAACTAAAAAAGAGTGGAACTTGTTTGCAATGCCGGTTCAACCAATTTTAGAGTCTACCTTTTCTTAATTTAAATATTAATTATATATATATATATTGAAAATCTATTTTTCTTACTTTGATATAAAAAATTACTAATTAAGTTTATAAGTTTTTTTCAAATGATGTGATGTGATAATAAGTACAAAAAGGGGTAAATGTATGTGGAGATTAAATAAAAAAAAATAAAGAAAAAAAGTGGAAATAAAGAGATAAGGCGTGTAAAGGTGTTGATCTATTACATCCGTAAATCAACTAAGTTGTCAATTACATGATACCATGTAACATGAGAAATTATTCAATCCTCCCGTTGTATTATATATGTGGTCCTCCTTACTAATACAAACAAATTATAATGGATTTCAATAATTATGTGGTTCCTTAAAAGTAGTTACTACAAAGAAAACTAAAAAAAAAGGATCAAAATGGAGAACAATAAGTTGAGTAGTGACCAAAAACAATTGGGATTTAATTTCTTCAAGAATTAAGAAAGAGAGTATATATATATATATATATATATATATATTGGTCCCTTTTGTTATTAGAGATATATACTCTCTCTCTTGACTGATTTCAAGAGTTCGAACCTTAGATACCATTAATTCAAATTTTAATTTTGTTAGAAATGTTTTATCTGATTTTCATTTTTTCTTTTCACCTTCTGTGTTTTGGGATACAGTGAGGGCCTTAATCTTCTCTCTTCACGTTTTAATAAAAAATACTTTTATGTTTTGGATATAGTGGAGGCCTTTATAATAGACAATACATTCTACTGGCCAATAGAGGAGACCTTAAATTATTATTTTTCCTTCTAGGTGAAGGTGCCTTAATTAAAATGTTAAGACAAAAAAATATAATTATATTATATAGGGTTAATTACAGTAAACCCCCCCTGTGGTTAGGTTGAGTTTAACGTTGCCTACCTGTGGTTTAAAACGTGTCACTTTATCCACCTGAGGTTTAAAACGTTAGCAGCCATTACCCATCTAGCCCCTTTTCGTCAATAAAAATAAGTAAAAACATAAAACATACAAAATTTTGGATCTAAATTCACTTTAAAACAACTTTTTTTTTAGAAATTTTTTTTTTTCTTTTTTTTTTTTTTTTTTTTTCTTTTTTTTTTTTTTTTTTTTTTTTTTAATTAGGTAACAAAATTTTGTCTTTAAAGAAGAAATGAGGGAAGGTACTTCCACAGGCTGGCCTTCAGGGTGATGAGGCTATGCAAGCCCTCCTTCCACGTGGACCCTCCTCTCCGCCTCGACCTTGCCGATCTCATAGTCGGCAAAGACATCTTCAATGACCCAATCGCCGCCTCCCACCTCCCTAGCCTCATCGACTCCCACGTCACCAAGCTCACCGACTCCTCAGATCTCAGATCCGTTGACCCACTCTCCCTCTACACCTTAAATTTGAACCATTAAAGGTGGCAACGTTGACCGGCGGTGGTTGATGGAGCAATGGCAACTGGTGGACAATGGAAAATGTGGATTTGGTAAGATTTCCATATTTTGTTGGTTTTGCTTGGCTGCCGCGATGGTGGGGGTTTTGTATTTGAAGAAGAAATTTGTGGGTTTTGCTTGGCTGCCAATGGTAGGGATTTTGTGTTTGGAGAAGAAATTTGTGGGTTTTGGATGATGAAAATGGTAATGGCTTTGGATGGGTCTTTCTTTGCTCTGAACTTCACCCCAGAAACGGTGGTGGCTTCTGCTACTGTGAGTGGTGTTCTTGAAAATTGGTGGTTCATGGTGGTCTGGGTATTAGATTTGTTGATTTGATTAGTGGTTGTTTCTGGTTTTAGGTGAGATGAGTTTGAATGTTTGAGGTTGCGTTAGTGATGTTCAAAGGATCTTTTTAGTTTTGTTTGTGAATTTAGTTTGTAAATTGCATTTTGTTTATAATTGGTGGCGGTGAAGAGCATAACCAAGTGAGAGAGACCACCATTTTATTCTTTTATGTTTGATCTGGAGTAGTTTTAGGTGTAAAACAATGTTCTTCACTTTCTAAATATTATTATTATTTTTTTTTGAGATGCTGTTAGATCCAAATATTTGTATGTTATATGTATCAAAGTTGTTTTTATTAACAGAAATGGACTAGGTAGGTAACGACTGCTAACAATCTAAACCTCAGGTGGGTAAAGTGACACGTTTTAAACCACGGGTAGGCAACGTTAAACTCGGCCTAACCACATGGAGATTTACTGTAATTAACCCTATTATATATGTTAAAAGAGGGGGTCTTCTTTTATTTGGGGGCTTTAGAGCATTTCCAACCTAACCTTCAATTTGGAGATGCTAAAAATAATTGATAGTTGATGTGACAAATTGAAGGTTCAAATATGATATATCCAGAACTAGGCACATCATCCATTATGTCAAATTTGAAATTAACATCTACAAAACTAAGTACATTTTAAAAAAATTTCTTTTTGAAATTTGACTACTCAATTTGTAGATGTCAAATTTGACATCTCCCACTATGATACCAAATGACTTGTCATTTTTGGCATATCAATTGGACTTAGTTCCTGAGTTATTTAGAATGGTTTGCACTATTCATAGATTTTAAGTCTTGGTTGGAGATGCTCTTAAGCCATTGCCTAAGTTGCCTATATGGTTTAACCGACCTGTTTATTTGATGGATTGATGCATCCATGGGCGTAAGTAACTATGCTGAAGATTACCCAAAGTTAGATTTTTATTCTTATTAAAGTGAGAGTCTAGTCTCACATTGACCAAATATTCTTGGGTTGTATAATTTATAAGCCATGGGCATCACTCATCCCTCAAGGCATCTTTTGAGATTGAGTTAAGTTCATTGGACTTCAACATGGTATCTGAGCCACCCTTTGGGTGTTAGGCAGATCTCCCTCCTATTATGGTCCATGTGTAATACCCGTAACCCACCTGAGGAAAGAAAAGAATTTTTGTTTAAATGGGTAATTTAGTAAATTTCATGTGTAGGGTAAAAAATACAAATAAATCATTTATTTTAGGAGTTTTTAGAAATAAAAATAAATGGGTTGTAGTACTAGTAATATTAGGGTATAAATAGAGTTCTAAACTTTATTGTAATACAACAGACACTCTTTGACGACAAGAATTTGAAGGATTTCAAAAAAAGAAAGAGAGAATCTACAAGAAAAGAAAGGTGAGAGTCTCAATACTTTTTTTTTAGAGTAAATTGTCATTGAAATATAAATTGATTTTATTAGCTAATAACTAGTAGTAGATTTTAGGTTAATACGTAGATTTTAATTAGTAGCATGTATATCAGAATTAGCTAGCTCTAGAAATAGTAACGTAAATCTTAGATCTCAGTTCGGTGAAAATTGTACCTAATAGATGGTAGTGCAAGAAATCAGGTTTCAAAAGAAGAAAAAGAAAAGGTGATCACATCACACCTGTAGACGTGATGAAGATTTTTTTCTTAAAAATACAATATAAGCTTCGGCTTCAGGTGTGGTCATTGAAAGAAGATGAAGGAGTTTTTTTTTTTTAAAGTATAATATATAGGCTTCAAGTGGTCATTGAAAGAAGAAAAATAGGTTGGCTATAGGTCATGATGAATGGACATAGACTTTGCATATATAAGTCAATCTGATAGTGAAAAAAAAAAAAGAAGAAGAAGAAGAAGAAGAAGAAGAAGATATACGTCAGTCTGATAGTGAAAGAAACAAAAGAAAAAAAGATATGTAACACCTAGGCTATTAGCACACTGACGTGGTGGGGCAAAAGGCTGGTGGTGAGATAGTAACTTATGTTTCCTTGATTATCTAAGTCGGTCAGTGGCCTTGAAAAATAAAAATAATAAAACTTGTCATCGCCATAGCTATTGACGTGAAGGCATGGAGAAGTATTTAGGCCAATATTAGGCAGTCTAGTGAATAAAGAAGTTGCTAAGTAAATAGCATTATTTATGTCATTTAATGTATTTTGATCATAATATAATTGATTTAGGATCTGATTTATAAATTGTGAAAAGAAGAGATAGAGAGTATTGCAAGATCCCTTGCTTGGTAGAGGTAAGTAACGTTTTCTTAACTAGTTATATTTTACTGAAACTTCTCTATTTTATTTATTAAATATTCATTGTATTTTAGTATAGATTATTATTTTAATTATTTTAGATACATTGGTTTAAAGAAAAGAATTAGAGTTTTGTCTTTTTGGAATATTATAATGTATTTGATTTATTAGTTGATTGTTTAGAAAGTTTTGTGTCTTCAACTGGATCAAGCACTTTTTGAATTTTGTGAAAAGAACCAAACATTGTTTGAACTGTGATTTTATTGAATATGATCTTTTGACATTGATTGAAATAAAAATTGAATCTGAAAAGAATTTGAACCATTTGACTATGTTTTGGACCCCGCCAATGGGGGTAAACGTTAGCACAGAAACTAGTTTCTTCTGAGGCTTACCACCGGCCTATGTGTGGTTCTGGGCCTAGTCACGGGGATATAGCGTGACCATAGTTATATTGTCTTACTTAAACATTTGAAATCTAATTAATTGCGTTATTTTAAGTAAATTGAGACTTTTGATGTTTTGAACTTATTGTAATTTATATATAGTTTTCCGCTGCATTGTGTTATATTTCTTAAGTTTATGAGATTTATCCTATGAACATTTATATATTTTATTTGAATAAATGCTTGATCCACCCTTTTCAAATTATAGTTATTTACTGAGCCTCCCAGCTCACCTCCCTTTCTTTCCCATTTTATTCTGAGGATTAGCTAGCTTGGACATTACGGAGGAGTTCTATGAGAAGGACTTCTAGGCATGAATAATATTAGTATTTCTTATTTGTTGATTTGGGACTTTATGTAATAGACTTTTGCTTATTAAGATTTGAAATAGCAATGTATGGGTTTTAATTCATTTGAACTTATTGGTTATTATGTTAATTTGGAGATTTTATATCAAGGATATTATTTTTAGAATCTGTTAGTAAAGCCTAGCACACTAGTAAGGCACGCCTTATGGGTGTGTGGCGGTTGTCACATGTCGAACTTATGTTTTGGGTTCAGGGCGTTACAATTAAGTGGTATCTGAGTTTAGGTTATGATTCTAAAGAATTTATGAAGTTTAAGCTATGATCTTATAGAGGTCTTTCCTAGGTTATAATCCTATAGACATTATGATTAAGTTTGATTCTTAGGAAGTACTATTGATAAATTGTGAGTGGGGTAGGAAATAGTTTTAGGACGCTTTTTGTAATGCTTATGATACATTTTATGTTATTTGAAGAACCTCAACTCTGAAATCGAATAAAATTTTAATGTTTTGACTATTGATTATAGGTTGAGATGGCACCCCGTAGGAGGAGAGTTGCAGATATCCATGAAAACACCGATGGTACGGGCATTGACAACCAAGCACAACAATCCGATATGTTTCAATTGATGCAAACTTTGATTGGGGTAGTGCAGCAACAAACCACTACTGGAAATAATGTGGCAAGGATGATGGAGCAATGCCAAGGACATCAGAGCAACATGACTGAATTTAAAAGGTTGACTCCACCATCATTTAAAGGGTCCACTGAACCCCTGGTAGTTGAAAAGTGGCTGACTGAGATGGAGAAGGCATTCAAGGTGCTAAGGTGTACTGAGGAAGAAAAGGTGAATTATGCCACTTACATGCTGCAAGGTGACGCATATGATTGGTGGCGGATGGAAAAGGATAAACATAATCATGACCCAGAACCTTACACCTGGGTAATGTTTAAGGTAGCATTTTATGAGAAGTACTTCCCTACAAGTGTTCATCGCCAGAAGGAGAGAGAATTTATTAAGCTAGAGCAAGGGAACATGACTGTTAGTCAATATGAGGCTGAATTTGCTAGGTTAGCAAGATTTGCTCCTACATTGGTGGCAGATGAAGATAGCAAAGCTCGAAGATTTGAGGAGGGGTTGCGACCTCGAACCAAGACATTTGTGATAGCATTTGAGTTGACCACTTATAAAGCAGCAGTGAACAAGGCTTTGTTGATTGAGAGAGGGCTCAATGAGACCCAAGCTGACAGGGACGACAGGCAGAAGAAGAAGCCCAGACCTACAGGACCATAGAGTGGTCAGAGTTCGGGTGGCCAGGCCAAGAAACAAGTGACACAACATATTAATGACAAAGCACAACCAAAGTGCTCTAGATGTGGTAGATTTCATACAGAGAAGGATTGCTACTGGAATACAGGTGCATGTTTTTCTTGTGGGCAAAAGGGTTATAGGATTGCAGAGTGCCCCCAAAGGAAGGACCCTCATACCACACCAACAGGACAGAACAAAGGAGCAAATCAAAGATCGAAGAATCAAGGGGGAGTTTATGCACTTACTCAACAGGATGCCAATGCCTCTAATGCTGTGATAACAGGTATTATACAAGTATCCTCAGCCTATGCACATGTGTTGTTTGATCCTGGTGCCACTCATTCTTTTGTATCTGTTGTTTTTGCAAAGAAGCATAACTTAGAGTCTATACTTTTGGAGATTGAGTTGTGTGTAGACACTCCAGTTGTGGGTGTAGTTATTGCAAGTGATATTTGTAAGTCATGTGTTACCAAAATAGCAGATAAGGAATTAGTGGCAGATCTAACTTTGTTGGAAATAAAGGATTTTGACGTTATACTTGGGATGGATTGGCTGGCTGCCAACTATGCCTCCATTGATTGTCGTAGCAAGAAGGTGAAGTTTCAAATACTAGGTGAGATGGAATTTAGCTTTGTGGGAAGTGGGGCAAGTGTTACTCCATGTGTGATTTCATCTCTACAAGCTAGACGAATGCTAAGGAAGGGATGTAGAGGATATCTAGCCATAGTAAGGGATACCCAATAGGATGAATTGAAGTTAGAGAATATTCCTATAGTGAGCAAATTTCCTGAAGTCTTTCCAAAAGATTTGCCAAGATTGCCGCCAGATAGGGAGATTGAATTTTCAATTGATTTACTACCAGGTTCAGACCTTATTTCAAAGGCCCCATATCGTATGGCGCCAGCTGAGTTGAAGGAGCTGAAAGAGCAGTTGCAAGAGTTACTGGATAAAGGCTTTATTAGGCCTAGTGTCTCACCTTAGGGCACACCAGTGTTGTTCGTGAAGAAGAAGGATGGAAGCATGCGACTTTGTATTGGTTACAGGGAGATAAATAGAGTGACAGTGCAGAACAAGTACCCATTACCAAGAATTGATGAGTTGTTTGATCAGTTGCAAGGAGCACAAATTTTCTCTAAGATCAACCTTTGATCAGGTTATCACCAATTGAAAATTAAACCAGATGATGTGCCTAAGACCGCTTTTCGAACAAGGTACAGACATTATGAATTTTTGGTGATGCCCTTTGGGCTAACCAATGCACCTGCAGCATTCATGGATTTAATGAATAGGGTGTTCAAGCCTTTCTTAGATTAGTTTGTAGTGGTGTTTATAGATGATATCTCGATTTATTCAAAAGCCAAGGAAGACCATGAAAGGCACTTGAGACTTGTACTACAAGTACTTAAGGAAAAGAAGTTGTATGCCAAGTTGAAGAAGTGTGAGTTTTGGTTGGATAGTGTGACATTCCTTGGGCATGTAATATCTAAAGATGGAATTTCTGTTGACCCAAAGAAAGTGGAAGCAGTAGTGGAGTGGAATAGGCCGAACAATGTAACTAAGAGATTCTTAGTTTCTTGGGTTTGGCGGGCTACCACAGGAGATTTGTTGAAAGCTTCTCTCGCTTAGCCATGCCCTTAACTCGTTTGACCCAGAAAGGGGTTAAGTTTGAGTGGTCTGAAGAGTGTGAGCAAAGCTTCCAGGAACTAAAACAAAGATTGGTGTCAGCACCTATACTTACTATACCTGATGGAAGTGGTGGTCTCATTATTTATAGTGATGCTTCCAAGAAAGGCTTGGGATGTGTTTTAATGCAACATGGTAGGGTGGTGGCTTATGTTTCTAGACAACTAAAACCCTATGAACAAAATTACCCTACGCATGACATGGAATTGGCAGCTGTGGTTTTTGCTTTGAAGATTTGGAGGCATTACCTATATGGTGTACAGTGTGAGATATTTACGGATCACAAGAGCCTTAAATACATCTTCACCTAGAAAGAGTTGAACATGAGACAGAGGAGGTGGTTGGAGTTGATAAAAGACTATGATTTAATCATTAAATATCACCCTGGAAAGGCTAATGTGGTAGTTGATGCTTTAAGTAGGAAGTCTACAGGGAATTTGGTAGCAATGTTGACTACTCAAAGGCGTATACTGGAGGATTTGAGGAAGTTAAGAATAGAAGTACGATTACATGAACCAGGAGCACAATTAGCAAACCTTAGGGTTCAACCTACCTTGGTTGAGAGGATTAAGGTTGCACAAGCTAGTGATCCACAGTTGCAGAAAATGAAGCTCATGGTAGAGTCAAGCGCACCATCTGAGTTTTGCATTCACGAGGATGGATCCTTGAGGTTTGGCAATAGGGTTTGTGTGCCTAATGACCCAAATCTTAAGGAGGAGATTCTAAGTGAAGCACATAACACTGGGTACACAGTTCATCCAGGAGGCACCAAGATGTATAGGGATTTGAAGGGAACCTTCTAGTGGAACAATATGAAAAGAGAAATTGTAGGCTATGTCGCACGATGCTTGGTGTGTCAACAGGTGAAGATTGAACACCAAAGGCCAGAAGGGTTGCTACAACCTCTTCCTATTCCTGAATGGAAGTGGGAACACATTAGCATGGATTTTGTAACAGGCTTTCCAAGAACTCCTAGCGGTAATGATTCTATTTGGGTGATTGTAGATCGCTTAACAAAATCTGCACACTTTCTAGCTATTAAGGTTGGCTTGTCATTAGAGAGGCTAGCAAAACTTTATGTTAATGAGATAGTGAGATTGCATGGAGTTCCAGTAACTATTGTGTCAGACAGGGATCGAAGATTTGTATCTCAGTTTTGGAAGAAATTACATATGGCTATGGGAACAAATTTGAATTTTAGCACAGCCTTTCATCCTTAGACAGATGGGCAATCTGAAAGGACTATTTAGATATTGGAGGATATGTTAAGTGCATGTGCCATTGATTTTAAGGGTTCATAGGAGGAACACCTACCATTGGTGGAGTTTGCCTACAATAATAGCTACCAAGCAAGTATCCAAATGGCACCTTATGAGGCTTTGTATGGAAGAAAGTGTAGATCTCCAATATGTTGGGATGACATTGGTGAAAGGAAAATATTGGGGCTAGAGATTGTTCAGCACACTGTAGATAAAATTCAGTTGATCAGAGAGCGACTTCGTTCAGCTCAGAGTAGGCAGAAAAGCTATGCAGATACTAGGAGGAGGAAATTGGAGTATCAAGTGGGTAATTATGTGTTCTTAAGAGTGTCTCCTACCAAAGGTGTTATGAGATTTGGTATCAAGGGCAAGCTGAGTCCTTAATTTATAGGCCCCTTTGAAGTTCTAGAGCGAGTAGGCGAAGTGGCTTATAGACTTGCCTTACCCCCTATGTTAGCAGGGGTACATAATGTTTTTCATGTCTCAATGTTGAGGAAATATGTTCCGAACTGCAACCATATGGTGGCATATGAGCCCTTGCAGCTAGGGGAGGACTTAACGTATGAAGAACAACCAGTAAGAATTGTAGATAAAAAGGAGCAAGAATTGAGGCATCACACCATACAATACGTTAAGGTACAGTGGAGCAACCATTCTGAGAGGGAGGCAACATGGGAGCTAGAGGAGGAAATGAGGGAGAAATACCCTTATCTCTTTGAGGAGTCAGGTACATCAAGTTTAGAAGACTAAACTTTTTTTAAGGGGGGAAGAATGTAATACCCGTAACCCACCTAAGGAAAGAAATTTTTTTTGTTTAAATGGGTAATTTAGTAAATTTCAAGTGTAGGGTAAAAATACAAATAAATCATTTATTTTAGGAGTTTTTAGAAATAAAAATAAATGGGTTGTAGTCCTAGTAATATTAGGGTATAAATAGAGTTCTAAACTTTATTGTAATACCAACAGACACTCTTTGAGTGCAAGAATTTGAAAGATTTCAAGAAAAGAGAGAATCTACAAGAAAAGAAAGGTAAGAGTCTCAATACTTTTCCTTTAGAGTAAATTGTTATTGAAATATGAATTGATTTTGTTAGCTAGTAACTAGTAGTAGATTTTAGGATGATATGTAGATTTTAATTAGTAGTATGTATATTAGAATCGGCTAGCTCTAGAAATAATAACGTAAATCTTATATCTCAGTTCGGTGAAAACTGTTCCTAATAGATGGTAGTGCAAGAAATCAGGTTTCAACACCTATAGACATGATGAAGAGTTTTTTCTTAAAAGTACAATATATAAGCTTCGGCTTCAGGTGTGGTCATTGAAAGAAGATGAAGAGTTTTTTTTTTTTTAAATGTATAATATATAGGCTTTAAGTGGTCATTGAAAGAAGAAAAATAGGTTGGCTATAGGTCATGATGAATGGACATAGACTTTGCATATATAAGTCAATCTGATAGTGAAAAGAAAATAATCTATAATCTATAATATAAATTAAAACTCGAAGCAGAGAGAAAATTTTTCCTTCCTCCAAACATCACCATGTCATAATTTCTACACCCATAGACGTCCATGTCATCCTTCTTTCTATTTAATTTCATCATTACCTCTATTTAAGTCATTATCTCTCATATTTAACTCTCCCTCTCCCTCAAATAGCTTGGTTTTAATGTTCACCTCTTCATCTACCCATGGCTGTTCATTTACCTCACCTTTTCATCTACCACTCTATCTACATCTCACCTCTTGAACTCCCTCACCTCTTCATCTCCTATAATCTATATACTAAATTAATAGTTGAATATTCCTATTGATTACGACGCTTAATACTTTGCCGGCCCATTAAATCCAGCCTCTCTTCATCTCCCTCTTGAATCTTCCTATTATTCCTATATATTGATTTCTAATTGTTGTCTCTCCAGAATTGTAGAGCCCCCTTTAAGGTTAGTTTTCCATTTTCTTTTTCACTCTTTTATGGGTTTTTTATTTGGAATTTTGATGTGATCATAATTTGGTGGCCTGCCAGTGCTATGATGACTTCGGTGCTCTAGGTGTCTTGGATTTTGTATGCTATGTAGTTTCTATTCAGGCTTTACAATTTAAATTTCCCGCTTCAAGGGGCGCAATGGAATTGTTTGTGGATTTCTCAAATGGGAATACAATCAGATTTTGATTGTTCCTACTAGGTATGATATGTACTGTTCCTTAAATCAATGTATTTCTTTGTTTTACAATTTTAATTTCACATGGAATTGTTTATGGAATGCTCAAATCGGAATATAAACATATTTTGATTTGATTAAAAAAAAAAATTTGTTCCTTATATACCAAGTATGCTCTATACTATTCCTTACATCAATGTATTTCTTTGTTTCATCTTCTATATAAACATCAATCTGTATTCAGGTGTTAGATTAGATTGTGGTTGCATATAGGGATTTGTCAGAGATTATGGACGAAGAGTTTTCAGAACCTCCAATGAATGTGAGTAATTTTTACTTTTCCATTTAAGAGTTTGCTTTATTTTGGTGAGTTGATGATTTTTTGGTAACAATGTTCTTAACGGGTCAGATTATTCTTTCAGTTGAGCAATGGAATCAAAGGAAGTTCCTCAAGGTGCTGCTTTGAAAATTCGCATGTGAGCTGGTCCCCTTTTCCCCCAATTTGAAATAGATTAACAAATAAATGAATGAATAAACAATAAGTAGAAACTTTGCTGGTTTGCTTTGCTATATTGTTTTGTAAATTATGTAAATTTTTATTGTAAATAGAAGCAATTAGCAATTTCTGATTTGCTTTGCTATATTTTTTTGTCAAGTGAGTGCTAAACTGTGTTTCTAGACTTAGTCACTCTCTGCAAAGTTTCTCAATACAAGTTTTGGAAAGTATCAGCCTTACTTAATTTGCGCGCAATATATAATTTGATTGAATACAAGAGTACTAGATGGATACAACTTCTACAAGAGTACTGCACGAATACAGAGTCTATCCAATCTCCACATCTATCTATATCAATAACTATATAACCAGACTATTATTCAACAATATCAACACTAGATGTTATCTTGATCAACTAAGGTGCATGTTTATCCTTGGTCTTTATCAAGTTGTACTGTTGAATGTAGATGAGGATTATCTTTATGATGTAGATGAGGATTATTTTTAACACTCTTTTTGGTGTTTTGGCTACTTTTAGTTCAGATTCAATAGTGTTTGGATCTATGGGCTTTCTTTCATGCTTTCTTAGGAATTAAACAGGGCTGCATAATTCGTGATATTTCTTTTGGTGGATTTTAAATGTTTGTGGTTTTGGGAAATGCGTCCGTGAGTTAACAATCTATGGTTGTTTTTGTTCTGTGTATGTGTTTTTTTATGTGCTATACGTGTTCCAATTTTTTGTATTATTCAATTATGAGAGATGGGTGTTAAATGATGTTAATGTTATAGAAGTCTAGCACTGATCATCTTAAATGCCATATGATATTCTATAGAAATTGAACAACCTTAAAGGATAAATACTCATTCACTAAAAATTAGATGTGAAACAGGAGACTAAGGGATTCTAGAGGCAAAAACTTAATATTATCATTTTGTTGCTGTTATAATTTCATGTTAATAAAATCATTTTGTTTCTTTGAATTATATTGAGGGTTTTGGATTTGGCTCAATGCAATTAACTAAAGCATAAATATGACATTGGAATCTGTTATCATAAATTATATATGCAAACTGATTTTACTGCATTAGGTTGTAGAATGAGTCAATAAATCTGATAAACTTCCTCTCATGGGCCTGTTACTATACCACTCCACTCCTATGTGGTTTAGTAAGTTACAACAATTACAAGATTTATGAGTTGGCTATTTTGTTTTGACTTTTAAAGGCCTGCTTGCCTTTACTACTTGGTATATCATTCGATGTAAGGGAATCAATATCTCTAAGAGTTTAAGCTCTCAACTGTTTTTAATAACTATTATTAAAAGGTTATGATTAATGTTCAAAGTTAAGTTATTTGGTATATCAATTTGTTAAAAAAACCTTTCATCTACCACCTGAAAACTTTCCTATACATTCTATAAATTCAAAACACAAATGAATGATAATATACTACTTATTCTTTTCAAAAAAAAAAATAAAAATAAAAGAGAGAAGATAATATACTACAATATGCACACATTTTAACACTACTATGTAAAATCATGCACATAAAAAATGAATTACCAGAAGAAATCCTATTCCACAATATTTTTTGCTACTCTTTGAAAATAATTGCCAAAATACCTACAACTTTTACGAATAATATATATATATATATATATATATGAAAAGGTTAAAGCTTTTCAATTTCAAAATACAATATGAAAAGGTTGTATCATATGCAACAACAACGATTAAGTTTAGAACAAAGTGATTAGTTATTCCACGCGTTACGCGGGTCCACGACTAGTATAAATTAAAACTTGAAGCAAAGAGAAAGTTTTTGCAATCCTTCAAACACTGCCATGTCAGCTTTGCATCTCCCTGATTCATTCTTTCTCACGTTAAAGCTTCTCCTTGATTCATTCTTTCTCACGTTAAAGCCTCTCTCACACATGTCTATTTACATTAAACTCTCTCTTTAATTCAATCCTCTTTTCTCTCTCTATTTTTTGCCTTTCTGACTCCTACGTTTCAATCCTATTTTCTCTCTGATTTTTGCCCATCTGATGGCTGCCCTTCCTCCTCCGCCTCTTCATCTTCAGCAGTTCAGATTTCCGTTCAGATTTCCCAGCTTCAGTTACCACTTGCCACCCATGGAATTCAAGGCTTCTAATTGATTTTTTCTTTTTATAAATAGACTTCTGATATCTCTGTCTTCTCACCATCCATTGACAGGTGTAGCAAAACCTAATGTGAGTTTTTCCTCTCTCTCTCTCTCTCTCTTTTTTTTTCGTGATTAGTTGTCAATAATTTGCTTTGGATTGATTCAAGCTAGACGTGGGTGTGCATATATGTTACAAGGCTGGGTTTTTTTTATTGCTTTGGATTGAATTTGTGGATTGTGGTTTGTGAGTTTGGGTTTAATATTCAGTTGGGATTTTTTTTTTACATGAAAATTCAATTATATTTTGTTCATTTTGAGTGGGTTTTGGTTCTGCTGTAGGCATTTAATTAGCATTTGATGGTTTTGAGATGAAGACAACGCATACCCATTCAAGAAAAGTCCTAAAATTCCTCTTTGGTTAGTTTTTTATACGCATCAGTTTGGTATTGTTGAGCTCCTCAATTGTTGATCAAATACTCCCATGACTGCTATTTTCTCCTTCTGCCCTCGCTCAAGGATTTTTGTATTATGCACTGAAATCTGAACATGGTTTGTATGTTCAAGAGCCTTATCAGACTTATCTGTTCTCACCAATTCAAAAAATTGTGATTCTTCTTTCCATTCACTACCTCCATCAATTTTAGCAGACCCAGATATGAGCTGGATTTCTTGCCAAGCCTTTTCTCTGCAGATTCTTTAGCCACTTTTAGAAGCTTTTCTCCAACTGAATCTAGAACTTCCTGGGCTGTCATAACCTTTTGCTTTTCCTCTCTGACAGAAAATTTCATTCCATTGTCTTCTCTGTCACAACTGCTCTGCAGACCCTCATCCCTCAAACTATCGCATTCATCAACAATTTTACTCATCTTCCTATCCATAAATTCTTTTGCACTTCTGAGCTTTGCTTGAGCTTTCACCATTGCTTCCTTCAGAGGAGCTCGCATCTACCTCTACATCAAAGAAAGGTGGTGAACTATCGTCTGCAGTCCCTTCAAAAGCAACAGACTTACCATTTGGAATCAATCTACTGGAACCTCCCTTCAAGACATTTGCTCTAGGCAGTGGCCAAGATGGTGGTGGCAATTGTGAGGGCTGAGAATAAAGGTATCCATGGTATCCATTTGTTTATAAAAAATTAAATAAAGGTATCCATGGTTGAATTCTTAACCAACATATCCTACCCATGTATAAGAACTATGCTATGAAGCCTATTTGAATGCAAAATATTCGATGAAATGTCTGATAGAAGATCTAATAGGTTATGTGCAAATAAACATTATAGTTTACTTTTTCTTCATCTTAGAAGAACCTCACTTCTCTGTCTCAATATTCGCATGATTGAAGCCATCTCCCTCTCTCACTCTTTCTCTTTCCTTCTCTACAATACCACGTCAAATAGTACATTCTAATGTTTATTTTGAAATTACCAGTAAATTTGCTAACAATACATTCAGTTTCCAATACATGCTAATGTCAAAAAGGATAAACATCATATCACTTATAAAGAAAATTGCATTCTAATGTTTATTTTGATTAGTTTGCTGCGTATGAGTTGAAACATTGTTGGGTAACGATGTATGTTAGATTGTATGTGTAGCCTCCTGACTTGCAATGGGATAGTATTGATTGATGTTAACTTTTTGTTCTTGGCATTTTTTATTATTATAAAAGAGTTGTAATGGTTGACAGGTCTAATGAGGCTCAATTAATGTATATGAGGCTCAATTAAAAGAGTTGTAGTTAGTAAATATTTCACAATTTTGATTATAGATATTGACTTAGACAATGCTACTATGTACATTACTTTCTTTTTTATTGCTTGATGCAACTTTAAAAATCCTTCTTTAATTAACATACTATAAAAATGGTTTACAACCAGCAAAGATTTGCAAGTAATCTTAAATGATGATGTTGAAATAAAACTAAAGAAAGAAAGAGGGATGAAATTCTTACAGCAACAGATTTGAAGTTCTTTCAAAAGGACTACTTAGCATTCTTACATTTGAGAAAAATGACCCAAATGTCTCACACTTGCAACCTGAATTGGATAACTCACACTTCATTGTCCCTTCAATTTGTGTAAAATAAAGTACTTGAAGGCCCATTTTGAATACCCTTTCATATTATAGCCAATGGAGAAAGTATGGAGACTAGCATATCTCATTTGTGTAATTAGGCTCTTAGGCTTCTAGCTCTATGTTGAAGCTAATTTGTTCAACTTCATGTTGATAATAAAATGTGTAAGACTCCTATGGAAGATATCTCCCTTTATATTTTATTTTAGTTTCACACATGGATGAAAAATAGTATCCGAATACCTTTCTGTGTAAAGTGTAGATTGTGGGTTATATATATGTGATAAGTCATTTTCTAGGGATCTTCAATCTTCATTTTAATGGGTGACTTCAATGGGATAGTGCTGATTGATGTTAACTTTCTTGTTCTTGGCATTTTTTATTATTATAAAAGAGTTGTAATGGTTGACAGGTCTAATGAGGCTCAATTAATGTATATGAGGCTCAATTAAAAGAGTTGTAATTAGTAAATACTTCATGATTTTGAAGCTCCTTGCTGCTAACTATTAAATGTTATCCTTTATTGGTTCATCAAATGTTTCATTCATATTTTCATTGTGGATAATCAACACTTAAATGCATGTAGCCTTCTGCTTGGATGATAAAGTTCTGTTTCTTATCTCACCCAAAAGAAAATAAAAAAGTTATGTTCTATCTGGGTACCTATTATAATTATTTTGTATTTACTCTATTATATTTAGGAAAGGCTTTGAATTATGATTCCTATATGCATAGGCATGTAATTACCCTTATAAAAAAAAAAGCATAGGCATGTAATTACTTTATGGTGTTTATAGATTGTAGATGTGGGTCTCAACTTTGTTGTGTATAAATCTTTGAAAGAATGGTTGATTAGAACTAACCCTTTTGGATTGGTTGAGGACTCTAAGCTGAGTGTGACAAGGCTTGCATGTGATGTTGCTGAAGGTACTGTTGGCCAGACTGATACTTACCCTCTTGATTTCATTTGACAAAGGAACAAATTGTGGACTGGAAAGATGCTGCATCAATAATAACTAGCAATGTGAGGATCAAGGCACCCCTATATTCTGGTATGGCTGATGCATTTAGAAAATCTTCATTTTACAAGTGGTCCCCATTTTAGATAGTTTAATTTGTTTTTCCATTTTCTACTTTGTTAGAATTGAGTTGTACCAATCACACGGGGGGACAAGGGGAAAGCTATTGGAGAGTAGAAAAACAATTGAATGTGGATTTGTCAATGGTAGTTGAACATTTTTTTATTTGTACCCAAGAAATTTTTATTTTATGTTGTTTCATTATTTCTTGGCATGATTATTTTGAAATTTTTTATGTTTCAATCTTTTGAAATGAAAAATTCATTATGGTTATCTTAGGTGCAATCAAAATTATAACGAGGTTGGTGTTTTTATATGAGATCTAAGAGATAATAATTTCAATTTCAAATGGGTTTATTGGTATGAATTTAATTTAATGTACTTTTCGATATTTTAGTATTATTTGGTTTTGGTTTTTGACTAAATACTAATGTAAGCTTGGATTTGTTACTATATGGAATGGTATTGGAAAACTGCAATTTGCAAAACTACAATTTGAGTCATGATGATTTGTTGAATCTTTTTTCTTAGATTGGATATTAATCAGAGTTTTGAACTACATATATGTCCCCTTCCAAGGTAGAAAATATATATTGACCGGTGTATTGATTTGATGTTTACATAGATTATTAAATATATTTCTAGAATAATTTTTTTTGGTATGCTGTAGCTATGCATGTTAGTTAATTGTAATTGATTTTTCTTTAGTTTTGTGTTCCCATGGAAATCATACAGTCAAATTCAAAGAATTACTTTAATAATTTATAATGGATGTTACATTTACATCAAAAAGACCTTACAATTAAAGAATCAACTTAAATGTTTTAACATTTAAAAAAGTTTAAGAAGTTCATTATATTATGTTAATATTTTTGAAGTTTGCAAATTTCTGTGTTTTACATATAGACTTTTATAGCCATAAGCATGCTAAACATTGCTTAACATCGCCAAAATGAAACTTTCAATGTTAAAATAGTATTACAACAAATGTCATATTGGCTTCAATCATTTAGTATATTATATATTAAGCCTTGGATATATCATGTATATTAAGTCTTGGATACTTCCTTGCATGACCCTAAACCTGCTTTTGCTCTTCAAACTTAATAACCATTTGAGTTATTATGTAGTGGATTACATGCTCCAAGCTATTTTCTCATCTCCTATCCCAACTATAGTTTTTTCACTTACCTTTTTTTTTATGTGTAACTTCGATTTTAAAGTCAAAGAAGAGGAGTTTAATAAAATTATAACAATATAGATTAAGTCGATTATAGATTGAATTTAAATAACAAGTCAAATATATATCTTGCGCATCGCGCGGGTTCGCGACTAGTAATAATAATATACGTCAATCTGATAGTGAAAGAAACAAAAGAAAAAAAAAAAGAAAGAAAAAAAAGATATGTAACACCTAGGCTATTAGCACACTGACGTGGTGGGGCAAAAGGCTAGTGGTGAGATAGTAACTTATGTTTCCTTGATTATCTAAGTCGGTCAGTGGCCTTGAAAAATAAAAATAATAAAACTTGTCATCACCATAGCTATTGACGTGAAGGCATGGAGAAGTATTTAGGCCAATATTAGGCAGTCTAGTGAATAAATAAGTTGCTAAGTAAATCGCATTGTTTATGTCAATTAATGTATTTTGATCATTATATAATTGATTTAGGATCTGATTTATCAATTGTGAAAAGAAGAGATAGAGGGTATTGCAAGATCCTTTGCTTGGTAGAGGTAAGTAACGTTTTCTTAACTAGCTATATTTTGCTAAAACTTTCCTATTTTATTTATTAAATATTCATTGTATTTCAGTACAGATTATTATTTTAATTATTTTAGATACATTGGTTTAAAGAAAAGAATTAGAGTTTTGTCTTTTTGGAATACTATAATGTATTTGATTTATTAGTTGATTGTTTAGAAAGTTTTGTGTCTTCAACTGGGATCAAGCACTTTTTGAATTTTGTGAAAAGAACCAAATATTGTTTGAACTGTGATTTTATTGAATATGATCTTTTGACATTGACTGAAATAAAAATTGAATCTGAAAAGAATCTGAACAATTTGACTATGCTTTGGACCCCGCCAATGGGGGTAAACGTTGACACAGAAACTAGTTTCTTCTGGGGCTTACCACCGGCCTACGTGTGGTTCTGGGCCTAGTCACGGGAATATAGTGTGACCATAGTCATATTGTCTTACTTAAACATTTGAAATCTAATTGATTGCATTATTTTAAGTAAATTGAGACTTTTGATGTTTTGAACTTATTGTAATTTATATATAGTTTTCCGCTGCATTGTGTTATATTTCTTAAGTTTATGAGATTTATCCTATGAACATTTATATATTTTATTTGAATAAATTCTTGATCCACCATTTTCAAACTATAGTTATTTACTGAGCCTCCCAGCTCACCCCCCCTTTTTTTCCCATTTCAGATTTTGAGAATTAGCTAGTTTGGACGTTACGGGGGAGTTGTGTGAGATTGACTTCTAGGCATGAATAATATTAGTATTTCTTATTTGTTAATTTGGGACTTTATGTAATAGACTTTTGCTTATTAAGATTTGAAATAGCAATGTATGGGTTTTAATTCATTTGAACTTATTGGTTATTATGTTAATTTGAAGATTTTATATTAAGGATATTATTTTTAGAATCTGTTAGTAAAGCCTGGCACACTGGTAAGGCATACCTTATGGGTGTGCGGCGGTTGTCACATGTCAAACTTATGTTTTGGGTTCAGAGCGTTACACTATATGTTTGGTTGGTCCATCACATATTAGAGGACATATTAAAGAGAAAGTCTTATCTCATATTGATCAAATATTCATGGGTCGTGGAATTTATACACTTAACAAATTATTTAACATGTATGAGAGGTAGGTGTGTTGGTCCCCCACACGTGAGGGGCATACTTCATCTTTTCTTTACCTAACACCCTTTATATTTCTTAGTTTGGCCTCTGCATTTCAAGCATTTTAGTTCTGCCCCTGAATGCACCGTGGAAAATTCGTGGACATATGCACGCAATTAAAGTTAAATAAATATCCAATTTCTTCCGCCGATTCGTCCATTTCCTCTTTCTCTCTCTGTGACACACGCAATCAAAAACGAAATTATAGTTAAATATCCCGAAGAAGAAAGGTTTTTGGAACCGAAATCGCTAAAGATGTTGATGCCTGCAGGTACTTTAGTAATTACTGTATCTGAAATTTGCTGACTGCTGATTGATTACATGGATTAGTATATTAAAATGTTGAATTGATTTGCTTTGTGCATTATATTTTCAGTTGTTGGCAGTATGATGTTTATCAAGAAGAGGCAGATGATGGAGTTGTTTCCTCAAAGTTGGAAGAGTCTGTGGAAGGAATGGGAGTTGCGTGGAATGATTCTACTTAGCCTCACGGCTCAAATAGTACTCATCAGTTTGGGCAAACGCAGAAAGTATATTGCTAGAATTTGGATTAGAGTTACTGTTTGGTCAGCCTACTTACTTGCTGATTCCATAGCAACAATGGCTGCTGGCATACTCTCAAATGACTTAGGAGAAGTCAAAAAAGACGGTACTCATGTTGATGCAAAGCACGAGTTCACAGCATTTTGGGCACCTCTTATGCTATTGCACCTGGGTGGGGCCGATACCATTACTGCTTTCTCCTTGGAAGACAATGAATTGTGGAAAAGACACTTATTTGGAGTAGTTACCCAATCAATGGCAACGTTTTACATCTTGTTCATGGCCTGGACAGGCTCTAGTCTTTCCCTACTCTTTATTGTGATGTTTTGTGTTGGGCTTGTCAAGTATTCCGAAAGAGTGTGGGTTCTCTACTCTGCAAGCGACAACCAATTTCGAAACTCAATTCCTGATATACCATCCAATGATTCCAAAATAATGGAGGAATGCAAACGCAAGCAGATGGAAGGGTTTTATCTCACAACACATCAGTTGCTTGAGATTGAGGTGACGGATCATTCAGCCAATCCATCAACCGATCAATCCGTCTCACATGGAAATGAACTACTTACAGCTTATAGCTTACTTGAGATGGTAAAACGTCTCTTTGCAAATCTTATACTTGGATTCCAAGATCGTGATGCAAGCAGGGCAATCTTCGAAAGGACAAACATGTCTTATGATAAGGCATTCAAGGTAATCGAGATTGAACTGTCGTTTATATACGATTTGTTGTATACCAAAGCAAAGGCAGTCTACACTTATTGGGGTATTGCTCGACGAATTATCGGAATCTTTCTCATCCTCATTGTATTGGTGGTGGTATCTTTGGATGAGATATTATTTGTCAAAAAAAAATACCACCACTCCAAGATTGACTTTACCTTGACTTTGGTATTGTTGGCATTTGCTCTTCTTCTGGAGTTATGTTCATTTGTGGAACTCCTTCTCTCTGATCAGACCGCTCATTGGTTAATTAAGCATAAGAAAACCACCATTTTACAAACCATCAATCGTACTTTAAGAACTTGTTGGTTTCCACAACATAATTGGTCAAATTCTATTATTCAGTTCAGTCTGTTAAGCTTCTCCCTAAGAGAAAAGCCCTTGCACTACAATCATACCCTGAAGATGTTAGGTATTAATGAAATGATTGAGATTTACCAATATGACACTCCTGTTGAACTTAGCGAAGATTTGAAAATTACCATCTTCAACGAGATCAAGAGAATTAGGCCTTGGGCAGAAATGCATAGCTATGACACAGATCTTAAATCTTTGTATGGTCGTAGGGGAGGCCGCACACTCCAAAAGCACAACCGTGTTGATCTTGATTGGAGTGTTAAGTTAGAGTTTGATCAGAGCATCCTTATCTGGCACCTTGCTACAGAAATCCTCTACTTCCATGATTATATACCACCAGAAGAGATTAAGAGATTTGCGAGTTCTTTTGACCCGGCCGATGGCAGGAGTACAGAAGGTATGAAACACGAAAGAAGCAATTGCCTCTCGCAATATATGCTTTACTTGCTAGTCAAGCATCCTTATATGTTGCCAATTGGGATGGCGCACATCAAGTTTCAGGAAATTTATGCTGAGGTTGGACACTTCATTGAAGAACAGCTGTCCAAACCGGTTAAAGAAGTCAAAAAGAAGGAAGCTTCCGAGATGCTGAAAAAAGTGAACACCGAGAACATGCTTTCTACCCGGGGGGATTATAGAAGCAATTTTGTGATATTCCATGCATGTAAGCTTGCAAAAGAACTTGGCGATGGAGAGGAGAAATGGGAAATAATTATGAACGTTTGGTTGGAAATTCTGGGTCATGCTGCCAGCCAATGCAGAGGAAGTCATCATGCTCAGCAGTTGAGACGAGGAGGGGAACTTCTCACTCATGTCTGGCTTCTAATGGCACATTTTGGCTTAACTGATCACTTCCAGATACCACGTAGTCGTGCAATAGCTGAAGCCATTTTGAGGTAGATTTATGCTCCTTGTTTCGACAGAAAAATCTTTTCTGCAAAATGACTTATTTTGTAACCGAAATGACTTTACTTTCTTGCGTATGGTTATAACCTTGAAAATGAACTAAAAAATATTTGTGGTGCATGTAGAGTTTATTTGTGGTGGTTTGTGGAACTTGTGGCATCTCGGAAAAATTCTTCTGAAAAGCGAAAAACATTTTTCTTTCTATTAGGTTTGTTTTTAGTTGACCACAAAAAATGTTTTCCTTGTAATTGTGTATATCATGTTTTCCTTGTACTTGTGTTGTGTATACCATCGTACAAAACACCACGTGCAGAAAACGTTTTCCGAAAAACATTTTCCATCAAAACAGCTATACTAGGCCACTTAGCCCCCCTTCCCCCCTTTTTAATAACGTGGCAATTCCACTGCATGATAGATTTTAAGAAGAGGCTTTTCCAAAGACTAGACCCTCCATATACCTAAACAAAGTCCTGAAGAATATTAATTATTAAAGTGAAACCTGATGTTGCTTTTATTATCATAATCTTCCTCTTTATCAAAAAAAATATTATCATAATCTTCCTTGGCAACATCTTTGACAACATAAAAACTAATTTGGAGGCAAAAGATGATATTGCCATTCTTATCTTTTTGTGTACCAATTGGTTTTATGATAGTATTACAAGGTTGCAAATTTTGTGTCTTTGATTATTAATGAACTCAGAAATCCCCCCACCCCCAACCAAAAAAAAAAAAAGAGAAATAAAGGAAAGTCAAAAAACGGAAAAGAAAGAAAAGAAAAGGAAAAAATTGCAAACAAAACAGTGGTAGTTATAAGTGTTATAGCAATTGTAGAAAACCTTTGAGTGAAATCGCATTTCCAAGTCTTAATGAGCCATTTTAAGTGTCTCGCTATTCCTCCTCCTGCAAATGACATTTTGAGGATTACAAGGAAATTTATCATTAGCTAAAATTATATTATATTTAGTTGGTGTTTTCTTGGTAAATTTATGTTCATATTGTTTGTTCTCAGCTTACTTTAATTTAATAAAAAGAGGTAGTTTCATGGATTCCAAAGCTCCTAAATTAGGTTTATGAATTTTGTTTTTACTAACAAATTCTAATATGAAACACAAATGTCTTTAATTGTAATTATTCTATTAATATTCTTCTAAAGCATTACAATCTTTCAAGGGAAGTATTTGTGGAATATTCTGATTAATGTGATGGCTTTGTAGTTTCATCTTATTTAAATTACCAAGAATGGTTATCAGAAAAGTCGGGTGGTAGTTATATAGTTACAAATCGTAAGAAATTAATGCTTGAAAGTGTTAGAAATGTGAGGAGCCTTTGTTTAAAACTATATTGGTTATAGAAAGGATAGCATCTACTATGGGATAAAAATGTGACATATTGTATTATTTATTTTTACTATCCAAGTGTTGTAAGTTAACCAAAAATGGAGAGCCTTTCAAAATTTGGAATCCCTGTATGGAACAATGGAGCTGCAATAAGGATGTGAAATAAGGGTTTTTTTTTTTTTTTTTTTTTAATGAAGATTGAGTGGATACGACCCCTCGATGTAAACCCTCACTGAAGGGGAAGATATCATGAGTACAAATTACACTTTTTTTTATGGAATAAATTTCACATTTTGAGTACACAATTATTTTTTTATTTTATTTTCTAAATGAAAGTTGAGTGGATACGACTCCCAATCTAAACCCTCATTGAAAGGGAAGATATAATGATTATAAATTACACCTTTTTA
Source organism: Fagus sylvatica (assembly GCA_907173295.1). Lineage (NCBI taxonomy): Eukaryota > Viridiplantae > Streptophyta > Magnoliopsida > Fagales > Fagaceae > Fagus > Fagus sylvatica. The sequence continues at coordinate 49,987,661 of OU015761.1, forward strand.
TGTTTAGAATTTTGGAAGGAAAGTAGAGTAGACGGTAAGGGGAGAAATGGGAGAAGAGATGAGGAGAGGGGACGATAATGGTTATTAGGACCCACTCCCAATTGGCATTATATTAACAAATGATATCAGAGTTGATGATGGCTTTCACTTGAGGGTGTGGGTGAGGCATCTATGTGAGCCAAAAGTCCCACATCATTCATGTGAGTGTCCCATGTAAGGTTCTTTAGAGGGGTGCTTTTCGAATTGTTATGAGGCATTTTACACACAAAGTATGGGCTTTGTGGTTGAGAACAAAACCGTGAGCGCCCATCTTGAAGCAACAATATCATACAATTGTGAGTGCCTCTTGACAATGAGGCCTTTGTGTGAGGCATGTGAGTATCCCCTCTTGGGTTCGTAAGGGGTGATGCTTCTCTAATTAGTATGAGGTTTTTTACCCACAAAGTATGGGTTTTATGGGTGAGAAAAAAACCGTGACGGCTCGGCCCAAACAGACAATATCATGCCAATTATGAGTGGGTCTTGACAATGATTACCCATTTCATTTGTTTGGATGTTTTAAAAATTAAATAAGAAAGAAAAGGAGATGAGAGTAGTTATATAAATTGACAATTATGAACCACAATTGGTAATTTAAGGAAAAAAAAAGAAAAGTATAAACTAACATCATAAGAGCATAATTGATAATTTATTTATTTTTGTTAAATATAAGTGGAACCACTCCCCAACACTCCCCCACCAAATTCTCCCAATTTGGGGAATTAAAATTGAGGGGTTTGGAAGGATATCTTACCCCTAGTAATCCCATCAAATTCTTTCCCCTCCTACTTAAAAAAAAAATAAAATTCACAAACAAGATTCATTAAACCTCTCACATCCCCCTTTTTCTACTCCCCTCTCATTCCCCTCCATCCAAACATAACAATTAATCCATGGTGAGAGAATTTTGTAATCCATTAGAAAGTAAAAAGAAATTTCAAAAGAAAGTTTATTCAATCCAAGGTAATACATTTTGCTTTTTAGACGGTAGACATACACGTTCTACCAAAACTTAACCGATGAGTAATAACATTTCTATATTGACCCTAACATGTAGATTTCTTATTAAGGCATTTCAGTTTAGAAAACATTTAAAATAAATAAATGAAAACATGATGCATGACAGCTGGCAGAAGAGTTTATGGAGTGGTTTGAGCGCTAAAAGATCAAACAGGCTTTTCGAGGTCCCTGATTTTACGGCTACCCTAAATGGGTAGTAACTTTTTATCTAAAAGGAGTTATGGGACCCACAAGATATTTCAAAAAGTTCTAAAGGATTCCAAGGAGAGAAATTGGGTTTTTTGGTCCTGCCGGTGTTACCCCAAATTCGTGCGTTTAGAGGCTGTTTTGAAATGTTTTAATTTATTTCACAACTTTCGTATTTATTTGTCATTTTTCTTAATTTCTTATTTTAAGTCAACAAAGATTTGCTTAAACAGTATAAATACTAGTTGTAATAGACTCAATTTTATTATTCAACTGTCAATAATATTTATCTCTTTAAAAGTTTTCTTTTACTAGTGGATTTCAGTTCTTAGAATATTGACACAACTTGTACTCTTTAATTTTATCACGCTTTATTCTGCGTCAAAACATATCTACATTTCGAAGCAGGGTCCAAGAAGGCAATGAGGCTTTACATGAATAAAGAACAACATAAATACATTCTCAGCTGGTTCTCTAAAGTCTCTACTTTATCTCTTCAAAAAGCCACTTTTCTATTTTACTTATCAACTTTTACATAACACTCTACATCACACTCTTTATTTTACAATATATTTTATCAAAGTATTATAAAATATTTCTTTTTTATAATATTTTTTCAACAATTCCAAAATCACCCGCAACCTAGCACACCCCACGCCCCACGCAAGAAAACCTTCATTACCAGCACACCCCATGCCCAACGCCGAAAAACCTTCAAACCCACCACAAGTTCAAACAATCAAACACAAACCTTCAATCCATTACCCCAGCACCACAGAGCTCACAAATAAAATCCTAAAAAAACCCCAAATCTATAACCCATCACAGAACAAACTTTGCAACAAAAAAAAAAAAAAAATTCAAATCATGCCCAAACGACTCAACAGGTAACAAGTTACCAACAACTTGATAGATTATTCACAAAATCCAAGCTCAATCCCATACCAAAACCACAAATCCAAGATCAATCCACCATGGCCACCGAAACATAAACCACCATGGCTACCCAAACCCAAACTTTGAAAACCAAATCCATTGCCCGTTGAAACGCACATATTCAAAACCCAAACCCACGGCATCAATTCCATCAGGCTTTAAATCTTCAAGACCCAAAACTAGATCCTCCTCCGTTTGCCGTTGATGAGGATGCCCAGCAACCCAACGGTTTGAAGCTTCGAAGTCAGAAGCCTCAATCTACCTCCTTGTGGCTTCAACGACAACATAACCACGAGAGAGAAATCTTCTACCTCTCACCTTGACTATCGCTATTGTGGAGAAAAAAGGGAGAGAGAACAATCTTTTTAGGGAGGAGAGAGATGTGTGAAAGAGCAGGTCATGAGAGAGAAAGGAAAAGAATAAAATGGATTAAAAACGTTTTTACAGAAGCTACAGTACTCCGTATCTTAAGAGCATCTCCCGCAATGATCTAAAACCACTCTTTATCTCCACAAATAGACAGCAAAATAGAGATAACTTACTCCAGCAGTCCTTCAAACCGATCTTCAAATTCCCATTTTGCTACAATAGCTTTTCATTTTTGAAAAGCTACTGTACACTCTTTATCCATTAAAAAACAATTTCCCACCCGCCAATTCACCCAACTATAAGTTTTATTTTTTTCCTTTATTCTCATTTGCTACGATTTTTTCTCTCTCTTCCTTCTCTTTTCCTCTCTGTGCTGTCCGCGCTCCACTCTCTTCTCTTTGTGCTCTCTCTTTTCTCTGTGCTCTCTCTTCTCTTTGGGTTTTTTGTTGAAGTACGAAACGGGCTTGGGTTTGCCGATTGGAAACGTGGTGGTTGACGACGTGGTGGTGGTTAACGGCGTGGTGGTTGGAAACGGGCTTGGGCTTGCCGATCTCGGCCTGGGTTTGCCGATCTCGGCTTGGTTTGCCGATCTTCTCTGACTTGGCAATGGATTTAATCTTCTCACGATGGTGGATTTGGTCACGGCTGTGGATTTGGTCACGGTTGGGTCTTGACTTGCGGTGGTTGAACAGTTGTGGTGGAGTTTTTGTTAGTTTGTGGTGGCCGGTGATGGGGTTGTGTTGGGTTTGTGGTGGTGGTGGTGGTGGTGGCGGTGGGTGGGAAGGATTTAGGTTATAGTTGTTGGGTTGATACGGGTAATTGTTGCTGGTAAATAATAATAAAGAATGAATAAAAAATATAATATTTAAATGGGATAAAGATTAAAAAATATATATTTAAATAGAGTATAGAGTGAATAGAGAATGCTGCTGGAGAGTGTATCTGAAAAAATAGATAGAGAGTTGTTGAATAGTGTATATATAGAGATAAAATAGACATAACTACTAGAGATGCTCTAACAGAGTAATGTATTCTGTAGCAAAAAAAAAAAAAAAATTCGTGAATTTTTGCTACAATATTCTCTATTTTAACCAAAATGGTGTTTTACATTACCGGCTGTGAATGCTCTAAGGAAGTTGAACCAAATAAAAATTAGGATAAATTACAATGACACCCCAGATGTTAGGTGAAATTAGATTAGCTACACTCTATATTCAACAAGTAACACTCTACTCCAAAATTCTCAAAATAATTCACACTCCGCTCAATTTTTGGAACAGGGTGTGAATTATTTTAAGATAAAGTGTGAATTATTTTGGAGTAGAGTGTCATTTTAATCATTTTGGGAACGGAGTGTTTTTCTTAAAAATCAGGGTGTGTCAAGTATAATTTCACTATAAACTCGGGGGTGTCAATGTAATTTACCCTAAAAATTATAAAGCAAATTCTAATAGAAATTGGAATAAATTCATAAAACTTGGATATCATGCATTTTACAAATATTTTGTTTTTGCTAATGATTACACATACGATCACAAATTCCTCTCTTTGGATACATAGATAATGCTTATAAGTCTCTTAAAATCTCACTTTTTCTAGGTAAAATACTATTTTTACGGGTTTACTAAGTTTCGATAAATATACATTAGCAAAAAAAACTATCGATAAATAAACATTCAACGAAAAAAACTAATATTTAACACACAATATAATCAGGTGCCTACTAGTTCTTTGGTCGAATGATGACACTTTTCACAAAAAGCCCACTCTTCCACGGTCCACTGAATTCCTCTATAGAGAATCTCATATGTCCAACCATCTGTGGTGACATCATAAACTCACCCACCTGAATCTCAATCCAATTTTTTGAAGGCTTATCTTTTAAGCTTTCATAGCGTGTCATAAATTTTGAACGTGGGGGAATGATACTAAGCTTCAGTGAGAATTCCCTTATATTGCCATCATCTTTGATCTTTACAACAAACACAATTTCATACAGAGTTCCTGGTGAGAGACCAACTGTCCAAATCTCGCTATGAATTTCGAACCAACATACACGTAATAGCTCAGCCACTTCAATCTCCTCACCACTGCAAAGCTAGGTAAGATTTAAACTGTCACTGTCTAGAAAAAGAATTATTTGCTTAATTTAATGTAAACGATTTTCTTGGACAATTTTAAAAAAATTGTTTGCTTAATTTATAAATAAAAGTTCCTTGAAGAAATAAGGAGCCTAAAACAAAATTGAATTTTGAGTTGCCTTTAACATAATATGAAGTTCTTAAGTGCTAGGTCTCAATTAGTAACTAATCTAATATTAGCAATAACTGTTTCCAAAACTTGTGTATTAGTTGAGTTTTAAGTCTTTTGAGTCCAAATTTAGGTTCAAGTTCAAGCATGAAGACTACAAACTTCAAGATGCTCAAGATATGTTGTTTCTATAAATCTTGATCGATATCTCAACTGCAAATCTGATCGGTTGAACTTACGTAAGTTCTTACACAAGCTTGCCACCTACTTTGATCAGTCGACTAGCACTATTCTGTAGAAAAAATAATTAGACGGCATAGAATTATTCTTGGGTTTTGGCGTTTTGTGACCAAGGCGCACTATGAGGTCAATATCTAAGGTGAGAAAAATAAATTGATCTTTTTGCTTCTTCTACTCTCTCATAGCTATATGATTTGGATTTTCCATTAGAGTGTGAGTGAAGATATTTATTGGAGAAGAGAGCTAGCTACCCCTCTTTGGGTCTTAGAATCGTTTGATCAAGCTACGTGGTCTCGGCATCAACCCAGTTCCAAATTCATGTTGATGTTTTTGTGAAGTTGCTCTAAGTCTACCCCTCTGTGGTTAATCCTAACTAAAGTTAACTATAGTTAAAAAAAAAAAAAAAAAAAAAAAAAAAAAAAAAAAAAAAAAAAAAAAAAAGCCTTCAGATCTGGTACAGAGATACAAAGCCACCACTAGCCGCCGTCGTCGCCATCTCTGGTGAGATTTAGTTTGTAGAAACTGAGGTATAAGACCACTACTCTCTTTGTTCTCAAGAAAATTCCAGGGATGGCAGGGGATGAGAGAGAAATACTTTGGAAATGATGGAATGGAAAAACCAAAATTGTTGGGTTGGATCTCCATGGGGTTTTTATTGTTTCCATTTCATGCTTGTGGATTTTGTTCACCCATTTCATGTGTCCCTTTCTATTTTGTTGTTGAGTCATATTTCTTATTATTGGTTGATTAATTTAACTACGTACTTGGTTCCATTTGGATTGCGTTTTTCATTGCTTTTGGAAACGAAATATAAGAAGGATTGGCTTGAAACTCTACTTTGGTTTTATCTAAACTTTCTTGCTTTTTCTTAAACAAACTGTCGACGTCAGTAGAGGTGACATTGGCAGTGGCCTTCTGTACGAAATCTCGACGGAGATGACAGCAGTAGAGACTAGTGATGGCCTTGTATCTCTAGGGAGTGGCTTACCTCCAGTGCAATGGTGCACTGGAGGGAGCTACAGGCTGACACGTGTCGCGTCCTAGCTCCCTCCAGTGCTCCAGTGCACTGGAGGGAATCCATTCCCGTATCTCTATACCAGATCTGAAGTTTTGTTTTGGTTTTTATTTTTCTTGACTAAAGTTAACTAATCAATTTATTTGAGTTATTATTTTTAAATGAGATGACAAATTCTAGACTCTAGATGTTATTTAAATAAATCATAGCCTTCAAATGGAGACTTATTTTGAAATGGAGAGGATCCGGTTTCAAGTCAAGGTGGGCTCCGTGTATTGAAGACGGCCATTTAGGGAAGAGTCTGACAGGGAGTTGGGAGTGCTAGTGTAAGTATTACTTTGGGATGGGTATTGGGTTATACTCATAGAGTCCTTATATTGTAAAATTTCTATTCTCAACATAGTAAAATTCTTGGTGTTCATGGTTGAGGCCATATTCACTTGTAGAGTTTTTACCCTAGTTCAGGGGTTTTCTCTTCGTGACGTGTTATTTACTTTCCACTGCCATAATTAGTAATTGTGTCATGAAAATGTTGAGCATGCTATACATATATATATATATATGCTAGTTTGTTATTTACTTAGTGTTTTATCTTGACTAATTAGATTTTAATTGGTCTAAACCGTTAAGAGTTTAATTTAGATTGTTGCCTAACCGTTTAAATTAACACTCATTGAGCTATTAACTTACCTCGTATCTTTTTCTTTGGTCCATTCCCAAAAGCTAGTATCGTCAACCCAAGTGATAGAAAGTTCTTTGGCAAAAAGCGTGAAGCAATTCTTGTTTAGCTTCTTGTCAACAAAAAACTTCTGCAGTAACAATAATAAGAAAATGAAAGCAATAATCACGACGAGAGGATGAAACAACCATAATGATGAGAAACATTAATTGTTAGATACACAAGTTTCTTCATAATTGTTTTTCACAGCTCGTTAAAGGGTAAATTGTGAATGGAACATCATTTTAATATGGGTTTTTTTTTTTTTGTTTTTTTGAAAAAAATAAAAAAATGAATTGTAAAGACATCTTTATTATACCAAATAAGTAATTGTAAAAAATGATCTCAATAAACTTATTGTGATGATAATGGTAAACCTTTCTATTTGTTGTGCTTTTGGATCTAGTGGAGGCACACTGCCACACACGCACAAATTGTTACCAAACAGGGTCATGATTTCAAACCACCTTATCAGTGTAGTTTGTCAAACACTCTAGATACTAAAACTCTTTATCACAAAAGATCTACAACGAAAGCTCTACTTGAAGCACAACATCCATTCATTACACGCATGGATTCACTGACAAAACTTTAGAATTGCTGCAACAAAATATTTTGCCAAAGCATAAGCTGCACCATTTTTAGTTCAAGAAAAAGTGCACTTTTTAGACCATATATAAGTTTGCAAACCTTTTATCAGCAATGTAAATGTTAACTTCAGAGGAAAAAGGACAAAAAGACAGAATAAACTGCGTATATATACTAGAGAAATCTAGTCTCACTAGAATTAGGTTTACTACTATTACAAGTAATGAGGCTACACTTGGTTTGGGCCTCATAGCCCAATATATCTCTAACATCCCCCTTCAAACTCAAGGTGCATTATGATGAAACCTTAAGTTTGGAATTGCATCAAGTAGGATCCTTGGAGAGAAGTAGCAAACACAAAGAATTACGTGGTTTGGCAAAACTGCCTACTTCCATAGTGGAAAAAGTCTTGGCGTATACATCTTTTGCTTGACTTGTTACAATAAGACCCAAGTAGAGTGTATATCCTAAAGAAACCTAGTCTCACTAGAACTAGGCTTGCTACTATTACAGGTAATGAGTCTACACTTAGTTAGGGCCTCATGACTCAATATATCTCTAACAATAAATATCACATCCTAAGATAATAAGATATTTGATTTATGGAAAATGTGCTTTTGTGTATATCTCGTTTGGGCATTGAGTTTTTTTTTTAATTAAAAAAAAAAAACTATAGATTTAGGTCAATTCATTATTCTATTAAAAACTAGAATAGTGAACTCTAAGGGATATCTCAACTAGTCCGGCTTTGAGTGTACTCCCTAATGGTCACTATTTCAAGCCCCTCAGGGCCACCTACCCAAGGCAAAGCCTGGCGCATATCACGGTACACATGACTAGTATGGTATTACATATCTCTTTGAGATTAGTTGAAGTGCGCGCAAGCTGGCTCGCACATCCAGAGTAAAAAAAAAAATGTGGAATAGTGCATTGAAGATCCTAAAGCTTTGAATCCCGCTTTAGCTTAAAGTTTTTTTTTTTTCAACTTTAAGGTCATTAAAACTTGACAAAATTGTCAAATGAGTGGTAATTTTTGTTAATGAGCTTTAAGAGCCTTATAGTTGTTTCAAGAGTGGATTAGTCAATTTTTGGCTTACGACACTAATTTTTTCATTTTGGCTGTTAAATTTAGAGAGAAGCACAGACAGACAGAGAAGAGAGAAGCACAGACAGACAGAGAGAATAAACTCTATATTGTGTATTCTGCTTAATCATGTACAAATAAAAGAATATATATAGGCCTAGTCTAGTGTATGGTATAGTAAATACAACAGAAACCCTAGGAAACCCTAGACTAGTACAATAACAAATGGCATATAATATATACATATTAACATCCCCCCTCAAACTCAAGGTGGTTTGACAGAAGCCATCTTGAGTTTGGAAACAAGATCACGAAAACGACCAGGAGGAAAAGTCTTCGTAAAGATGTCAGCAGTCTGATCAGAAGAGCTAACTGGAAGAAGATGTAGGATGCCAGCAGACAGATGATGACGCACAAGATGACAATCAATCTCAATATGCTTGGTGCGCTCATGGAAAACATCATTATGCGCAATCTGAATAGCACTACGGTTGTCACAATGTATAACAGTCGGTGAAGAATGTGTAACACCCATATCTTCCAACAGCCAACGAAGAGCAAGAAGTTCAGAAGTAGTATCAGCCAGAGCACGATACTCTGCCTCAGTACTAGAGCGAGACACAATATGTTGTTTCTTACTGCGCCAAGAAATAAGAGAGTCTCCCAAAAAGAAACAAAATCCAGTAGTAGAGCGGCGGTCAGTAGGATCCCCGGCCCAATCAGCATCAGAATAAGCACAGAGGTCAAGGGTGGAGTGAGCAGAGAAGTGAAGTCCGTGAAACATAGTACCCTTGATATAGCGAAGAATGTGAAGCACTGCAGCATAGTGTGTAGAATGGGGAGCAGATAAGAATTGACTCACCAAATGAACAGCATGAGCAATATCAGGGCGGGTTACAGTGAGATAAACTAAGCTGCCAACAAGCTGACGATAGAGAGTGGCATCATTGAGAGGTGTGCCATCCAAGGGAGTAAGGCGAGCATTCATCTCAAGGGGTGTAGAAACAACTTTAGTGTCAGTCAGGCCAGCACGAGATAACAAGTCAGAGGCATACTTAGCCTGAGAGAGATAATAACCAGTGGAATCAGAAGAGACCTCAAGGCCTAGAAAGTAGCTCAGATGACCAAGATCCTTCATCTCAAATTGTTGGTGGAGAAATAGCTTGAAATCAGAAATGCCAGAGTGATCATCCCCAGTAATGATCATGTCATCAACATATAGTAGAAGAAGAATCATACCCTTATCAGATCGGCGGATAAATAATGCTGTATCATGAGAACTGGATGAGAAGCCAAACTGATGTACAATACTGCTAAACTTGGCAAACCAGGCTCGAGGAGCTTGCTTAAGACCATACAGAGCGCGACGAAGGAGGCAAACTTTGTCAGGACAGTCTGAATAGCCTGGAGGTGCCTGCATATAGACTTCTTCAGTGAGTTCACCATTTAAAAAGGCATTCTTAACATCCATCTGAAAAAGAGGCCACTGATGAACTGCAGCAATAGCAAGAAGACTACGAACAGAGGTAATACGAGCAACAGGGGCAAAAGTCTCCTCATAGTCAATCCCATATTCCTGAGCATATCCCTTGGCAACAAGACGAGCCTTATACCGTTCAATAGAGCCATCAGATTTGGTCTTGATCTTGTAGACCCATTTGCAGCCAATGGCAGATTTACCATGAGGCAAATCAACCAAGTCCCAAGTATGAGTCTTCTCCAAAGCCTGAAGTTCCTCTGTCATTGCTTGCTGCCAAAGAGGGTTAGTACAGGCCTCACGATAGGTGTGAGGCTCATGAAGGGAAAGCACAGCTGAAAAACAAGAATAATCACGCAAATGAGCAGGAGGTGCTCTTACCCGGTCAGAACGACGAAGGGGGAGGAGAGGAGGCTGATCAGTGACAGGATCCACAGGCGGTGCAGGTTCTTGGGGCGAAGCCGGAGAGTCAGCAGGAGGAGCAGCAAGAGGGAGGTCAGGAGTCTGATCAAGGACAGGATCCACAGCTAGTGGAGGTGCTAGAGGAGAAGTCGGAGAATCAGCAGGAGATATAGGAAACAAAGGTAGTGATGGATTAGTAAAAAAGGAAGGGGTGGAACAAGTTGTAAACTTGGACAGGGAATTAAACATGGTATGTTCCCAGAAAACAACATGACGAGAAATGCGAAGACGTTGAGAGATAGGGTCCCAACAACGATAACCTTTGTGTTCAATCCCATACCCAAGAAAACAACATAGACGAGATCGAGGTTCTAATTTGGAATGTTCATGCGGCTGAAGTAAAACAAAACATGCACAACCAAAGACGCGAAGAGAAGAGTAGGAAGCTGGAGTACCATAGAGACGTTCAAAGGGAGTCACATTTTGGAGAGCTGAGGATGGAAGACGGTTGATGGTATAGACAGCTGTGAGAGCGGCTTCCCCCCAAAAACGTTCAGGACATGAAGCAGAAATGAGGAAAGCCCTAACAGAGTCAAGAATGTGGCGGTGTTTGCGTTCAGCCCTACCATTTTGCTGAGAGGTTCCTGCACAAGAACGCTGAATAATAGTGCCTTGTGTGTGAATGAAATCAAGAAATTGAGAGTCTCTATATTCCATGGCATTATCAGTGCGAAAGATTTTAATGGTTTTTGAAAACTGGGTGGAGATCATTTGGGCAAAAGTGCGATAGATTTGAGATAATTCAGAGCGATTGTGCATAAGGTAAATCCATGTATACCGAGAGAAATCATCAACAAATATGACAAAGTATTTAGATCCACCTACAGTAGCAGTGGGGCTAGGTCCCCAAATATCAGAGTGAATCAAGTCAAAAGAGGCATGAGAAAAAGAGTCACTATTATTAAAAGATAAAGCGGGCTGTTTGGCCAACTGACAAGATACACAATCAACTGAATCATGTTTGACTTGACCCAAAAAACCACTAGAAATTAAAGTGCGAAGTTTTTGAACTGACACATGACCTAAACGTAAATGCCAAAGACTTAAAGGAAAAACAGAAGCAGTAGGAGCAACATGAGACGGAGGGGGTGTCGATGTGGTAGGTAGGTGAAGGGAAGTGAGCTCGAACATCCGTCCCACTCTACGGCCGGTCCCAAGAACCTGATTCGTCCGAGGATCCTGCACACGACAACCAGAAGAACCAAACCACAAGTCAAAACCAAGTTCACATAATTGACCAACAGAGATGAGATTAAGAGTGAGGTTGGGAATAAGATATGTGTCAGATAGAGATAGTGTAGAGGTGGAAACAGAACCAGTATGACTAGCAGCAAGGTGCGAGCCATTAGCAGTTTGAATAAGAGGAGCATGAGTAGTAGGAATAATAGAAGAAAATAGCTGAGAATCAGGAGACATATGATTACAACAGGCAGAATCAAAATACCAAGTATTACCTGAGACAGCAGAGGAAACCTTATCAGAGGAGGACAAAAATTGTTTGACCATGGTAAAGACCATTGGTCCTAACTCACTAACCGGGATAGATGAGAGAGAGGGATCAGAGGGTGAGTCTTCAGCAGCAACAGCGACAGAGTGATTAACAGGCCTTGGAAGAATGCCTGATTGACCTGGCTTGGGAGGCTTGGTAGGGCAATTGTAGATAATGTGACCAATCTTGTGACAGTACCGACATTGGATGATCGGGCATTCAGCCAAAAGATGTCCCTGCTTATGACAGTTCTTGCAATATTTCGGACCATTCCTAGATGAGGAAGAGCTTGAAGGACGTGTAGCAGTAGCAAGGACCGCATCAGGGTGATGGGGTTGAAGAGTGCGAAGACGGGTCTCATGAGAGAGAAGCTGACTCATAGCAAATTCCAGAGTAGGGAGAGGGACCTGCTGAAGCAAAGTAGCACGAACTGGTTCAAACTCAGAAGTCAAGGCCATCAGGAACTGGATAAGATGAAACTGATCTCGTTTGGTAGCTAAGATCGCTGCATCTGCAGGATCCTTGACAATATGGGTAGACTGCTCCATTTGATCCCAAATAGACTGCATACCAGAAAGGAACTCATTGATCGGTTGCCTAGGCGTTTGCTTCATATTGACAAGAAGACCCCAAAGTTGATACTCGTGAGAAAGGCCAGCAGTAGTATAATGACGACTCAGAAGATCCCAAACATCCTTAGCATTTTCATAGCGACCAAATTGCTGATGAATGGAAGGTACAGTAGAGTGGCGAAACCAGGTGATGATTTGGTGATTCTTGCAATCCCAATCTTCAAGACGATCAGCAAATTTCGTGTCTTCTTCATCCTTAGAACGAACAGGAACTTGGATTTCACCTGTAACATAACGCCATAAACGATGGCCTTTGAGGAAGCTGCGCATGTCTTGGGACCACAGAACATAATTGTGCCCATTGAGAATGGTGGTAACAGTCTTGGGAAGTTCATTTTTATCCATCGGAAATACCTGAAAATAACAAATGAGAAAAACAACAAAACAAAAAAAAATGGGTAAGCCTTTTTTATTTTTATTTTTATTTTTTATTTTTTATTTTTTAGGGCTGACGTCAGCAAGAGGTAGGGCTGACGTCAGCAACTCACAGAACACGCGTGGCGGGTCGCGGGGCGGAGTGCGTGGTCGGGTCGGGGCGCGTGTTCGGGTTGGGGCGCGTGGATCTGAAGAAAAAGAAAGGCCGGAAGCTTCACCGGCGCGTGGAGCGTTTTCTGGCTTCGAGATTTCTGGTGGAGCTTCGTCTTGACGAGACGAAGCCGTGGATGTCTCTCAAAAGATAAACGGAGCAGCCTAGAGGCGGCGGCGGAGATCAGAACCTGCGGGTTTGTCGGAGATAGATGAGGCGCGTGGCGGCGCGTGGAGAGGTTTCTGGCGATGAGATTTCTGGTGGAGCTTCGTCTTGACGAGACGAAGCCGTGGATGTCTCTCAAAAGATAAATGGAGCAGCCTAGAGGCGGCGGCGGAGATCAGAACCTGCGGGTTTGCCGGAGACAGATGAGGCGCGTGGCGGAAATCAAGCTCTGACGATCAAGCTCTGATGAGATTTTGCAGGTTTTGGGAATCAAGCTTTGACGATCAGAGCGGTAGGCAGAACAGGAGGAACGGAGGTCTCTGGAAGCAATTGTAGGAGAAGAGAGGCACGGCTGTTGTTTTTGAAAAAACTGTTTTCAGAAAAACCTATACTAGTTTTAAGAATCACAATGCCAAAAGATTAATTTGGCTCTGATACCATGTTAAATTTAGAGAGAAGCACAGACAGACAGAGAAAAGAGAAGCACAGACAGACAGAGAGAATAAACTCTATATTATGTATTCTGCTTAATCATGTACAAATAAAAGAATATATATAGGCCTAGTCTAGTGTATGGTATAATAAATACAACAGAAACCCTAGGAAACCCTAGACTAGTACAATAACAAATGGTATATAATATATACATATTAACATTGGCTAACCACTTTGCAAAACACCCAATATCAGAATCTTTATTCCTAACTCTATTTCATTAAAATATCATTACTTCATTTATTTTTCATTATATCTTCCAAAACATGCCGCAACAACCCTTCCTTCACCATGCCACCCTCACTTCACCACGCTAGCTCACTGCCAACGTGCCACCCTCACTTCACCACACTGCCAGCCTTGCCCACGCCGCCAAATCAATCCACAACCGAATCAAAACCACAAACCCACAAATCACAAATCTATCCACAAACCCACTAAATTCTTACCCATATCCAATATTTGAATTGGTCAGATCGTCCTCAACGGCACCAAGCCTTAATGGCATCAAGAAGAGAGAGGTGTGTTGACAACGAAGACGAAGAGAGTGGTGGCTTCGAGGCACCGAGAAGAGAGAAAGAGTCATCACTCTTTCCTGTTTTGTTCTATGAAGGGTGAGAGCGAAAGGGAGACTGGAGAGGTGAGAGATTTTGAGAGCGAGAGAGAGGGGTGGTTAGGAAAAACAAGTTTTAACAAAAATTATATTTAAAAACTCATTTGGCTTTACTACAGTAGCAAAATGTTAGTTTTCCTAACGGATGGCTAATCTGATGCGAGCATTTTTTGAGGTATATTAGCCATATTTTAATTTAAATTAAGTTTTGCCTACTCCAATGTAGATGGTCTAAGATAGCGCTATCAAGCCCTTAATATGTTAATATCCGTCAAAATCTACTGTTAAGATTTGTATTGGTGTATCATATGCAAGAAAAAAATGACTTCTTTCTATTTTGCAAGGAAAAAAAAAAAAAACTTTTTACAATGCACATTAGGAGTTATAAAACATACATTATTTTGGTGGACTATCGGTATATATATACTGTATACAAGCAATATCATATGTTGTTGCTTTATTTTGGATTTCATAGTTGAGGTTTAGGTAATAAATGTTTCATACTTATTACCTTAACCTTAATTTGAAATCCAAAATAATGTACCGAGTGCCCAACATTTCCAGCATATAGCTCATCACGCAGCTTGTCCGGTGAAGACGTGTCGATTGGTATCTTATATGCTTTCAAAATGCCTAGGAAATTAAGTGGGGGCGTATTTCCTTTTCTTGCTGTAACCACTGAGATTGTCTCTCTCTCAATTTTTTGCTCAACTTCTTGGATCTCTGCACTCCGATCGGGTGTGGTCCTAATCCCAAAAGAAAAAACAAAAATAAAAATAAAAAACCGACATAAAACATGATCAAGTCATAAGAGGCTAAGAGCTATTTCATATTTTAGGGAGAACAACAACATACACTGACATCTTGTGCAAGATCTTTGTAGAGTCCTTCCTTCGCAACCTATTCGCTGAGAGAGAGAACGTTGAAGGGTCTTAGAGGAGTGTAGGTACTTTTTTTGGGTACCAATTCGTATGAATTACTAAAGAAAATGATAGTATGTATGTGGTGGGTCAATGAAGTCAATACATAATTAAATAAAGGTAAAGCGAGAATGAGTAATTTATAATTGTGTGACAGCAGGACTGACCCGATTACTGCTTACCACGAAGGCACTGACACTTTGATTTATTTTTAATTTTTTTTATTATACAGTATATATTTAAAATATAAAATGACCTTTACTATTTAAATTAGTTAAAATTAAGGGATAATTACAGATAATTCACATGTGGTTAGGAGCCATAACACTTTGTCTATCTGCGATTTGAAAAGTGTCATTTTATCCATATAAGATTGATCATTTCCGTTTAAAAAAACAACTTAAAGATATATACAAAAAAATTAAAAAAAAAAAAAGAAAAAGAAAAAAAACCCTAAAACAAGGCCCTTAATTATAAATAAATAAATAAAAGAATTTTGTGTAAAAAAAAAAAAGAAAAAATTTTTTTTAGTGAACCCAGAGCTTTCTCTCTCTCTCTCTTCATTGCCTCTTTCTTCTCCTCAACATCTCGCTGTCGGCTCCATTGTGTTTCTCGTTCTCCACTTTTTCTTCTTCTTTCCCTTCTTTCTCTCTCTTTTAACTTTTTAGTTTTATTTCTATGTGCAATCCAAGTGCCCAACATGAATTGACAACTTTTAAGAGATATTTTGCGTTCTCCACTTACCAAGCCACCCACGTGGCTACTTCTTGTCCTCACCTTTCAAATATATGTTAAGAGTTTTGATTTTTTTTTTTTTTTCATAATTGCATTATTATTTTTAAGAAAAAAAACACTTTACTCACCTATGATTTGATTCATTTACAAATTACTCATCCGTAGTTTAGAAATTGACATTTTACTTAGCTATTGTTATCTTTGTTTACTTCCCTTAATGTTAAATTTTTTTTTTACAAAATCATAACCAAAAAAAAAAACAATCTCCTCACCAAACACGTTGATGGCCAGCTTGAGTCCCTAAGAGAAGTGGAAGAAACTGAAAGAGACAACCTTGAACAACAATAGCTTCCTTGTCATGCCAATGCCGACGTCACAGGTCGTGTTGCCTTCCAAGCTGCGTTGGTGTGGTGGTGAGAGAGAGACCCACAAAGACAGCAATGGTGAAGAGTGAGTTCACATTGACGAGGCCGTCCAAGGCTATCACATTGTTGTTGAGGTTGTTATTGAGGATTTGAGGTTGATGTCACTCTACCAAGATTGCTGTCTTGGTTGTAAAAGTAAGACCAATACTAATTAACCAAACAAATGGATTGTAGAAAACCAAATTTAAGGTACTTGAGCTATCATACTTTGTATTATGACTATTTTCTAATCGTTTTAGATCTTTAATGAGCTGCTAATCCTCTATTTTATTAAAAATAGCCGTAACAGATAGTTGAACAAAAACTAACTTTGGGGCGATATGTTTGATTAAGCTTCAATTCATTTTCCAATCTCTCTATTAATTTATGTGTAGGAAAAGTTCAGAAGCCAAACTTGTAAACAAAACTAATAAGAACATCATCATACAAACACATAAAGGCAAAGCGAACAATGCTTTTTATGAATCTATATACCTATACTTACTATAATGTAAAACTAAAGTTTTTTTGACTTTTTGTTGACTTCATAATATTGCGCCACATAAGTTTTTGATGTCAAACAATTTTTTACACTTCATTATTTTAATATATATTTTTAATTAAATTTAAATTCTATTCTATAATTAAACATTCTATTAGAATCTTGACATAATATATTATTCCATATATACAAACAAATCATAATAAATGTTTAATACTAGAATATATTCTATATATAAACAATAAATAATTTTTTTTTTGATAATATATATAGACACAATAATATAAATTTATTTTAATAATTATCATAATTAGACAAAATATAATAGAGAAAAAAATCATATTATGTTAAACTTTCCCGTGCATTGCACGGGTTACCGACTAGTCTATATAATATATAATAGCAGAAGACATGGACGTTGAAACCAAGAATACTTCACATAATGACAAGTGACATCTCTATTAATTGATGTGGCACTGATGTGGCTGTCACATCAGCAATTAAAACACTAAATTAATTGTTTTTATTTGTCAAGTGTCACTTTTTTTATAATGTGAGATTCTGCCAAGTGGCATGTTTATCTTTTATCAAGTGATACATTGTTTAAATAAATTGACTTAATGCATTTTATTTAATGTTTTCTCTCTCCCTGTTTCACGTCTCTCTCTGCTTCACGCCTCTCTCTCTCCCTCTTTCATACGTTGCAATCCCTGGAGTTCAAGTAGATAGAATTCCAATCTCTCTCCCTCTTTATTTGTTGGCACCAATGAACCAAGGTGAGTTATTTCTCTTTCTCTATTTATTCACCGATTTTCTTTGTTTTTGTTTTTCCAATAGGTGTGGCTAATCTGCTTTCAATGGGTGCGTTTAGGCGTTCATGTATGATTGGGGTTTTTCCAACCAAATGAAAGCACCGCCATTATTGGACAGTAAGCCTTTTCTTTCTTTCTCTCTTTCTTTTTGTTTTTTGATTTTCTCTCTCACTTCCTCTGCAGTTTTGTTCGTCCCAATCATTTGGCTAATCACAATTAGCCATTTCACTAATCCTAATATAAAAATCTCTCTCTCTCTCTCTCGCACTCTTTCTCTGATTCTCTCTGAAACTTAACGATGAGTTCGTTAGGCTCTTCAGCAGCTTCATCATCACCATGGATTCCCAGACCTTACTTACACCCTTCCAAATTCCACAAATTCCAATCCTGTCCTCCTCCTCCGTGCTTTCGCGTCGTTTGTGGCGGCGGCGGCGGCGATGTTAGTGCCGAGGGATCAAACTCGCACCACCACCACGTGGCGCGTGACGTCAGCTTCGTCCTCCACGACGCGCTCGAATCTTCTGGAATCCTCGCCTCCCACGCCAGAGTAAAACGAACATCTCCAATCTTCTTATTCTCTTTCGTTCAATTTTCGGTGCATTAAAAAATGGTTTGAAATCTGTGAGCAGGAAGGAAGGGAGGGATTCTGTGCTTAGATCCGGAAATTCTCGGACATCGAGAGGGAAACCAGTATTTGCATTAATAGTTGCGTTGATTTGGGGAAGACGGCGCTTTGTTTGCTTTTGTTGATAATCTTAAACTGCCGTTTTTTTTTTTAAAATAATGCAAATGCTTCTTAATAATGCCTTTCCTTCTCAACCAATGAAGAAAAATAATTCTTTTGGTTTCAGCACACACACAGAAAGCCAGTGAAGGAGAGAGCAAAATAAAAAATGAAGAGGAAGAAGACTGTTGCCGAAGTGGTCTGTGAAAAGAAACTGAAGTGAAAAGTGATTGATGGCCTAAAGCAATTAATGAGGCGTGTCTTGAAAGCCAAGGGGCTGACCACACCAACGGCTAAAAATGCTTTCTTTTCATACTTCCTTTTTGTTTTTCTAAAGTCACTTGTGGGTGATATAAAAGAATGACCCAATGAACAGAATGATAAAGAAAGGTGTGTTTGTAGTGTGTTTGTAACACACTCACACCAACATATACATATATATATATATATTTGATGGAATGTATATCTGTTTTGTGATTGTATCAATTAGTGATGTGTGCTTGCTGTATATAAATATTATGTTTATGTATTTTTATAATGCCAATGTTGTTTGCATGTCAATGCGTGCTTTGATGGGAAAAGGGCAGATAATGTGTTTGTTATATTAATTTATTGTCTTTTTTTTTTTTGTGCTTTTGTTGATAATCTTAAACTGCTGTTTTTTTTTTTTTTTTTTTTGCTTTGTTTTGATGATCTTAAACTGTTTTTTTTTTTTTTTTTCTCATTTTTTGTTGATGATAAAGATAAAACTTTTTGTTTGTTAAATAAAACTTTTGTTTGTTAAAAAAAAAAAATACAATTGACTTGATGTAATTTTTTTCAGATATATTTCAATGGTTTAAATGATAATAATTTATATACACAATATAGTACATTAAATTTCATTATAAATTTAGTTGCTATACTTACAAATTAACATATTTTACTGTTTTTGTTATTCATATTAAATAAGTGTATCCCGCGTATTGCGCGGGTCATACGCTAGTATAAATTAAAGCAGAAAACGTTGCCATTTTTCTGTCTCGTGGCATCTAAGGTAATGTCCTCTGCTTGACACGTAGCATCTTAGGTGGCACATGAATGCACGGGTTACTGACTAGTATAAATTAAAGCAGAAGACATTGCTATTTTTCTGTCACGTAGCATCTAAGGTAATGTCTTCTATTTGACACGTAGCATCTTAGGTGGCACATGAATTAAATAAACTAAATTAAATACCCACTACCCCATAATAAAAACTACACCATTAATAAATTAAATACCCACTACCCAATTAAATGCTCATATTTAATAAATTAAATAGTCTTATTAATTAATTCAGATATAAATAGATATATTCCAGCCAAATCTGTTAAACACAATATATGTTATTTCAAATATGCATTTAAATTACAACTTGGGCATTCGCCCAATGGTCATTCCTCTCCCCAAAAAGTCTCACCCCTTTGTGAGTGCTTGGGTTCGATCCTTGGGTTTGTATCAATTTATATTATATTTTCTTTTTGTTTGCATATTTTATTTTTGTTTGCATCTAATTTACTTACTATTGTATAATTATTTTCTAATATTTAATATTTAAGTGGAAATAAGAGTTTGGACAAGATAAAGTTTACATAAGTATTACCTTCATTTTCGTCTTTTCTCAGGTTAAGTTTCTATGTGTTTGCTATGTTGATAATTGCATATTTGAAAATTATATTTTCTTTATTTAAAGAGCAAAGATTTGTTTAGATTATAAACTGCTACAATTAGGTTGAGTTTTTTTTCCAAGTTGAATGCTAAATAGCTATTAATACTTGCAGATACGTCGAAAAATGATACTTTAACTATATATGTGGTTTGGCCATAAAAGTTTCGTTTCCTTTTTGCTTTAAAAGTTAAATCAATGATGATAGTCATTGTATGACAATATACCTTTCGTGAAAACTGAAAAGGAGCATGAGGCAGAATCTCATATTTTTAAAATATTCATTTGAATTATTATATGAAATTCTTTCGTGAGTTATATGACTCTAACTATAATTATGTAAAAGGATGTTCTTCTGTCATGAGATACCTTAATGAATTGATCTTAAAGGGTGGAGTAAAACGTGTCTCATTGTTATTAGCAATCTCAATTGATTGATCATATGTTTTTTTTTTTTTTTTCATGCATGCAGATGCATTAGCTGAGTTGGTCTTGAAGAAGAGTAGAGGATATAGTTAGGATGAGTTTTTCTATGCAATATGCAATATGTATATTTTACATTCGAAGTATTTTTGCTTGGTTAAGTTGTAGTCCTCTATTTTTTGCAACCAAAAATGTTTTTTTTTTTTTTCCTTTCCTTTTTATTTTTATTTTTTTTTTTTTTACAATTTCTGATACTATTTAACTGCATATAAAATTTAGTTTGACTTGATCTTTTTATTTTTATACAATTGGATATATTCAAAGTATTTTTGCTTGGTTAAGTTGTAGTCCTCTATTTTTGCAACCAAAAATGTTTTTTTTTTTTTACAATTTTTGATACTATCTAACTGCATATAAAATATAGTTTGACTTGATCATTTTATTTTTATACAATTGGATATGCTAAATAACTTGACAACTATCTGTTTAATATATTTTTGGGATAAGTGTTAAGTATAAATTATTTTCCAACACTCATATTAGAATTGATGAGGCAACATTCAAATTATCTGAGATTTAGGACATCAATGGACTATCATTTAGAGATAACCAAAAGAGGCAATTGTGTTGATTTTTTTATTTTATTTTTATTTTATTTTTTTAGGGGTAGAGGGAATAACATCTTAACATTTTTTTTTTTTCTGTGTTAAATTTTCCTAAGAAATACGTGTTAGACTTAAGATGACATTGTCATTTTTATCTTCGTGGACCAATTTGTTATATGATGGACTTCTAAGGTCACAAATATTGTTTATGTGATTATTAATAAGTGATAAATTGCCCAAAAAAAAGATGAAAAGAGAAACAAAAGAAAGTCAAAAAAGGTAAAGATGGGATAATTAAATATGTGACAAATTGTATTATTTATTTGTACTATCAAAGTGTTGTAAGTTAAACAAAAATGAGAAACCTCTGAATATTTAGAATCCCTATATGGAACAATTGAGGTTTACCAAAGTGATTGAAATTCATAAACGATGTGAAGTGAGTTTTTTTTTTTTTTGCTAAGTGAATACAACCTCGGGATATAAACCCCAATTGAAAGGAATCAATGCAATTAGGCTAGAAAATTATTGGTAGTTATCTTTATAGACTTAGTATAATACATTTGATGAAATATAATAAAAATCAGTATAATACATTTGATGAGATATAATAAAAATGATCATTTCTATTTTTAAGCGCAAAGAAAAATTATTTACATTTTCTATTTTACACTTTTCTTTTCTTTTCTTTCTTTTTTATTTTTTTTATTGTTATTATTTTTTCCTTCTTCTTAGTTAAGTTGCTTTGTTAGAAACATATTTTTAGAAAAATAATAAGAACCGTGCATTGCACAGGTTATAGCCTAGTTTAATTAAGAAAAACTATCTCACCAAAGGTCAGTCTCTTGAATTACTTTTTATTAAACAATCTTCAGTTGTCATCCAAACTCTTGGCAGTTGGCACAACAAATTCTCTTTTGCTTAAAAAAAATTATTTCACCTCCTTATCTTATGTCACTCTGTTGATTACGAATAATCTTTGCTTTACAAATTGAAAGTAAACAACTTTCAAGGGCATGCACTGTCCCCTTTTGAAACCTTTATCAGTTACGGCTAACCCTTTCCAACTATATTTTCATCTATTTCCTCGTATATATATGGTATAGTAAGTGTTAATGAAATTGTATTATAATGAATTGAAATGAAATTCATTCCTTTCACTTTTGGGAAATTTAAAATACCAAAATATAAATATAGGTCACATATTAGTATGGTGATTCCCTCTTTATAGTTTATAATTTTTTGTCTACTTGGCTTGCGCATGTTTTGCACTTACAGGCACCCAGGAAAAAAAATTAACCAAAAAAAAAAAATGCTATCTTTGAGGACAACTCTTTCAAATTAGGAATCAAGTTTTGGAATGACATTGAATCTTGTAGTTTTCTATCATATAAGATAAATAAAAGAATTACTAAAAGTTAAAGCTGTAGTTTAATAATTATTAGAAAATTTAATTGCATTGATTGATTACTCTTTCTTTAGTTCAAAACATTTCATCTAATGCATGTGTTTCGTCTAATTCAAGAGTCACTATTACACCATATCAACCAAATTTTAATCTGGTTAAGCATTTGAACACAATCATTGATTTAAGAAAGAAAATTCAAAATATGGCTCTAAAATATTGTAGACAATTTATTATTATTATTATTATTATTATTATTATTATTATATTTA
Organism: Fagus sylvatica; assembly: GCA_907173295.1. Classification (NCBI taxonomy): domain Eukaryota; kingdom Viridiplantae; phylum Streptophyta; class Magnoliopsida; order Fagales; family Fagaceae; genus Fagus; species Fagus sylvatica. The sequence goes on from OU015761.1 coordinate 50,010,454, forward strand.
TTACAATCATTAGTCCTCTCGTCTACCAGAGTCTGGAACATTAATTTAACATTCCAGAATGTGCGTCACCTTTGTTCTACCAAAGCATAAGAACCTATGCCATAAACATGTAAAGAATAACCAATATAAATAAAAGTGTTTAGATCCCACAGAGAGAAAAGAAAAATTATACCTTACAGATGCAAAGCCTTAGATTAAGATATCTCTGAAATTAACCTTTCTTGCAGCTTCAAGCAAGGCTGAAACACCAACATAAAAAACGTAAATAGCCAAAATTTTCATGGGTCAAATAAAATCTCTAGCTAGAGTCTTAAATGGGTTCGACTTGTATTAGTATTACTATTACAGTGCCTGTCAATATATATGCCGCTTGCTAATTCAGAAATGCAAAGAAAAGAATCGAGAGAGACACAGGTCAATAGACTTTCACCAATTAATCAATCAATGAACATAGAAAGGTCCAGGTCCAGGTCTTATCTGCCGCCTTGTTGGAAGACATCCTCATAAGGCTTCCAGTGAAATCTACAAATATTCAAACTTTTCTTTTATAACTTAAACTGAAATAGATTGGAAAATAAAATTTAAAGCAAAACATAAGAGTTATAAATAATTGTAATTTATATGGGTACAAATTAATGATCTAATGAAGGCCACAAGAAGCTATTACAAAAGAAAAATTTCACTCCATAAACAATTCCAATGCACTCGATAAAACACGGATTAAAAATTGTAAAACATTAATAGAAGTTGCATAGTAAACCAAACCCTAGACACCTAGAACCCCAAAATTTTCATATCTTCAGCAACCCAACAAAGGCAGATTAGCCACAGACCATCCTGATCCCAACAGAAACCTGTCAAAGATCGGAATAAGAAAAGGATAAACTCACCTTAGAGGGAAATAAATGAGCTATTCTTGGTCCTCCTTTGGCAACTTGTACGGAGGTGCAAAGACATAAATTAGAAATCCAAATATATATAACTCTAATTGGTTGCAATGGGTGGCAATTGAAGGGTTTGTAATTGAGAATTAAATGAGGAGAGGAAGAGAGAATTTCCGCCCATTGATTATATGAGTACAAATCAATGATGTAATAAGCAATTGGATTAAATGAGGAGAGGAAAAGCCGTAAGAGAAAGCGTCTAGATGAGGAGTTGGCGATAGGTGAGGAGTCGCGAGAGAGAGAGAAAAGAGGAGAAGGGGAGAAAATAAAAGAGAAATGTATAGTCTAGATTTAATGGGAAAGGGTAAATAAACTTGTTAGAGATATATTGGACGATGAGGCTCAAACCAAGTATAGGTCCATTACTTGTAATAGAGGCAAACCTAGTTCTAGTTAGACTACTTTTGTCTAGTATATATATCGCACTTGGGTCTCATTGTAACTGTCAAGCAAGTTAAGAATTATAATAAAGATATAGCCGTCAAGGGCTTTCGTGTGTGAATATAGGTCTTCATGATCGAATCACAGTATCTCTTTGTGTCTATTCTCAGTTTGTTCTCTCTCTTCCTATAGACTCTTTTCTCTCTAACACTCTTATATTTAACATAGTATTAGAGCAATCCATTCTAACATAGTATCACAACATCTGTCTTAACAAAACCCAGAAAAACAATCGGTTGGCGGTAGATGAGAAGGTGCAAGAGAGAGAGAGAAAAAAAAATGTGTATTATAAAGAGAAAACGAAGGATAAAGATGGAGAGGGATTGCTGAGTTTGATGTGGACTCTTGTGGGAAGAGAAAGTTTGATGTGGCAAACTATTGAGAGAATACTATAATAAATATGAAACCTCAACTATTAGTTTATACTAGAGTATAACCCGCGCAATTTTGCGGGTTAGGGGAAAAAATGGAGAGAGAGATCCAGTTCTAACAATTCATTCTCCATTTTTGAGAATTGAGTATTAAATATGTAAAATAATTGAGTATTCAATATATATTGAACAACAAAAAGAAATAGTTTTAACAATTCATTCACCATTTTTTACTCTGGTTTGTAAACAAAGTTTTTTATTGCCTAGTAAATAGTGTCTTAAAAATCAATTGTTATATAATTATGTCCACTCAGTAACATATTCAAAATTCAAGGTATTTCTAGTGGCTTGAGATTTAAAAATATATAGCTATTCAAGAGAATTCCCATTTGCGGTCTCTTGTGCTTGCTCTATATCAATTATAACCAAGAAATGAATAAACAGTACTTAATCCCTAAAAAATCATAACTTTTGATAAATTTACTCATGATTCATAAAACCACTTTGCATAAGAAAGACACAATAGTCATTTGTTAAAAACTAAAATCTTTCATGTCATCCACTTAAAATCCAAAAATAAGTACATTTATCCAGAGGAACTACAATCAGATGATTCTTTTATTATTGGATCATCACACTATCCTCATGGTCATCATCATCGTTATTATCACCATTGTCGATCGTAGTCACATGATGGCATTGAATTACAATCACATGAGTGATTGATTGCTGTGTTTTTTTTTTTGGATCAATTAAAAAACAGTCATTTCCAATTAACATCTCAAGTCAAATTCATAAAGCAAAAAAAATAACATATGTTTCCAATTTCAATACCTTAAAAACACAGATTTTCCAAGCAGCTAGCTGAATTTCAATGCATGAAACACACTGCAGCCAAAAATCTATTCAATTTCTCAATTCCTCTCTTTGGTTGCCAAGAAAATGAAAAAATATATGATATAACCTTAAACATCAGATTTTCCATAATTAGGCAACCCAGATAAAACAAACTCCACAAAATTGAGCCTGACACAATTATTTAGCCTACTGAACTGAGGCATTCCAATTCTTCACCTTTCCCCGCATCCAAACAGAGCAAAAACTAAAACAGAATAACATAGCAATAGCAAAAGGAAAATATATATATATATATATATTAGCCTTAATTTAGCCTAATTTTTTAAGGACGAAAAAAAAAAGAAAAGAAACCTAGAACACAATTTAAAAGTGTACAACTCAATTCCTGAAAATTAAAGAACAACAATAACATACTAGTGAAGCTTTGTTCCTTTAGTTTTATTATCGGAACCCTAGCTATGAATAAAGTTACAGAGAGTTTGGGAAAGAAATAATGGAACTAAGAGAGAGAGGACAGAGAAGATGGGGGAGGGAAGAGCGGTGATTTACAAATGACAAACCTTGTTTTACTCTTCTTTCTTGATTCACCAAGTAATTTTTATTGTAGAAACCTTGGTTGTTTATAGCCTATAAATATAGAAATCAAGAATAAATGAGGGTTTTGGGTGGAGGAGTTGAGAGGACAGCCCGTAGAAGTTTAGAAGCCTAAACAAAATGACACCCTTTTTTTTTTTTTTTTTTTTTTTTTTTTTTTTTTTTTAATACGGTTGATTTGAAGTTACATAGTAGATTTTATTATTAATTCTGCTGATATATTTTTTTCCCCTTTTAGCCTGTCCCAAAAATAAAAATAAAAACCATACGGTCTAACAAAATTAATGAGAAAAACAAAGTAAACGTTAAGTCATTATTGTAATGAGACAATAATGACAAAAAAAGAAGTCATTATTGTTATGGGGCAAACCGCAAAGAAATTAATGAGGCAAATGAAAAGACACTAATTTTTTCCAAGCGTTAAGTTATAGGCTTATAGCCAATCTTATTCAAAAAAGAATGTTACATATCTTTTTAATTTTATCAATAAAGAGAATGTAAAAATATTGTTTTCGTCCTTAAATTATACATGAGTTTTGTTTTTCGTCCCTGAACTTTGAAAAAATTCATTTTTACACCTGAATTTCGTCATTTTATAAAAAAGTTCATAGACGAAATTAATGTGTAAAAATGAATTTTTTTTAAGTTCGGGAATGAAAAACGAACGTTTCAAAATTCATGGACAAAAAATAAAATTCATGTATAGTTTAGGAATGAAAAACAGTAGTTTAATCTAAAGAAAAAGTCATAGCCTATCAAAAAATTGGGAGAGTTTTTAGGAGTATTTTAATGAGGAAAATTTATTGAATGTTTGAACTTCCGATAATTTATTTAGGAATAATTTAAGAATATTTATTTATAGATGATTGACATATATTTGGTGGGAATTTAAAAAAAAAAAAAAAAAAAAAAAAAAAAAAAAAAAAAAAAAAAAAAAAAAAAAAAAAAAAAAAAAAAAACATGGACGTGCCCCTTAAGATTATATATGTATTTAAGAGTAATTATATTTAAATCAATTTAATCATTTAAAAAATAGTAGAAAATTAATAGAGAGAAAAAGGAGATAATAATTGCACTTAAGCACATTAATAGGTCAAATGTATTAGAGCAGGAGAAGAGGAAAAGGTGATCTATAGAGTGGAATTAATGGAGAGAGAGATTACAGAGGGAGACGGCGTAAAAATAATAGGCACATAAACACCGAAGCTAAACCTAGAAAAATATAATAGACGTGAAAGACACAAAGTTTCAATATGACTACGTTTTGAAAAAATTAAGAAAAAAACAAAACGACGTTGTTTTGGGAAGTTGGACTTATATATATATATATATATATTTTTTTTTTTTGGGAGCATTTATATTTGAATGGTACATTTATTGTGGTTCTATTTATGAGTGATTATTCAGTATTCAGGATACAAATAAATATATAGTCTTCTCTCATATGAATGGTGGTCTCACACATAATGTGAGTCTTACTAATTAAATTCATGGTAGGATCCATCATCTGTGAGAAGAGGTCTACACATTTATTTGTAGTCCTGGACTACTAAATAATTTTCCCACATTTATTTAAAAAAAAAAAATAAAACTAAGATTTGACCTATATAAATTGCGTTTTAGTAAGTTAAAATCTTTTTAATTTTTTTATTTTTTATTTCCTTTTGGAGACCTTTTACTTTTATGAGGACTCTTACGGTTATCAGTTAAATAAAATCCATATATATATATATATATTGTATTTTTTTATTTTAATTTTTCTTTTGTTTTTTTATTTTTTTTTTTTGTTTTTTTTTTTTTTTTTTGTTTTTTAAATTTGTTTGGTTTTTTGTTTTTTTTTCTTTGGTTTTTTTTAATTTTTTATTATACATTTTTAGTTCTTGTATGTTTTTTTTTTTTTATTTAGACTTTATTTATTTTTATTTGCGAAGTAATTTAATTAAAGTAATATATTTTTTTTTATAATTTAATTAAAAAACTTGGTATTAATGAAGAAGTGCAACACGCAATACTTAAATACAGAGTCGTTTTGAAAAAAAAGACGTCATTTTGGGAACCTTGACTTCTATTTTATTTTTATTTTCCTTATTGGAAGCTTTTAGTATTCTAGGACTCCTAGAGTCTTAGGGGTTATAAATAAAATAGATTCCATATTTGGATGGTTTTAGGTTATGAGGTGTACAATTTAGTTTGGTGTAGCTGTGAAAACCACGACTCTTAATCAATAAAGGCCTAAACATAATTCTAAAAAATGGTTACTTATATTGTTTTCTATCCTAATCACTAGCGGAAATTACAATGGAGTCGTACCAAACTTTTATAAAAAAAAAGCTAAGAAAAAAGTACATATTTTATTGATTGAATAAATAATACAATGGTTTGGAAAAGAAACAAATTACAATAGTTTGCCCTAGATACAATCTAAGAAAACAAAATACAAGGCTTTGGTCCTTAAATACAATCTAAAAAAGAAAGTAAATAAGATACATAAACTAATCTAATCTTCCCCTAAGATTAGGATTCGGGGGCTAGGGGATTGGATGGGAAGGTGTTAGGCACCCATCCAACCTGACCTAGGTCAGTCTCTTAGGATCCATTAGTCTAAGTTCACAACCTCAAGTAAACCATACTTCGCATTTGAATTCATATTATCATAATAGTACATGCAATGAAAAATTAAATAGTGATCAATCATCAAGCAATTTAAAATCATTTAAGGCACACATCTCACATGAAAAATAAAATTTAAAGTTGCTGTAATTTTAGTACAACATGTTAGAAAAATCAGATTTGCATCATTCACAAAACAGAAACCGAAAAAACAATGCAATCTAGCAATTGTACATTAAAAATTAATCAAGCAATTAAAATTAAAACCTAATCATGCATTTTACACAATTAAAGTTGCTGCATTAAATTAAAAAAGAGAGGATTGTACCTTTTGGGATGCAACCTCTTGAATGAGTGTCCCAAATTGAATTTGATTGTGATGGGATGCGGCCTCTTGATTGAGAATACCACCGGTCCTTGAAAATTGATTTCTTGAGAAAAAACCGTTAAATTTAGTTAAAAGAGATTAAAAATTGAATTGAAAAATTGGAAATAGAGATTACAAAAAATGGCTTTTGTAATCTCTCGACTTGAATATAAGAACACACTTGTGTTCTTATTCCAAAGTCTAACCCTTTGCAAAAAAAATCTCTTGAATTTTGCTTAGGATTGCTCTGACTAATTTTTCCAACCTCCTTTGTTAAAATGTGAATATTTTCTATTTATATGGCAATCTTAAAGTGAACCTACCCATGTTTTGGACCTCATGGGAGTGCATTAGGGTTTTGGAAATTGGACATACTTCATGAAAATCCCGAAATTCTGACTGATTTTTAGGCCCTGATTGCGGGTCCGTTTTGACCCTCTAAAAGTTCAAATTTAGAGATGGTCATTGATGCATATTGGTAGCCCATCATGTTAGCTTTCCAGACCCAATTTGAATCAACTCAATCGGATAACTGAGTAAAAAGATTTGGTCGAAATACTGATCAATGTACAGGCTAGAATCCAAATCCGAATTGGGCTTTGGATAATTCCGATTTTTTTCACCTTTGGTCAACTTCTAGTGGATTTAGAAGTCCTTCATTGGCTGAATTTGAGATTTCTTGATTTTTCTCAATTTATTAATAACTAGTTGCAAACCCGTCCGATGTACGGGAAAACTTTTATAAAGACAGTGTGTATAATCAAAATATAAGTAATTAATTACCAAAAAAAAAATAATAAATAATAATAAAAAAATCTCCATTACCTTTTGAGCATACTTATGATTATTTATTTTTATTTTTTTATAGGTTTTCAATCATTCACGAAAATAAAAGAAAAAAAAATTCTAAAGACTTGCATCCGCAAAGGAACTAAGTTAAGCATTACTTTAAGCATCACAAAAATCTATAAACCCTATAATGGTAGAGCTAAATTTATATAAAAATAAGCATGGAGAACCATAAAGTAAGGGTCATAGATGTGGTCACATAAACTGGATAAAATAGCTGTTAGCCTCAAGGTTTCAATACCTATTAATTGGCTAATTAATCCAAGGACATTTATGTAATTTTGATGATAACAATAATGTTAAGAATCATTCATAATTGATATTTTTCATGTGAACTAATGATAATGTTGACTAGTTTATTAATTGGACCGACATGGTCAATAAAGTATCAAGCAAATGCAAAGTCAACATAAGTACAAATTCATCGAAGATCAAGTCATCAAGACTCAAGACAAAAGAATCAAGCTCAAGAATTATATTCCTAGATATATGAGAAGTAAGAGTTGAGTTTTTGTAAAGTTTATCAATATTTCATCTTTATGGCTCAAACTTTAAAAAAACCAACTCAAAATGATTTAAAAAAAAATTAATCTTTTAGTCCAAAACTCATTTTATAAATAATATTTAAAGGACTAATACATTTTCAAGAAAAATTAATCAAACCGCTCAAAAAGATAAAATTATGAAAGTTTGATTAATCAAAATGATTTTCAAAATAATCATTTAGTCCAAAATTCATTTGATAAATAAATATTTATAGGACTAACATATTTTCAAATAAATTTAATAAAACTGCTCAAAAGGATTTAAATATGAAAGTTTGATTATTTAAAGAAAGCTAAAATTAGCCTAAGGTTGAAAATCCTAGATGCAGGCGAATAACTCTTGGCCCAGGTGACTAAAAAATCAACCCAAGAGTTTCTGTCCAATCCAGGTGACTGATTCATCAATCCAGGCGATTGGATATATTAAAATTAAATTATAATAGCTAGTTGCTTTCCATAACAGATAAAATATTATTATATTGACTAGAGGCTAAAGCAATATACACCAGCTACGTAGTACCCCCACATGATTATACTTTTTTCTCATGAGGCATAAAATCACATCCAAATCCAAGTTTTATTGTTATATATTTCCCATTGTTATTGCAGCACGCACCAGTGGGTTGGCTTGCATAATATTAGTTGAATTTTAAAAGCCATCCCTTTCTTCCATCAACTTTAGAACTTTATTATGAGACCCCCCCACCTCACTAAGCTTTGTTATATTTAAAATTGTCTAAGAGCCTAAGCATCACTCGGCTTTGTCTTGTGCTCACATGACTCTATTAGGACTAGAAATTTAAAAGCCACCTTCTTATGCTTAATGCATTGGCACTTTTTATTTAAAAAGATTAGTTGAATTTAAAAGCCACCCCAATGATTCAAATGGCCGAAAGGCCTATTGCCATTAGCATTTGAAAATTGATAAAATGGATGAATCTCTCCTTGGCTGTTTTCAACTTTCAATTTCAATTTTCAAATTTTTGGAGCACTTTGGTGGACCACACCACTTGGCAGACACACATAATAAGCTAATAAGCCAGCCACCTTCTTATGCATAATGCATTGGTACTTTATTATTTAAAGAGTATATACAATCATAATTGTGATCTTTAACTAACAAAAAATTTCAATTTCAAATTTCGATTAGTGGGAACTTGAAGGTTGCTGATCAACTTTAAATTTTCTTAAGTCAGTTGATAATAAACGAAGCAAAGAATTGAACAATATATAAAGAGAATAGAAGAAAGAACAAATACAAGAAGAACTTACAAGAAAAAATCTAGAGAAAGAAAGGAAAACATCTCTTACATCAATCTATTATTTCTTCAAGCTTATATTTTCAAATCATTCAAAAATCATTGATTGAAAATCAAATTCTTTAAAATACTTCTTGAGCCATATTGATCAAATCCTTGATACACTATTAGTGTGAGCATATTGTATACTACTACTCTTTGAGAGAGCCATTATTCTATACAACAAATCATTGGTTGAAAAGGTTTAATCTTCACCCATAAGAAGATTGAGTGTGTTTATTCTTCACTATAAGGAAGATTTGTAACGGTTTGATCTTCACCCGCAAGAATATTGGTAACAGTTTGATCTTCACCCGCAAGAGAAGTAGAGGAATCCTCATTCCCCTACAACACAAACAAACAAGGCAACAATATGAGATACTCATCATTACCATACAAAAGTTTAAATGCTTAAATGCATATCGAAACCACAAGGGGATAGCGAACAGCGCCTTCATTCCTTCATTTGGTCTGCCACAAAAGAAAGACTATGTTAACTCATGAAGAGAAAAGCAAATGAGAACAATGTACAAAGGATAAAGTGAAGAAAAGCTTACTCTTGCTTCTGAATAAGTGGTAGTAGTACGCTTCTTGCTACGAGTATTGGTAGAAAGAGACTTGAGCAATGCTGGGGAAGGCAATGCAGTAGACCTTTTCCTCTTTGCTCTTGTCTTCCTTACGGTTTTCTTGCTTGAAGATCCCATTGGAGTAGCTTGTTCCTCAGGTTGTGGAGTTTTTGCCATGGGCTTCTTAATAACAATGCCCCTTGAACAACTCTTCTTCGCTTTGGTAATCGATTTCTTTTTCTTGGAGCTAGATGCAACAATAGTTACTCGTTTACCTCTCTTGGAAGCAACTTTTTTTGGAGCAGGAATGTTGTTTAGATTTGCCTTAAACCAAGCGGATGGGTGGCGCTTGCTATAAGTCATCCATTTGGACAAGTCACCACGCCACACTACATAGCCTTACCCTTGTTTTGTGGCATACGTAGTCACTGTATTGGTGGCAACAAAAAGTTGAAGATTAGGAGGAGCCTTGCACAGGTACAACAGATGCTCAATACTTTCATTACCACCATTCCTAAACTCAAGCATAGAAGTCATCAAGTCTCGCCAATAATGGTTCATCCCCATGGTGAATATACCAACCCTCTCACCACTTGGAATCACCACTTCTAGAATAGTACTACTCCAATAGTAAAAGGCTCAAGACTTTATAAAAGGGTTAATGGTAGGGAGGACATCAGCCATGACTTCCATTGTGGTAGGAACTTCCTGATCAAACCCGAATTGCTTCCTTACTCTATGTGCACAATAGGGTGTGAATCGATGACCATCAAAGTCAAAACGGGTAGCCAACCCGCACTCGTGGCTGAAAGATAAGATAAGGTCCTCATGTCATCAGGACCAATGGCATAATTTTGAGGTTCAACCTTGCTGAACCGAGACATGACTGAGCTGCAGGAATAGCCTCTATAAGATGCACCATACGACCTCCAAAGCATCGATTCCTCCTCGTCCAATGAAGGAACCAGCTCCAAATCATAAAACTTGGAGCCAATCCATCGATAAATAATGGGTACATTGGTCTTCAAGAAATCAAAACGAGCAGCAACGGCCTTCGGCATTTTTGCCAATTTCTGCCGTGACTCAAAGGCTTCCTTCCATCAGTACTATAACCTTTGGCATGCTCCCAAAGAAAGGCTTGTAGCACCGATGAATTGAAGACAGTAGCCACAGTGTGACAAGACTCACCAGCCATCTCGTCAGTGTGCAATAAGTCTAGCTGGGTATGAAATTGGACAAAGAACATGGCAGCCAAAGGAAAACTCGTTCCAGTAGAAATTTTCACAACAAGTTGAAAGTAAAGTGGCTTCATGGCATAATAAGGATACTCACCAAATACACATTTGCATAGCCAGTACGCAACAAAAGCAGCACGATGGAGATCATCATCTTCTTCCTCAAAAAACTTTTGTGGTCAAGTTATGAATATTGCCGTGCTAGTGCCCAAAGAGATTTTTTTCTTCCCAACATAATTTAACAAGATATTTTTTGCCTTAAACTCCTCTGAAGACAACTCAATCTCAGAAGGGTCGCAATCACCCAAGATGGTAAGCATCCAATGATTCTAGATGTCTTCGAGAGTGACAATGAGCTCACCATGAGCAAAGAATAATGTGTAGGTTGAGGGACACCACCTCCGAATCATCTGTTGAAGAGCTTCCATGTCTCACTACATGTTTGAACTCCTTGAAATCAGAATAGCTTGAAGCACTCTAGCTCGCTCCAACAGTGCACAAAACGCTTCATCAAAAAACTCCTTATCTGCCCAAGCCTCCCAACTGTTGGCCTTTAAACATTGAAAATCGAATTTGAGAGGCACAACAAGAATGTCATTTTTTTTTATCTTCAAATCTAAAATCTCTTGGAAGGGAGGGACTCAAATCGCATCTGCTGTGGCATCCTTCCTCTTCACCAACCATTCCCAATCTGCTGGTAGGAGTCACGCATTTGCTAGAATTGAAGGGAACAAACTCACGCTCTTATACCACGGATCGAGTGTTAGACGAGCCAAAACATTTTCAAGAGGGTTTGAACTAGCAGGAGTGGGGTCAGAATCACTTTGGGTCTCACTTCCTTCCCCCTCCGACGCCACCATAGGCGACGCCTCGGTGGTTGGTGGGTTTTCTTCATCCATGGGAGAACCACCAGGGGTTGCGACCTAGGCTTTTTCTGAGATTTCTGAACATGAAGAAGAGAAAATGGTGGAGGAAGGTGTGGAGCTTCAACTAAAGTCAATGGGTATTTAAGGAAGAGGTCATAATAGCTTAGTCACTTGAACAGAGAAATCATGGCTACCCTATGGCAACTGCCACTGCCTAACGTGACTCTTCCACTTCCTCACAAAACCCACAAAAATAAAGTCTCACTTTTTACAAAAACACCCGCCAATTCAAAGAAGAAGAAAGTGCAACAGTTTTTTTTTATTTGCTCGCACGTGCCTCACCACAAGTAAGTCATGGGCTCGGGGGGCTAAATGTAGATGTCCATTTTTTAGGCCAAAATATGGATTGACTCCTTATTAAGTGATTAGGCTCAAATAGTATATTTACTGCAGAAACCCAACAAGCATAACTTGAAGTTTTACTCCACTTATCATTGCTACCCATTGGCCAGCCAAGATGGGTCTCAAAGATTTGAAATTAAATGGATTATTTAAGCCTAGCCCAAAAACTCCTACTGTGAGCTCCAATACACTATTTCGGGTCTAAGAAGGATATTTAATGAATAACTAAAGCCCAAATGCAAGACCAAAGCCTTAACTCAGCCTTGGCCAGCTTAGACAACCTGTCCATGGGTCCCACAAGTCAGAATAACATTTAATTAAAACTGAAACAAAGAATAACTCTCCATGGAGCCCACATTTCTCTCTCTTACTTTTACAGAAATGGGGGAATGTGCTCTTCTTCCTCATTTAATTCATTTCAGACATGAGGGACACAAGTAAGCTCATTTATTGGTTCAAAATGCAGTTGGGAATCATGGCTATTGGCTGAATGCTTTGCAACAGTAACCTGACAACATATATTTATAAGCCAACTCAGCTCATATGTATAAAGATCCATTGAAGCAAGCAAGCTCTCATATATGGCTTATCTTCTTTAGGCCTATGAAACTTTGAACCCATGCATTGGTCACCGGAACAGTAATAATGACAAGAACTCCGGTCACCATTGGCCACCAGACGCGGCAATAATGTGTGGCAACATGGATAATCCTATTTATTTTCCTAATCATCACACCACTAGCCAATCAAGGCTGAGGGAGTGACCATTACAGCCCATATCTATGCTAGGTTCACTCCTCCATTTGTAAGACTTAGGAAGTTTGGTTTGGAGGAGGGGAGTTAGTCTTATAGGCCTAGGATTCCACCGAAATAATTGCCCTATACCTACTGGGAGGCATGGTTGTTATTTCATGGAAACCAAAGCCAAGAAGCATGCATAATCAGCCCATTATCAAGGGAATCTTATCTCTTCCCTTTGATATTTGAAACATCATGATTAAAGGAAATCAAGAAGACTTGATTTCCCACCAAAAACCATCTATAAATAAGACCCTTAAACACCACCTTAAGGATCAGCTCAGACATCACAATCTCAACTATCATCATCCAGATCATCCCAAACACTCACCCACAACTGGATCAGATCACATCTCCATTGAGAATACAAGAATGGTCTGAAACTCATTACGGTAGTAATCAGAATATTCTTCTCTAGAGCACTCTCAAGTATATTTCCTTAAACATAGAGTTTTAAGGTCATCTTCAACCTTAAAACTTTGATTTTCAACCCTAAAGACTAACCCAAGCCCAAGACACTATAATCTAAGCTCATATCTCCAAAAGTGTCTTTTGGCAGGTATTTGGGTTACAACAATAATGCTATATTGAGCTCTTAGTCTTCTTCAACCTTGAGACTCACCCCACAAAAGCCTAAACACTTTCATTTTACCCCCATGCATGCTTCATAAGACTGACTCTCGCCCAATTAGTCAAACTCTTTTAGTCCCTACAAGTTCATTGTTATCGGTTCTATTTATTGCAACAGATATTAGTGATAAATTCATGCCTTAATGATTTTAAGTCCATTTTGGGTTCAAGTTGTTATATTTTAGGTCCAAATTCTCCATAGAGGCTTCCATTGTTATTTTGGGCTTTTATTAACAAAACCCTTTTGTTGGCCTATTTGGCAATCATTACTGTTGTTGTACACTTGACTTGGGCTTTGGCAGATTTGGCTCTTATTTCTTCAAGAAAGGTGCCCCATTAGCCCCTGGGCCTTTGGTTGAATTTTGGTTAAACTCTCTTACCCTCTAAAGTTCAGTCCACATTACAACCAATCTCGTGACACGTGGCAATCTCATTGCGTCCACAACTAGTTAATTATAGAGCATGGAGATGTCACATATCTTATCTTTTAACACATGATAAGACTTTATATATTTTGTCTACAGCAAAGCCTGATCAAAGTGATGACCAAGAAATTGAAAAATCAAGGAACAAGTGGGATAAGGATGATGCACTTGCAAAGGTTTCAATGCTGCATCACATGAAAGACAACATCATCCTTTTATTCGAAGAAAGGCCAACAGCAAAAGATATGATGGATACTTTGGAAACCAAATATAGGTGTCGTTCCGACACTCAAATACGATTGTTGTTGGATAAATTCAACAATATCAAGATGAATGAGGGTGACGCTGTTGGAGATCATGTGAACCAATTGGAACTCATTGCAAAAAAACTTGCAAATGTTGGGCACACTCTATCAGAAAAAATGCAAGTCACTGTTGTTTTAAACAGTCTTCCTCCATCATGGGATCACGTAGTCACATCCTTGACACATTCTGGCAAAAAACTTGCAATGACTACACTCCCTGTATTGCTGATGCTCAAGGAAGATAGGATGAAGAGAAGGAAGAGAGATAAATTCAAGCCCAAGTACAAATTCAAGCACAAGCGGTTTAAAAAGCAATGGACAAGGAAACCGAGACAAGAAAACAAGCCTCGAGATGCTTGTTATCAATGTGGTGAAAGGGGACATTACAAGATCAACCATCCATTAAATAAAAGGCCCAAGAATAAAGGCAAGGAGATTGCTATGACCATCACTGAAGCATTGGTCATAGAGTCTCCTCCAACTTCTTGGTGGGTTGATTCTGCCGCCACAAGACACATTGCAAGAAATCGTGAACTGTTCGTTGATCTTAAGGAGAAGAAACTAGGTGAACATAGAGTGTACATGAGGAATAACACATACAATGATGTCCTTGGAGAAGGTAGGTGCAAATCCTCTATTGGTGATTCTGTCATTGTGTTGAATAATGTGTTATATGTGCCTACTGTTCGTAGGAACTTGATTTCTGTCTCTGTGTTGGACGAAAAAGGCTTTGAAGTTAAGATGAAGTCTGGTCATGTGTTTATTAAAAAGGGTAATATATCTGTATCTAGTGTGAAAGTAGATGGTATGTATTTACTCAAGTGTGATAATAATAAGGGTTAATTACAGTAAACCCCCTATGGTTAGGCCGAATTTCACTTTGCCTACCCGTGGTTTAAAACGTGTCACTTTACCCATCTGAGGTTTAAAACGTTAGCCTCCATTACCCACCTAGCCCCTTTCCATTAATAAAAACATGTAAAAACATAAAACATACAAAATTTTGGATCTAAATTCACGTTAAATTTTTATTATTTTATATTATTATTTTTTTTTTCCAGAAAGTTAAAGAACATCAAGATCAATAAATCCAAAGAAAAAAAAATGAGGACTTCAATGGTGAGATCCGTACAATATGCCATAGTCAGAAGCAGTGGTTTTGTTAGTAGGAAGAAGAATGGCATCATCCACCGCAAAGGTTACGTTCCGCATAGCGATGGTAGTCCTTTTACTCCTCGTCCTCTTCTACGTCGACCGCCCTCTCTACTGGAAAATCTCTGCCACCGTCCACGACATCAGCAACAACAAACAGACCGTCAAACAACGTAAATCCAATTCTCTCTTCCATTCCCAAAAACGCCATCGTTTTTCTCCCGCATTTCACTTTTCCTAAAATGGGTATTTCTCTTTCTTGGTCCAGGTCTTTCCCAAATCATTCCAGAAGCTTAGAAATCAGTTAGGTGGTAGAACTTTCTTGGTATTTCTCTTTTTTTAGGTTATTATTATGATTTATGTTACAATGGTAGATCTGGTCGTTTTGATAAAGACGGGTGTAATGGTAGAATTGTAACGTTGCTCAATATGGATTAAGGACATGATTATATGTAGAATGGAAGGATCTATAAAATTAAGAATGTGGTATGAAAAAAAAGTTGATTAATTTTGGAATTGCTTGGTGGGTCTCGATTTGTTGAAAATTTCACTGTGATCTCTATGTTGCATTAGTTGTTTTACTTGCATTTGGGTCAATTATGTTAATTGAAGTTATAATGAGACTAGAATCTAACCCACAAATAATGATGGGCCGTATCAGGGTTTTTGGTTTGATAATTCTTTAATTTTTGGAAAAAAAAAAAATTGTTTTAACATGAATTTAGATCCAAAATTTTGTATGTTTTATGCTTTTACTTGTTTTTATTAACGGAAAATGGGCTAGGTGGATAACTGGCTGCTAACGTTTTAAACCTCAAGTGGGTCAAGTGACACATTTTAAACCACGGGTAGGCAAAGTGAAACTCGGCCTAACCACAAGGAGGTTTACTATAATTCCCTAATAATAAAGATTTCATTTCTGATTATTTGAATGTGTCAAATGCTTTAAATAATACTTATTTATGGCATTTACGTTTAGGTCACATCAATAAATAGAAAATGATGTGAATGAGAAAAAGTGGATTAATACCTCAAATAAATCTCAATGATTTTCATACATGTGAACCATGTATAAAAGGAAAAATGACTACAAAACCGTTTTCAAAACGTTGGAAATCATCAGATTTGCTTGAAGTTGTCCTCTTTAACACTTGTGGTCCATTGCGAACCAAAACTTATCGAGGAATGGAATACTTTGTTACTTTCACAGATGATTATTCCAGATACGGATATATCTACTTACTAAAATTCAAATCAAAAGCAGTTGTGAAATTTAAAGAGTTTAAATTACAAGTCAAAAATCAATTGGGAAGATCAATCAAAAGCTTAAACAATGATAGGGGTGGTGAATATGAGGCTTTTGACCAATTCTGTAAAGAAATGGGAATTAGACACATATACATTATGCCCTATAAGCCACAGCAAAATGGAATTGCAGAAAGAAGAAACAGAACTCTCATGAACATGATGAGATCTATGATGACTTATGCTGATCTTCAAATTGTTTTCTGGGGGGAAGCTCTATCAACTGCAACATATATCTTGAACAGAGTCAAGACAAAGTCCAAACCTTTGACACCTTTTGAAATTTGGACTGGACACCAACTAGACATGACTAATCTCAAAGTGTGGGGTTGTAAAGCACATGTACTTATACCAAAGCCTTTACAAAACAAGCTTACAGATAAAACTTGGGAGTGCAAGTTTATCGGATATGTGGAAAATGAGAGCGGATATAGGTTTTTCCACTCAAATAAAGGATTAATTAAAAGCAGAGATGCCGTATTCATTGAAGATACCGAATTTATCACTCCACTGGAGCAAATCAAGAAGTTACTTCATGCAGAACCTGAGGAATCAAATTCTCATGCATTAGATTTTTCTGATAAAAATCTTGAGAATAGTGGGAGAAAAAGAATAAGTCCTAAACTTGTAATACCAAATATAGATGCTGATGACAGTGGGAGAAAAAGACAAAAGGCAACCATCTTCAATGTTAAAAGATTACTATCTAATGGAAAGCAAAGTTGTTGCTATTGAAAATGATCCTGCAAATTTTGAGAAAGCAATGGAAAGTCATGATGCAGAACAATGGCTTAAGGCAATGCATGAGGAATTGGATTCAATATCCAAAAATGAAGTTTATGACATAACAGAAACTGCTTGCAGGTAGAAAACCTGTTGGATGCAAGTGGGTACTAAGAAAGAAGTACAAAGCTGATGGATCTTTAGATAAATACAAGGCAAGGTTAGTGGCTAAAGGATTTACTCAACAACCTGGTGTGGATTTTGTGGATACATATTCACCAGTGGCCAAGTTTGCTTTAGTTCGGATAATCATGGTTGTTGCTGCAAGACTAGACCTTGAACTACATCAGCTGGACGTTAAAACTGCTTTTCTTAACGGGGACTTAAAAGAGGAAATTTACATGGATCAGTCAGATGGATTTCATATAAAGGACCAAGAAGGAAAAGTTTGTAGACTGAAGAAATCATTGTATGGATTAAAGCAATCTTCAAGACAATGGTATTTGAAATTCCATCAGGCGATATTAGATATTGGCTATGAGATGAGTCATTTGGATCATTGCGTTTATGTCTGGAGGGATAAAGAGAAATTGGCATTACTATCACTTTATGTGGATGACATATTATTAGCTAGTAATTCTCCTGACATGATGAAAGAAACTAAGTTCTGTCTAGGATCTAAGTTTGAAATGAAAGATATAGGCCCTGTCAACTATTTCTTGGGAATTAGAATCTCTAGAGATAGAGATTCAAAGTTAATATACTAGGATCAAGAGAATTATTTGGAAAAAGTACTCAAGAGATTTAAAATAGAAGATTGTAGACCAGTGAGCACACCTGTTTCCAAAGGAACGATTCTCAACAAAAGTATGTGCCTAATCAGCAAGACAGAACTTGAAGAAATGATAGTTGTTCCTTATGCCCAAGCTGTGAGCAGTCTGATGTACGCAATGATGAGCACAAGACCAGATATATGTTATGCGGTAGGATTGGTAAGCAAATATCAATCCAATCCTGGCAAGGCACATTGGCAAGCAGTGAAACGGATATTCAAGTATCTCTAAATGACTAAAACTATGAAGTTATGCTTTGGACTTGATGAATTGGAGATAAAAGGATTCAATGATACTGATTTTACTGGAGACACGGATGATAGAAAATCTACCAGTGGATATGTATTCTTGTTTGGTGGAACAACGGTTTTTTGGCTAAGTAAGAAACAAGGTTGTGTTGCTAAGTATACAATGGAAGTTGAGTACATTGCATGCAGCATAGCGGGCAGCAATGCTGTCTGGATCAAACATTTCGTGGATAGTCTAAAATTGGATACGCATGATAGACCGGTAAATGTGTTTTGCGATAATAAGTCCGCTATTTCTTTGATAAAAAGCGGAGCAAATAGTTCAAAAGGCAAACACATTGACATCAACTATCACTATATTCAAGATATAGTGGAAAGAGAGGAAATAAAAGTCCATTTTGTTCCCTCAGTTGAAATGATGACCGATCCCATGACCAAGGGATTGACTCTGAACCAATTCAGAGTCCATGTAACAAGTATGGGACTGAAAGGTAATTCAGTCAAGTTACATGGTTCTGTAAGATCGGATGGACCTGGGGACGCCTAAGAGAACGATCAAATGCAGCTTTTGCAATCTATAATATTGGTCATGTATAATTGCAAGAGAATCACTAACGGGAATGGGAAGTCACAAACAACATGGTTGTAAAGTCCAGTAATATGCATCATATATGAACTGGGTGATATCCATGCTTGGTTAATGAAAGACGTTGATAAGGTTATTTGAGGAAAGCTTAGGAATTACTCATGAAAATTTCAGTGCAGGTCGATGTATTATTAAATACATGCAGCTGAAGTCGTCAATGATGGAATGGGTATATATGGACTGTTTTTCTCATCCATAAAGATTGATGCCGGTCAGTTGAAAGATAATGATTTCTAAGTTGCCTAGAGTACAATATCGGTATGATAATGTACGAAGATAGGTGCGGTCAGAATGGATGACAAGGAAGTGTGCACACAATGGTCAAGTCATCTTCTGATGCTGATATGTATGGTTTATACAGATGGGAGTTGGTATGGAGTATTTATTGTTGGTATCAGGTTAACAAACCGACTAGCTCATGTGATTTCACTTTATAGTGTGATCAAGTGGGAGATGAAGGTATAAAAGTGATCACACCATAATAGTGTGGACACTCATATACCATAGCCTAGCCTTTTGGTGGTTGGCTATTCTTTTGAGAAGTGAGAAACTCAAATAACTGTTAATGACAGTTTGGTGGTTATTGACGATTATTGGAAGTTGAGCAATTGTAAGAGTTATAACTGTTGACATAAATAGAACTATCAACCATTACAATTATTCTAATATTGCATTCTCTTTCTCAAGTGATAAACACCCTTACGAGGAATCCATTAGTTTGTTTTTGTTTTTACTTTGTTATTTCCGTAGAAATTGAGACAATCGTACTTCAGAAAACTCACTGGTATATGTAATCCCATATAACAAAAAAACCAACTATTAAGAAACTAAAAAAATATGTTTTGATTAAGACATTTTTACCTAACCTATCAACTAAGAGAAGTTCTAAGATGGTTCCAATGAGATCTAACAAATGGATTAAGTAAGTGAAAAATAAGGAAAATAAAAAGTTCTACCTCTTTAATACCTTGGGTAGGTAATACGGGATGGTCTTCAAACCTTCGATTTGTTGAAGCACTTGTACAATAATTCCTAAATAAAGTGTTTTCCATATCTCTAATGATTTGGTCAGGGCCCTCCATACTTTTGAGAGGTATGTGGTAGACTCCCCATTGGTCTCTACCACAAGAGATGCCGTAATTGAGTATAGCTGAGCATTAATCTCATCTTCTGGAGGATGGATTGAGACCTCGAGGAGTATCCCTTACATAATAATTGTTTATGGATATACATAAATATAAACATACATATTCATTTACACACATAAATCAATTAATACATATACAAATATAGATAGATGTAAATTGCATTAGAATAAACACAAATATAGATAGATTTAAACTGTTTAAAAATAAATAGAAACGGAAAGAATCTTCCTTTTAAATAAAAATGAGAATGAGTTAATAAGATGGAAATGACTTACGATGGACTGAGAAGACAAATTTGTCATGGCGGCAATGTCACCGTAAAGGCTCCCGTACTTAAACGGATAAATTTCAACATTAATTATCCACGACACAGTTTTCATTCCGTACGTGTATAATATAATGTAAAAACAATATAATAGTAAAGAAAACAAATATGTGGAATTTATACACTTGTACTTCAGAAACTCACGGGTTTATATAATCCCATATAATAAAAAACCAACTATAGATTGTTTGTAACAATGTGCATGTTTTCAGTTCTTACGATCGTATATGTTAGTTATCTTTATCTGCAGTTCATTAATTGAGGGTGATGCCATACCATGGATTCAATGAATGGCTTAAAGGACTTTTGGTTGTTTCTAATTGTTGTGGTTCCAATAGTTTCTCCCACTCTTTCAACTGATGGTGTTCGTTTGTTGACATAAATTAACTAGTAGTATGCATTTTAGTTCGAAGGGCCTTAAATCGAATTATATTGGTATTGTGTTTTTTTTTCTTCTTCTTCTTAACACTTTTTTTATCTCTCTATGCATATCAATGGGAGCTGCATTAATCTCATCTTCTGAAAGGATTGGACTTGAGATCACAAAGAGTGTCACTTACATAATAATTGTTTATGGATATACATAAATATAAACATACATATGCATTTACACACATAAATCAAATTTATACATATACAAATATAGATAGATGTAAATTGCATTAGAATAAACACAAATATAGATAGATTTAAACTTTTTAAAAATAAATAGAAACAGAAAGAATCACCTTTTTAAATAAAAATGAGTTAATAAGATGGAAATAACTTACGATTAACTAGGAAGACAAATTTGTTATGGCGGCAATGTCACTACAAAGGCTCATGTACTTAAACGGATAAAGTTCAACATTAATTATCCATGGCACAGTTTTCATTTCGTACGTATATGATATAAAGTAAAAACAATATAATTGTAAAGAAATCAAATATATGGAATTTAGACAATCGTACTTCAGAAACAAGAATAATGTAGTATATGTTTTTTTTCTAACATGTCTTCATCAGTAACCTTTTTCCCCTCATAATTTTAATTATGAGCTGATTTTAAAAAATGTAGAATTATATTCACTCACACTTTTAAAATATTGCAACCTTAGGTGCATCCAATCATAACGAGCTTTTGGGAGGATTACGGTATTTTGGTGTCCATATCTCTCCTTTAAGTTATTCCATAGAATCGGTGGATCTTTTATTGTAAAGTATTTAGTTTTTAATTTTTCGTGGAGATGATAGCGAATAAAAAATCAATACTTTTCTAAAACATATTTAATAGTATCTCCAAGGTTCATTATCTTTAAATGGATATTAGTATCAAGGATCCATGATAAGTAATTCTTGCTCGGAATATCAAGGGTTACGAATTCAAGTTTGGTAAGGTTCAACATTATCTATAGGAAAGATGTAACAATATTAACAATTAAGTAAGTAAGCATTTATATCATGCAAAAGTATAATAAGAAATAATATATTCAATTTAAATTATTCAAATGTAAACTTGCAATATGCATAAAAATTGACTATATGAATATGATATAAAATATATGTATACAAATTTTATTTTATTTTATTTATTTATTATTTTTTTTATCCAAGTTTAATAGACATGTATTAAATATAATTTTAATAAGATCAAAATAAATAAATGTAATGGGATTGCTAAATATTTAACAGTATTACTGAATAAAATATGTTAAACATGAAACTCAGATCTTTAAAAAATAAAAAAATTTATGAAACTCATAGGATTTTTAATCCAATAACTAAGGTTTTAGACATGAATCAATGTGATAATAAATAAATTAGATAATACGCACAAATTCATTAGGAAAAACTTACTATGGATTGAAGTGTTACATAAATAACCTTTTAGTGTGACAGATAAATCAAGGACAAATTACTTTTAGAATTTGACTCTTTTAGTATTTGACTAGTCTCGTGTTGATAACGTGTTGTAAAATAAAAGAAATAATACTTCTTTAAGTAATCATATCCATACAATGTATTACGATATATCTCTTTTACCTTCTACCGCATGTAATGATCTGTATACTCTTAACGAGTGCACACATACATATAGCAATGCTAAACTGATTATGTGTACAATGCATTCAATAAAAGGCCAAAGCTTTTTAATGTGTAGGAAAAGTAAGACTTTATGGTGTAGAAACAACCAAGGCCAAATCTTTTCCAACAGTAACAATTTTATAGCAATAAATGTCAAAATATAAAGAATGAACTATAATATTAACATGCATATTCCATCTATAAAGTTTGGAAATTATGTCATTCTCATGCGGCATTTAAGGGGAAAAGTTTGGCGATTATAAACGGCACTCCTTGTCTTAAGGAGTTTTTTTTTTTTTTTTTTTTTGCTAAATAAAAGAAACTTTATTGAAAATCATAACATTGGAATACTTCAAACCAAGTTGGAAGGAAACCAAGTCGATTACACAACGAAGCCCAAACCCTTAAGGAGTGGTTATATGATAGAAGAAAACTCCTTTACATGGTATTAAAAAAAAAAATAAAAAAATCAACCCCTTTTAATTTTAAGAGTAATCCAATTTAGTCTCTTAGGAGTAGGCACAACTTAGTATAAGAGAACAGTTTTCTTATCCTTTGCATTTAACACAGCCGAAGTACCAAGAAAGATTTAATTACTTTGTTACTCAAGTACAAGAAACCCCAAAACACAATTTCTCTTCCTGTAAACATATCAAGATTAAAATTATCTTTCTATTATTTCTATAAAAATTATCTTTGTCCTCACCAGCATAGAAAGAATTGTAGGAACTTCGAAAGTCTTCATAACGAAAGCAAAAAATAAACATAACCAGCATTTATAAAGAAGCTAAGTTACTAAGTGCTCAAATATGAGTCTAGAATAGCAAGAGCTGCTTCAGGCTAATAGCAAACTTTGGTTGAACTTGGACAGCAGCTGCTCACTCACTCTCTCCATGGCGCTACGAAATCAATCAGCAACAATCCAAGTTTAAATGAAGTAGTGACACAAATCAAGCAATATAGGTTAGGTCCACAAAAATCTCAATAGCCATTATATATGTGAATCACAAAAATATAAAGAGAGTATCTGTGTGTTTAAAGCTATCTGTCCAAGGATGATACTCCCTCAGCAACCATACTCGGGTCAAAAGCTCTAAATAATTAACACTACAAACAAATCCAAATTGGATATGGGACTAACACAAAATGAACAAGTTTCAAAAAGAGCTAGAGAATAACTACAAAGACAACATAGAAAGGAAATGTAAAATGCATGTAAGTGGTGCATCGCACGAGACCCCAAGAATTACATAAACCCCAAAAAATGCAGCCTGACAATACACACAAACCACGCACCAATTATAAGAATAAAAATTTAAAAGAAGAAGCAAGTATCTGTTTAAAAATAAACAATTGATTAGAAAGCCAAAAAGAAAAGAAAAAAAAAAAAAAGGCAAAAGAGGAGAGATCAACAATTAAGGGTCAAGCAAGTAGTTAAGGGAGAAATAAGTACTATATCCCCTCCTCCTTTTTCCGGGCTTGGGACCGGCTGTGAACAATTAAGCACATACACAGGCGGAGTTAAATAAGTACTATCCTATGATCAAAAGTAAATATAAAATACAATAGCGAAAAAGAAATAATAAATAATTATAGTCAATATAAAATGATTTATTATAAGTCTAATTTTTTATTTAACCTATAAATAATATACCCAAAACACAATTCCCAATGCATAACACTTGGATAGTATTCAACACAAAATCACAAAATGAACATCACCAACATATAAACAAGCCTATAGCACACAATTCTCAAATAGGAGTCCAGAAAAGCAAAAGCTTCAGACCAGTAGCAGGCTTGGTGGGACATGGAGGCAGCTGCTCAATCACATTCTGCAACTATGCAAACAATCAGCAACAATCTAAGATTTTGAATTATGACATGAATCCATAGGCATAAGTAAAATCCAATTAATTCCCAAAAAGCCCAACTACCATGACAGAATAAAGCAAGATCCTGCATTATTTTCTCTATGGCATTATGGCAACAATATTCATATCACACTAAATGACTGACTCACACCAATAGGAGGCATTACCAGATTAACCTGAAAATAGGGTATGAGGCTACCAATACAAAATTACCAAAATAAAGGGACAAAATACTATAGAAGTGTGATAACCTAAATGAGTGAGACTGAAATTTATGGGTAAAACTTAGGTACAGTGTTTGTGCTTCATTGGTTAATGCAACCATGTATTTGAATTCAATTAGGGAATCTAATGTACCTAACCTAAGGAACTATACCTAAGTTTTACCCGAAATTTATAATTCTCTGGGAAGCCAAGGCCTAAGAAAAGCATTCACAAGCACAGTATTAGTTAAACCAAGCAGAAAATTGGAGGAGAAAATAACGAAAAATGGGAGGAAAAGAGTGATTGTCACCAAATCAAATTCCACGCTTTAGCATCCAAGCACCCAAAAAAATCCAGTTTCTGTAGACCATAAATTGCATTGCCAGACTATAATCCAAACTGGACACCGGCTGCCAACAAAAGATGACCAAGTTGCATTAAAAGCAAGAAATTAACAATTAAAAACAAGACACTAGACTAATTTACAAAACAGCATGAAAGTGCAAACTCTCAGTGGTGATGGCATTGATTTCCCACAAGAGCAGATTGAAAATACACAATTCCAGGAGAAAGTTAAAACACGGCACCAATGCAGCCAGAAAATACATATAATCTAAGCTCCAGTGACAAGAACAAATATAAAAATATGCAAGTCTCAATTAAAATAAATAAAGTGCTTACAGAAAAAAAATAAAAAAAATAAACAAGAGTATGAGAAAATCGATCAACCACCATGACCGATCAAGTAAGTAGTTATGGGAGACATGAATACCATATCAAGAGGAAATTAAGAAATAATTTATAAACAAATTGATTAAGAAGCAAACAAAAAAACAAGGACAGAAGATAAGATTAAATCAACAATCATGAATAGTCATGTAAGTAGTTAAGGGAGAAATGAATACTATACAATCCAAAGGATCTAAAATGCAATATAAACTAAGTTACTATACATAACTACAGTCAACATAAAATTTTTAAGTGATAATTTTTAAATTTCTTTTTTAAAGAAAAAAAATGCTGATTAAATTTTTTTTAATCAAATACTTCAACCGACACTTAAAGAAAGCAAAAAATTACATTCATCTGCGCTTCTAAAGAATAAACCACTCAGAAGCCAAGCCCAGGAAATGCAATTGCAGGCTGATGTGCTAAAAAAATACACAAGCAGAAACAATATCCTTCAAAATTTAGGAAGAGGATGAAAAATCGAATTAGGGAAACAGAATCATAAAAACCCCTGTATCCCCACACTCCAACAATACAAGAAAATTGAAATACTTCAAAACCTTAACTCACCCATGCAAAACACACAAGGAAGCCTAAAATTTTAGGACATAAAAAGAGTAGACATGTTTAAAGCATGCTACTCTTATGTAGGATGAATTAATCAATTATCATAAATTCTAAAAAGATGAAATAAGTTCAAGTAGATGGCAGTAGAAAAAGGAACCAGAACAAATATGCTGAGAAGTGCTGGAATCAGAAGGCCGCAGAAATGAAACCTCAAATACACACAATACAAGAACCAGCCAGCCAATTATAAGGGAAAGGATAGTTTACATATTTATCCCCCTAAAGAACACAAACTAGATTGATTGAGAAAACAAATTCTGCAAAGTACCAAAATCTCAAAAATAAATTAAAAAATGGAATACTTAAAAGGTAAAAGTGAAACCTAGAGTAGAAGAGGAGTTTCCTTATTGTTACAGACAATTCCAGCACAAGTACGAGAGATATTTAAGATGTTACACCAAATTCTGTTGCTGAGAGAGATTTAAGACGTTACACAAATTCTGTTGCTCATGTAGAAAAAAGCCCAAATCAAAATTTTCCCTCCTGTGGACATATCAAAGAATAGAATTATCAAACATCTTCACCAGCATACAAAGAATTGCAGGAACTAAGAAAGTACCCATCACAACACCACAAAAATGATCATCACCAGCATATTAAAAAGCATATGTTACTCATAGTTCAAATATGAGCTCAGAGTCATGAAATCTTCAGACTAATAACAAACTTCTTTGGACATGAAGGACAATCCAAGACAGCCCAACCCATGCAAGGACAATAGAAAGTACATGTATTGATTTCCCTCGGGAACTATATTTATGCCACACTGTTAAATAACTGCCCCACACCAAAAAGAGCCATTGCCAGATTAACTTGCGAATTGGGTAGAGAGGTTGCCAACACAGAATGGAATAAAAAAAGAAGAAAGAAAAAAACTAAGATTGCATGACAAAAGGAACAAGAATTGCAGGATAGTTTCAAACCCTCACTGAGTGAGACTGGAACTTATAATCTGCCCGGAAACCGATACCTAAGAAAGCAAGCACAGGCCAAAGTATGATACAAAATTAAATAAGAAGAAAATAATTTGAATGATTGTAGGAGAGTAAAAAAAACACAGGATGACCAAGTATCACTAAAAGCAAGAGAATAACAACAGAAACAAGACACTAAGACAAACGTACAAGCGTTGGACTAAAGGGCAATCCCTCAGTGGTGAGGCATTGATTTCCCACAAAATCAAAACTGAGAATACAAAAATTCAAAGCTACAATTCAGGACAACTCCAAATTACAAAATAATAAAAAGAGCAACTATGATTGAGAAGCGACAAAATCAAATCAGCCTTACTTAAAACACCACAAGTACCTCACAATGCATCAGACCCCTGCAATTAAATAAATCCCAATAATGCAGACTGACAATTACACAATATCCAGGATCCAATTAAAAGAATATAAAATAAAATCTCTCTATCAAATATAATAAAAGAGCAAAAGATAACAAGCATAAAGAGTCAAGGAAGTAGTTAAGAGGGAATTATGGTCAAAACTAAAGGTAATCTAAAATACAATATCGAGAAGGTTAAAAGGTAAATATATAGTAAATATAAACTTTTAAGTTATAATAACAACAAAAGTACAAATACAAGATAATTGCGAAAACCAAAGAGAAGCCCAATCTCAATCCAATGTCACTATGACAAACAGTAACTCAGAAATACCTTAAAAAGATACAGAAGAAAACCAAATCGATCTATAGAAGTTTGCAGCAACAAACAGCTTAAAAAGAATCCATGCACCAAATATATAAAATAAATTGAACAAGGAATAGTATTATGTTCAAGGGAATAGCATATTAGAAGACTTACAAGCACAAAGTCCAATCGAGAGAATATTTCAAACCCATAATGACCCGCCAAGCCCACAATAAGGGAAATGAAAGTTTACACATTTATGATCCTATAAAAGATAACCAAAACGATCTAGAGACTTTTGTGGCAATAAACACCTTAAAAAGAAGCCCATCAGCACCAAAATCTATGAAATAAATTAAACATGGAATAGTATAATGTTGGAGGGAACAATATATTAGAAGACTTATATGCAAAAACTGAAATCAAGAGAATAAGATAAGAGTTCTAAATTTTAAACCCATAATTACCATAATCTATAAAATAAATTAAACCAAGAATAGTATTATGTTCGAGAGAACTATATATTAGAGAACTTATTTGCCAAAAGTGAAGTCAAGAAAATAAGAGAAGAGTTCTAAATTTTAAACCCATAATTACCAGCCAGCCGACTAATAGGGGAAAAAAAAGTTTACATGTTTATGCTAACTAAAAAGGAAAACCAAATCGATTGAGAGAAGTTTGCTGCATCAAACGCCATAAAAAGAAGCCACGCACTAAAATCTATAAAATAAATGGAAGAGGGAGTAGTATTATGTTTGAGGGAACATTGTATTAAAAGATTTATAACCAAAGGTGAAATCAAGAGGATGCGGAGTTTTCGAATTGTTGCAATCAATTACAAAGCCCAAACATGAGAAAGATTTTAAGACTACAACACATACTCTGTTGCTCAAGTAGAAGAAAGCCCAAATCACAATTTCCCATTCTGCAGACATATCAAGATTAAAATTATCAAACGTTTTCCATTCCAAGATACAAAGAATTGTGGGAACAGGAGACTACTCATCACAAAACCACATAACAAACATCACCAACTTATAAAAAAAAAGTCTTGCACTAGAATTAAATAAACCCTGATAATACAGCTTGAGAAGACACAAAATACAAGCTCCAATAATAAATATTTAGATTAAAAAAAATAGCATCATTATTTTAAAAACAAAATATGATTAAAAAGAAAGAAAAAGATATATAAGAAAAAATCAACAACCCCCAAAAGGTTAGGCAAGTAGTTAAAAGGAGAATTAAGATCAAAAGTAAAATCTAAAACACCGTGGCGAAAAGTTTATGCTAAATAACCATATTTGATATTAATTTTTTAAGTCCAAATAATGGCAAAAGTACTCATACAAGATTATTGAGAAAACCAAGAAGAAGCCTGATATCAACAAATGTCACTCCAACAAATTGTTGTTCTAAATCATAAATATCTTAATCCAATACGTAAACCTACAAATTTTAAGAAAAGAACAATGAAATCAAAAGATAAAGAGAGCGTATTGCCTTAGGTCCCCATCAAACTTCATCCCCATGTTTAAAGAATGCAACAATATAGACGAAATCTCCAAAAAGCATAAGAGGGTGTAACAAATCGATGATCTTAAGTTCTAAAAAGTTTTCATAAGTGCAAGTAGATGAAAATAGAAAAAAGAACCAGGACAAACATGCTGAGCAGCACTGGAGTTAGTTAAAGGCGGACAAATGCAGCCTGAAATACACACAATGGAGGCACCGAGTTTCACAATTTCCCCTCCTCTAGACACATCCAGATTAAACTAATAACGGAAATGGTAAATCATGATTTCCCCTCCTAAAGACAAATCAAGATTCAAGACTGACTAACAACAAATAGCAAGGCATAATGAACGTCCAATGTAATGAAGTTGCAGGCTGACAAACTAAAAAAACACACAAGCAGAAACATTATTCTTCAAATGCTTAGGAAGAGAATATCAATAGATAAAGAGACCTTATTGCCTTAGGTCCTCACCAAACTCCGTCACCCAAGAAGACACACAAGCAGAAACATTATTCTTCAACTGTCAAACTCGTCAATTTGGGGGAAACAAAATCATAAAAACTTTCATATCCCAGCACGATCCAACAATACAAGAGATAACAATATAACTTTGAGACACCAACTCACCTATAGAGAGCACATAAGGAAGAACAGACCTTACACTTTTGGCATTTACAAAATAGCCATGTTTAAAGCATGTAGAGGTTATCTTCTATAACTGCCAATGACAATAAATCACTATATTGACTAAAGCTCCAATAAATCATAAGAGGTTGTAGAGCAAATGACCAAATTCACGATTGACAATCTTAAGTTTTAAAGAGCTGTGATAAGTGCAAGTAGATGGCAGTAGAAAAAGGAAATGGGGCAAACACACTGACAGTGCTGGAATTAGTTAAATCCACGCAAATCCAGCCTGAAAGACACAATGGAAGCACCAATTTTTGTTTACAAAGTGAATTTAATTTTTAAACCCAAAATTACTGTCAAAAAGGGCACGGAAAGTTTACATATAGGATAGACGAGTACCAAATTGAATTAGAGAGGCCAACTTTGCTGCAACAAACATATTAAAAAGCAACCTAGCGTCAAAATCTATAAAATAAATGAAACAAGTAGTAGTATCACATTCGAGTCAATAGTGTGTTAAAAGACTCATAAGCAAAAAGTGAAATCAAGAGAATGGATGAGTTTTCTTATTGTTGCAGTCAACAAGGCACAAACTCTGTTGCTCAAGTACAAGAAAGTCCAAATCACAATTTCCCCTCCTGTAGACATATCGACATTAAAAACAATTGAACATTGTCCTCACAAAAACTATAAAACAAACATCGGAAGCTTATAAAGAAGCATATTTTGCTCAACAATGAGTCGAGAATAGCAAAAAAATCAGACTAACAACAAACTTGGTTGGACAGTACCTGCTCACTTCAGTAACCATCAAAGACAACAAATTATTATGCATATCCAGAGAACTAAGTTAAATCCATGTAACTCTCAGAAAGCCCACCTCATGCCAATCACGACAGGATAAAGCAAAAAAATCAGTATTATTTTCCCTCGGCAACCCTATTCAGGTCAAGATCTTTGTTAATCAATATCTAATAATGACCCACACCAAAAGTTGTATTACCATATCAATTGACGAAAAAATGAACCAAACAACAGAACACACAGGTTAGAATTGCAATGGAAGTTTCAAACCATCACTGAGTGAGACTAAGATTTGTTTTCCTCCAGGAAACTATAGCCCAAAAAAAGCATACACAAGACAAATTTAGAAAGAAGTAACACGAGGAAAATTAATTATACAAATCTTATGATTGTAGGAGAGAATAAATTAAACAGGAGGAATAATGAAAAAAAAAAAAAAAAAAGAAGAGAGAGATCTTATTGCCAAATCAACTCCGCCGCAAAAATACCTTCCGCTTCATGAAGACATGTAAGGCTTGAGATTTTTAACATGCACTCAAAATTGCAGAGATTGACACATAGGAAAACTCTTCTCGTACAACATAAATTCTTTACTTCCCTGGTGTTTATAGAAACCATGTTTAAAGCATGCAACTCTTATCTTCTTTGGAAACTTAAGGAAAAAGCTCCAAAAAACATAAGAGGAGGGATGTAGAAAGTTTAAATTGATAAGTCTTAATTTATGAAAAGTTATGATAAGTGCAAAACCAGACAAAACATGACGGTACTAGTTAAAATCACACAATGCAAGCACCAATTTTTGTTTACAAAGTGAGTTTACATTTTAAGCCCATAATTACCAGCAAGCCCATAATAAGGAAAAGTAAAGTTTACATATTTATGAACATATAAAAAAAAATTAATTAAATAAAAACCAAATTGATCCGAAGAAGTTTACATATTCATGTTCAAGGGAACAATATATTTAAAGACTTATAAGCAAAAATTGAAATTCAAAGAATAAGAAAAAGAGTTTTCTTATTGTCACAGACAATTGCACAGCCCAAGCATGAGAAAGATTTTAAGACTTCTACACAAACTCTGTTGCTCAAGTAAAAGAAAGCCCCAATCATAATTTCCCCAACTAATAAAGATTAAAGTTTTCAAACATTTTCCTTTACAGCTTACCAACAATTGTGGGAACAAAAAACATTCAGTCACAAAAAGCTTATAATATATTAGAAGACTTATAAGAAAAAATTCAAATCAAGAGAAAAGAGAGGAGATTTCTTATTGTTGCAGTAAATTACATAGCCCAAGCACGTGAAGATTTTAAGATTCCTACATAAATTCTCTTGCTCAAGTAGAAGAAATGCCAAATCACAATTTCCCCACCTGTACACACCAATTTCAAAAGTATCAAACATTGCCTTCACAGCATACAAAGAATTGCAGGGAATTAAGAAAGAACTCATCAGGAAACCACAAAACAAACATCACCAGCTTATAAAGAAGTATATGTTACTCACTTCTCAAATATTCAGAAGCCAAGTCCAGGAAATGCATATTGCAGGCCATGAACTAAAAAAGCACAAGAGGTTTTGAGGTAGAATGAATAAAACAATTATCGTAAATTCTAAGGAGCTGAAATAAGTTAAAGTAGATGGCAGTAGAAAAAGGAACCAGGACAAACAAGCTGTAATCAGTTAGGACAGCAGAAGCACAGCCTGAAATACACACAATACAAGAACCTGCAAGCCAGCAATAAGGGAACAGAAAGTTCACAGATTTGCACCCCTAAAGAAGACAAACCAGATCGATGTAGAAAGCCAACTTTGCTGCAACAAACGCCTTAAAAGAGCTGCCAATTACCAAAATCTCTAAATAAATTGAAAATGGAATAGGATCATGTTCAAGGGAACAATATAAAAATACTTAAAAGAAAAAGGTGAAATCAAGAATAGAAGAGGAAAGCTGAAGTTTTCTTAATGTTGCAGTCAATTACAACAAAAGTACAGAGAAATATTTGAAGACTTTACAAAAATTAAGAAGTTGAAGTAGAAGCAAGCCCAAATCAAAGTTGCCCTTCCTGCAGTCATATCAAGATTAGAATTATTTTTTGATCAGATATCAAGATTAGAATTATCAAACATCCTCTTCAACAACATACAGAGAATTATGGAAACTAAGAGAGTATAGAATTATCAAACATCCTCTTCAACAACATACAAAGAATTATGGAAACTAAGAGAGTATTCGTCATAAAACCACAACACTCACATCACCGGCATATTAAAAGGAAATTACTCATTGCTCAAATATGAGTTCAGAGTCATGAAATCATGAGACTAATATCGAACTTGATTGAACATGTAAGGCATCTGGCCCACTCCCATCCAGTGAGGAGGATATCAATCAGAGACAATCTAAAATATCCAGACATTAGTTAAATCCATGTAATTCCAAGAAAGCCTAACCCGAGCAAGGACAATAGAAAGAACCTGTATTATTTTCCCTCAGAAACTATATTCATGCCATAGACTGTTAAAAAAACTGCCCCACACCAATAACAGGCATTGCCAGATTAACCTGCAAATTGGGTATGAGGTTGCCAACACAAAATGACTAAAAATTAAAAAAGACAGCATGGCAAAGGGACAAGAATTGCAATGGAAGTTTCATCCCCTCACTGAGTGAGACTGGAACTTAAAATCCGCTCAGAAAGCCTAGGAAAGCAAGAACATGCCCAAATATTGGTAAGAATTAAACCAAGAAGAAAATCATCGCCATAATTCTAATAATTGTAGGAGAGAATAACAAAAACAGGAGGAAAAGAGAGCTTATTGCCAAATCAACTCCCCTTATTAAGCAGCCAAGGACCAAAAAACATCCAACTTCCTGTAAACAATAAGTAGCACTACCATATTAAAATTCAAATTGAATATAGGGCGGCCAACACAGGATGACCAAGTTTCACTAAAAGCAAGAGAATAACAACAGAAACACGACACTAAGACAAATGTACAAACGCCACACGAAAGTGCAATCCCTCAGTAGTACGGGCATTGATTTCCCACAAGAGCAAAATAAGAAAACAAACATTCTAAGCTACAATTCAGGACAATTCTTAACTTTTTTTTGAGAGAGAGAGAGAGAGAGAAAAGAAAAAGAAAAAAAAGAGCAACACTACTCAAAAGCATGTATGATTTAGAAGCAACAAAATCAAGTCAGCCTTACACATTGCATCAGAACCCTGGAATTAAGTAAATCCTGATAATACAAGCTGACAATACACAAAACCCAGGCTCCAATTAAAAGAACATAAATTAAAATGTCTTTAAAAAGAGAAAAGAATAATAAGCATAAAGAGTCAATCGAGTAGTTAAGAGGGAATTACAGTTAATACTAGAGGAGTGCCAAAACTACAGTAAATATAAAATCTTAAGTTATAATAATGAGAGAAGTACCAAAACAAGATAATTGAGAAAACCAAAGAGAAGTCCGATCTCAATCCAATGTAACTACAGTGAACAGTAACTCAGAAATAGCTTAAAAAAATATAGAAGATAACCAAATCAATCTAGAGAAGTTTTTTGCAACAAACACCTTTAAAAAAGCCACCCCCCAAAATCAATAAAATAAACTGAACAAGAAATAGTGTTATTTTAAAGGGACCAAAATATTAGAAGAGTCATAAGAAAAAAGCCAATCAAGAGAATAAGAGAATAGTTCTAAATTTTAAACCATAATTACCCGCCAGTCGACAATAAGAAAAAGGAAGGTTTACATATTTATGCTCCTATAGAAGAAAACCAAATCGATCTAGAGAAGTTTGTTGCTAAAAAAAAAAAAAACCCCCAAATAAGAAGTCATGCACCAAAATCTAGAAAATAAATTCAACTAGGAATAGTATTAAGTTCGAGGGAGCAGTAATTTAGAAGACTAGTAAGCAAAAAGTCAAATAAAGAGAATAAGATAGGAGTTTTATATTTGAAACCCATAATTACCCGCCAACCAGAAATCAACACACTGACAAAGCTCCAAAAAGCATAAGAGATTCAAGTGCAAACTGACCAAATTGATGATGAAAAGTTGTGATAAGTGTAAGTAGATTGCAGTAGGAAAAGGAATCATGAGGTGCTGGACAAACATACAGAGTAGAGATGGAATTAGTTAAAACCGCACAAATAAAGCTTAGAATACACAAATGCAAGCCAATTTTTGTTAAAAAGTGAATTTTACAATTTTAAACCTGTAATTACCAGCCAGCAAAAACCAAGGGATTGTGCACCTATAGAAGAGAACCAAATCGAAAAGCCAACTTTGCTGCGACAAATGCTGTTGAGGACCAAAATCTATAAAATAGATTGAACAAGGAATGTATAGTAGGGAATAGTATATTGAAACTTATAAGCAAAAAGTAAAATCAAGAAAATAAGAGAGGAGTTTTCCCATTGTTGCAGTCGATAAAGCCCAAGCACATATTACAATTTCCTCTCCTGTAGACATATCAAGATCACAATTATCAAACTCTCCTCACAAAACCACAAATCGAACATCACCAGCTTATAGAGAAGCATATCAAACTCAGTGCTCAAATATCAATTCCAAAATAGCAAAAAATCAGACTAACAACAAACTATGGTTGGACATTGACAGTCATGTTAAAACCACACAAAAGGAGTCTGACATAAACACAATGCAAGCACCAATTTTTGTTACAAAGTGAGTTTTAAAATTTATACCTGTAATTACCAGCCGCCCACAATAAAGAAAAGGAACGGTCACGGATTTATGCTCCAAAAGGAAGAAAATTAAATCGATCTAGAGAAGTTTACTAAGACAAACGCCTAAAAGAGTAGCCCCGCACCAAAATTTATAAAATAAAGTGAACAAGGAAACGGTATTACATTCAAGGGAACAGTATATTAAAAGACTTATAAGCAAAAATTGAAATCAAGAGAATAAGAGAATAGTTTTCTTATTGCTGCAGTCAATTATACAGCCCAGACACAGGAAAGACTGTAAGACTTCTACACAAACTCTGTTGCTCAAGTACAAGAACGCCCAAATCAAAATTTCTCCTACATATTGAGATTAAATTATCAAACATTTTCCTTTCCAGCATACAAAGAATCATGGGAACCAAGAAAGTATTCAGTCAAAAAGCAACAAAACAAATATCACTAGCTTATAATATATTAAAGGAATTATAAGCAAATGTTGAAATCAAGAGAATAAGAGAAGAGTTTTCTTATTGTTGCAATCAATTAAAAGGAACCAGGAGGTCCAGAACAAACATGCTGAGTAGAAATGGAATTAGTTAAAACCGCACAAATAAAGCCTGGAATACACACAATGCAAGCACTAATTTTTATTTACAAAGTGAATTATAAAATTTTAAACCTTCAATTACCAGCCAGCCAAAAACAAGGGATTGTGTGCCTATAGAAGAGAATCAAATCAAAAAGCCAACTTTGCTGTGACAAACGCTGTTGAGGGACAAAATATATGAAATAGATTGAACAAGGAATGTATAGTGGGGAACAGTATATTGAAACTTATAAGCAAAAAGTAAAATCAAGATAATAAGAGAGGAGTTTTCTTATTGTTGTAGTCGATAAAGCCCAAGCACATCTTACAATTTCCTCTCCTGTAGAGATATCAAGATCAAAATTATCAAACTCTCCTCACAAAACCACAAATCGAACATCACCAGCTTATAGAGAAGCATATGTAACTCGATGCTCACATATCAGTCCAAAATAACAAAAAATCAGGACTAACATCAAACTTTGGTTGGACATTGACAGTATCTGCTCACTCACTTTCTATAACAAGGAAATCAATCAACAACAACCTAAGATTATGGATTATGTATATCCCAGAAAGCCCAATTCATGTTAATCATAATAGGATAAAGAAAAAACCCATATTATTTTCAGTCAGAAAACATATTCAAGTCACGATCTCTGTTAATCTACCTACCCCACACCAATAAAAGGGCATTACCAGATTCAAATTGAATGATCAAAATTTTTTTTAAAAAAAGATAGAATACTGGAATGGAAATTTCAAACCCTGAGTGAGACTGGAATTTATAATCCCATTGGAAACCCAAGCCTAGGAAAAGCAGTCATAGGCCCAAGTATTAGACAAAATTAAAACAAGCAGAAAACTATCAAACCACCGCTTAATTAGCCAAGCACTAAAATATACAAATAAATTGAACAAGTAATAGTATCACATTCAAGTGAATGGTGTGTTAAAAGACTCATAAGCAAAAAGTAAAATCAAGAGAAGGGAAGAGTTTTCTTAATGTTGCAGTGAACATGGCTCAAACTCTATTGCTCAAGTACAGAAAGTCCAAATCACAAGTTCCCCTCCTGTAGACATATTACTATTAAAACTATCAAACACTGTCCTCGCCAAACCACAAAACGAACATCGGCAGCTCATAAGTGAACAAAGAAATGGTATTATGTTATATTAAAAGACTTTT
Organism: Fagus sylvatica; assembly: GCA_907173295.1. Classification (NCBI taxonomy): domain Eukaryota; kingdom Viridiplantae; phylum Streptophyta; class Magnoliopsida; order Fagales; family Fagaceae; genus Fagus; species Fagus sylvatica. The sequence continues at coordinate 50,047,506 of OU015761.1, forward strand.
CTTATAGTAAAAGATAAAGCAAGAGAATAAGAGAAGAGTTTTCTTATAGTTGCAGTCAATTGCACAGCCCAAGCACAAGAAAGATTTTAAGACTTCTACACAAACTCATGTTGCTCTAGTAAAAGAAAGCCCAAATCAAAATGTCACCTACATATAAAGATTAAAATTATCAAACATGTTCCTTTCCAGTATACAAAGAATTTTGGGAACAAAGAATGTATTCAGTCACAAAACAACAAAACAAATATCGACACCTTATAATACATTAAAAGACTAATATGCAAAAATCGAATATTAAAAGACTAATATGAAAAAATTGAAATCAAGAAAATAAGAGAACAGTTCCTCTTATTATAGCAGTCAATTACACAGCCCAAGCATGAGAAGATTTTAAGACTTCCACACAAACTCTCTTGCTCAAGTAGAAGAAAGCCCAAATCACAATTTCCCCTCCTGTAGACATATCAAGTTTTAAATTATCAAACATTGCCTTTAGAGCATACGAAGAATAGCACAAACTGGGAAAGAACTCGACATGAAACCACAAAACAAACATTTATCTTATAAAGAAGTATATGTTACTCGGTGCTCAAGTATGTGACCAAAATAGCAAAACCTTCATGCAGGTAGAAGACTTGGCTCAACATGGATGCAATCAGCTCACTCACTTTCTATGACAACGAAAGGAATCAACATCATTTGAAGATTATGAATTATGATGCAAATCCAAAGACATTAGTAAAAATCATTTATTTCCCAGAAAACCCAATTCATGCCAATCACAGGACAAAGCAAAAAACTGTATTATTCTCCCTTGGCAAACCATATTTGGGTCAGGATCTCGTCTACCAGGACATTACCACATTCAAGTTAGACATGAGCTTGCCAACAAAGAATGACAATAATTAAACAAGACAGCAAGACAAATGGACAAGAATTGGAATTAAAGTTTCAAGCCCTCACTGAGTTAGACTGGAATTTATAATCTTGTTGCAAACCAACCCCTAAGAAAGCAAATACCCAAGCATCAAAAATAATTAAAACAAGAGAAAATATCCTTATAATTCATATGATTGTAGTACACAATAAAGAAAATAGGAAGAAAAAAGAGCTTATCGCAAAATCAAACCAACTTCCCATGAACACATCAGGATTAAGATTTAAACATGCACTCAAAAGTTGTGAAACCAAAAATAGAAAACCTATTCTCTACAAGATAAATCCTATACTTCCCTGGCATTTAGAGAAACCATGTTTAAAACATGCAACTCTTATCTTATATGAATGGCCAATGACAAAAAATCACAACACTAACAAATCTCCAAAAAGCATAATCTTCCGTTCTGAAAAGTCGTGATAAGTGCCAGTAGATTGCAATAGGAAAAGGAACCAAGAGGGTTCAAAACAAACATGCTAATAGAGACAGAATAGTTAAAACTGCACAAATTGGGCCTGAAAAACACACAATGCAACCACCAATTTTCGTTTACAAGATGAATTTTAACACATTAAACCTAGAATTACCAGCCAGCCAAACAAGGGATTGTGCTGCTATAGAAGAGAACCAAATCAATCTTGAAAAGGAAACTTCGCCACAACAAACGCCTTCAAGAAACTGCCAAGAACCAAAATCTATAAAATAGAACGAACAAGGAATGTATAGCAGGTAACAGTTGTTGTAAATGCAAGTCGATAGCAATAGATAAAGGAACCAGGACAAACATGCTGAGCAGTGTTGGAGTTTATTAAAACCGGACAAATGCGTTCTTAAATACACACAATGCAAGCACCAATTTTCATTTACAAAGTCAATTACACATTTTTGAACACATAATAACCAGCAAGCCAACAAAAGGGAAAGGAAATTTTACATATTTGTGCTCCTGAGAGAGAGAACCAAATCAATAAAAAAAAAGCCAACTTTGCTGCAACATACATCCCTTAACAAAACTGCCAAGCACCAAATCCCATACAATAAATTGAATAAGGAATAGGAACATGTTCAAGAGTAGAGCATATTATAACATAGAATTCCAGCTACACAATTCAGGACAACTTTAAATTAGAAGATCTTTTAAAATAAAAATAAAGGAAAAAAGAGCAAGACTACTCAAAAGCATGTTTCATTGAGAAGCAACAACACCAAATCAACCTTATTTAAAGCACTGCAAATGCATCACCCTAGAATTAAATAAACCCTGATAATACAGCCAGAGAAGACACAAAATCCAAGCTCCAATAATAGATATTTAGATTAAAAAAACAGAATCTTTATTTATAAAAATAAAAAAAAAAAATGGCTACGAAGAAAGAAAATGGCATATAAGAGAAAATCAAGTAGTTAAAAGGAGAATTGAGATCAAAAGTAAAATCTAAAACGCAGTGGCAAAAAGGTTATGATTAAGAACCATACGAGATATTAAATTTTTTAAGTCAAAATAATGGGAAAAGTACGAATACAAGATTATTGAGAAAACCAAAAAGAAGCCTGATCAAACCCAAGTGTCAAAAAGAATTAAAACAAGTGGAAAATTAACCTTATAATTCTTATGATTGTAGAACACAATAACGAAAATAGGGAGGAAAGAAAAGAGAGCTTATCCCCAAATCAAACTCCATTTTTAAGCCACTTAAGCCGCCAATAATCTGCTTCCTATAGACACTTCAGGATTAAAAAATTTAACATGCACCCAAAAGTTGTGATACTTCCCTAGCATTTAGAGAAACCATTTTCAAAGCATTGGCAACTATTACGTTATATTACAGTCCAATGACAATAAATCAACACACTGACAAAGCTCCAAAAAGTGTAAGAGATTCAAGTGCAAACTGACCAAATAGATGATGAAAAGTTGTGATAAGTGTTAAGTAGATTGCAGTAGGAAAAGGAACCAGGAGGTGCTGGACAAACATGCTGAGTAGAGATGGAATTAGTCAAAACCGCACAAATAAAGCCTGGTATACACACAATGCAAGCACCAATTTTTGTTTACAAAGTGAATTATAAAATTTTAAACATGTAATTACCAGCCAGCCAAAAACAAGGGATTGTGCGCCTATAGAAGAGAACCAAATTGAAAAGCGAACTTCGCAATGTATAGTGGGGAATAGTATATTGAAACTTATAAGCAAAAAGTGAAATCAAGAAAATAAGAAAGGATTTTTCTTATTGTTGAAGTCAATAAAGCCCAAGCATATAATACAATTTACTCTCCTGTAGGACATATCAAGATCTAAATTATCAAACATTCTCCACACAAAACCACATATCGAACATCAGACTGGCAGCAAACTTTGGTTGGACATTGACATTATCTGCTCACTCACTTTCTATAACCAGGAAATCAATCAACAACAACATAGGATTACGGATTATGTACATCCCAGAAAGCCCAACTCATGTTAATCATAATAGGATAAAGCCAAAACCTGTAATATTTTTTGTCGAAACCATATTCAAGTCACGATCTCTGTTAATCTACCTGCCCCACACCAATAAAAGGGCATTACCAGATTCAAATTGAATGACCAAGAATTAAAAAAAGACAGAATACTGGGATGGAAATTTCAAACCCTCATTGAGTGAGACACGAATTTAAAATCCTCTTGAAAGCCCAAGCCTAGGAGAAGCAGTCACAGAAAACTATCAAACCACCGCTTAATTAGCCAAGCACTAAAATATACAAATAAATTGAACAGGGAACAGTTATTACATTCGAGTCTATGAAGTGTTACAAAATTCATAAGCGAAAAGTGAAATCAAGAGAAGGGAAGAGTTTTCTTATTGTTGCAGGGAACATGGCGCAAACTCAATTGCTCAAGTAGAAGAAAGTACAAATCACAACTTCCCCTCTAGACATACCATTTTCAGAACATTGGGTATTTTATTCTTCCATTTTTTATGGCTTCTCTCTCAAAAAATAAATTTCGCCGCCCACTTAAAAAGAGGAAGCATTAAATGACCATACAAATAAAAATTGATTGAAAGCTGGCGGAAAAAAGAAAGAAGAAGAAGGAAGAAGAAGAAGGGGCGGAGAAGGAGAGCAGGTAAATGTGTCTTTTACTTATTCTCTTCCTTATTTTTTTCTCTTTCTCGTTCCTCCGCCGCCACTCTCTCCCTCGAAGACTTTGACGCTTCCTCCCCGTACATCCTCGTCACTCTCTCCGGTTCTTCGCGTTCGAAGCTCATCGGCAAGATCTGACACCAGATTCGGTGACTTTCCCCAACAAAAGGGATGACAGTGGATGATTTCTCCATGGAATCGGGGAGATCTGCCTCTGCCAAGCATGCCGTTTTCAGAGAGTGTTCGCACGATGAGGTGGAATAAAAATAAAAAAAAAAAACCCAAAAAAGCAAACCGGCCGAAATACACATACCGGCCGAAACACCCCGAAATTCACCGAAACGGCCGAAACACACCGAAATTTTACCCGAGTTGGAATGGGGTTGTCTCGTACCGGTTAAACTATCAAATATTCCTCGCACAACCACCACAAAGCGAATATCGGTAAATCGGTGCTCAAATTTAAGTCCAGAAAAGCAAAAACTTCAAACTAACAACTGATTTGATTGTACATAGACAGTATCTGCTCACTTTCTAACTACGAATTACGATGCAAATCAATAGAAATAAGTTAATTCCCAGAATGCACAAGCAAAAAGTTGAATTAGTTTCCGTCCACAACCAATAAGATGCATTACCAGACTCGAATTGCAATGGAATTTTCAAACCTCATAAAAGCCAAATCAAACTCTACCGCTAAGCACAAAAAGAAACTTCGTCTCTCCTGTAGAGATATCAGGAAGGATTGAGATTTTTAACATGCGCTCGGAATTGCAGAATTTGCATACAAACAACGAATAGAAGATAAATCCATATACATAACTCTGAAAGCCTAACTCTTCTCTACATGAAATTTATGAAATTTATTTCATCGCTCTCTGTAATTCCTCATAAACCGTATTCATATAAAAACGATCACCAACTTCTTGAAAGAAACCCTAGAAAATCAGAGCGATCAACAGCTATTGAATTGCGTCCAACCTAGCTTTAGGAATCGGGGTCTGCACGTAATCTGACTTCCTCCTCACGTAATTAGCGGAATTAGGATTCCGGTCGAGCAAGAATTCAGGCGTGCCATTATTTTGATTCCACCAGAGAACAGAATCAATCCAACTCATTTCTTTAACATCTTCCTTCTTCAGGCCTAACTCAGGAAACTCCTTGCCTAACAATGCCACAACATCATCTGCTTTTCCTAGAAACTCTGCTATAATTGTAGCTTTAATAGTCTTCGCCCCCTTGTTCACTTTCGAAGTTGAAGGTTGTATCAGCATCCTCATGAAAAGGTTTTCATCTGTGGTTGGTGCAACTTGTTGCCACCGATAAACAATATCGGTAGCATTCTCTTCCAATGTCCTCTCAACCCAGAAAACTGAAATGGTCTTCTGGAACAGAAACCAGATTTATTTTGTATGCCAATATCACTCCAAAGCTAGCTCCTCCACCTCCTCTAATTGCCCAAAAAAGATCTTCTCCCATTGAATTCTTATCAAGAATTCTACCATTTACATCGACTATTCTAGCATCAACAACATTATCCGTAGTTAGACCATATTTTCGCAACATGTTACCATATCCTGCACCACTCACGTGGCCACCAACACCAACAGTGGGACAAACCCCAGCTGGGAAGGCATGTACTTTGCTTTTCTTCCATATGCTATAATAAAGTTCTCCAAGCGTAGCACCGGTTTGTACCCAAGCAGTTTGTTCATTCATATCAACTGTAATAGACCGAAGATTGAACATATCAAGGATGATAAATGGGACATCGGATACATACGAGATGCCCGCGTAATCATGGCCACCACTGCGGATTCTAATTTGAAGTCCATTTTTCTTGGAGCAAACAACAGCAGCTGGGACATGGGATTCGTTTGTTGGGGTCACAATGATGACAGGTTTTGGTGTGGATGAGGTATTGAACCGGGCGTTTCGAATGTAGGCTTGTAGCACTGACGTGTAAGAAGGGTTGTTTTGGGCATAGACTATTTTGGAGATTAGGTCTGGTTGTTTTGTTTGGTCTGATAGGCATTGGACAAAGGTCTCATAGAACTGAATTAGAGGCTGCCCATGTAGTGGAAACTTGAAGAAGAAGAAGAAAAAGAAGAGGAAGCCTAGAAAGATAATGTAATTGGCTTGACTTCCCCATTTGTGTGTTTGATTGGGTTTGATAATTTTATGGTGTTATATAGGAATTAAGGATACCCTGAATGGAAGGTAAAAGGTATGGACCTCCGTATGGTATGCAATTAAATGCTAAAAACGGCCATTTCTTTTCTATTTAAGACAACGATTGTTCAATGTCATGTCCCTTTTTATATGTCAGAGAACGCTTTTAATATTGATGGCTTAGGCTATCATGAAGTGGGCAATTGCTGCTGAACCTAAAATTGGGCTGTTATATATGGGCTCGAAGAACACGTTTGCCTGGTTAGCCTTTTAAGGATGGGTTTTTTAACCAAACTTATAAGTTGGGTTGTTCTATAGTCCTTTAGTTGAAATGAGCTCTTTTGTTGTTTTAAAAATAAACTTGTTTGGCTTAGGTTATCGTAATTGATAAAAATATTTCTTTTTTTGGAGTTTTAGATAAATTCAACTTGAAAAAATAACAAGAGATTTTTTTTTATTCTCGAAATTGTTAAAAATAAACTGTTCGTAATTGATAAAAATATAATCTAATAAGAATAAATTGAATTGGTTGATAAGAATATTATAATATTGTATCGTATTGCAGGGCTTTGATGTGGGCGACTTCTCTCACTCTTTCTCCTATGGTAGAATTAAGCCAATGGGACTCAAGGGACAACTTCACGACATAGAGAAGAAACAACTTGGTGAATATTCTAAGGAAGCAATCCACAAGTACAACACTGATGAGGTACGTTACGTTACATAAATCTTTTTTAAATTAATTAAATCAACCTTACCTTATTATTATTAATTTACATATTCGTTTGTACGTGTAGAACAAAAACTTTAAGTTCAAGGAGGTGGTCAAGGCAAACTCACAGGTCGTTGCAGGTTGCAACTATTATATTACCTTCAAGGCTGGGGATGCTTCTAATGGTGCTATTCAAACCTTTCAAACTTTGGTGTATAATGGAATTGGATTTCGAGAGGTCACATTTATTAGGATAAAGCCCATCTCTAATCAAGGTATTAAACTCTTCAGTGGTTATAGTTCATCTTATCTTCAAAGAGTGGGGAATTTTGTATGGATTTGTCGTGTGTATGCATGCTTTAAGGCTTTTGCACTTCTTTGAAGCATTCTTTGATTCACCTGAAATCTTTTTTCTTATTTCTTGTATTGGATTATGCTGTGTAGTTGTTGGTGTAAATTGAATCTTGAGTCTATACAACAATAAATTCTGGAAACAAAAAGGATTCTTAAACTTCCAAATACTCGAAAATACATTAGATTTTTGTATTAATTATGATAAATATTTACTAGAGACTTTTTTTTTTTGGGTACTTTTTAAAATTCTCACAATTTAAGTTAATAGGAGTTTGACTTGGTGGATAGGTGATGCGAATTTTTTCCTTCGAATCTGCTGGCCTATTATATTGAATTTGGTGTAGCCATTAGTCCTTAGGTAGGGTATAAGAAAGATCATAGATTGATGCTTGTAACTGGTTATCGTGAAGGGTGAATGCCTCTAATGTTGTCAAATTGTTATTCATGGTCTCTAGGACATAGAGTTTATCAGTTTCAGAAAATGACTAGTTAAATTGATAAATAGAAGTAGCTATTTATTCCTTTGGACAACAACTTGGTATGGTAGAATTTTGTTGGGGTCATGAATGGAGAGTGGAAAGTGATTTGGTGGGTTACACGTAGGATGGTGTTGCTTGTGTCGACTTAGTGGGGGAAACGATGGATCATATATTCTTACATTGTACTGTTGCATGGGATTTGTGGAGTTTTGTCTTTAGCTCTTGTACATGCCCATTTTTTCACCAACATTTGATTGGGCCCCCAATAAAATATTTGGACTTAATTAATTATTTAATAAATCAGCCCAATAAGCCCAGTCCATTAAAATACCCTAAACAACTTTCAATAAATTACTTGGGCCTATTTTTAAAGTGCTTTGACACTATTCTAGAAGCCCACAACCCGAAACATACAGCCCAATCCACTAAAACACCCTAAACAGCACCTAAAGAACCATCTTGAGCCTATTTTTTAAGTTGCCCCAGTACTGTTCACAAACCCAAAGGAAACTCACATAAAGCCCATGAACCCAAAGTATGCTTATGATATGATTATTGGGTTTAAGCACTATTGGATTCATTGAAGGGGACAACTGGAGCCCAAATGTTAATCAGCCCAGCACCTTAAAATAGCTGAAGACAGCCAATCCGTGGGTCCCATGAAGTCTGAACTGAAACTGACAAAGGATGGGCTGCATATCTGCTGGTGGAGCCCACGCCATGTCCTATTTTACTAAAAAAGAGAAGAACAACAGCTTCCCATCTTCTCCAACGTGACAAGAGCAACCAAGATGCCATTTTCAAATTATTCAAACATCTCCAGCTCATTCCAGCTCTTCATTCCACCGGAAACAATGAGTTCTGGTACTGTTCGCGTAGCAGACTTATGCATAACAGCTCAAAGACTACTGGCACAAAAAATATTGGAAATGAAGAAGTATGATGGAAGGCCTAACCTTACCGGTCCCAAAAGGACTCGGGGAAGCTCCCAAAACCCGTGAGGAAGCTACTCTCCTTATGTTGATCTGACAAGGAGTGTGGTTTGGTGGAGGGGAGTCAGTTCCGAGATTTAGGTAACCATGAACTGCTGTCATTAGGTCTGCTGGGAGGCACAGTGATGAGTTTATGGAAACCAAGTCACAAGAGACATGCATAAACCTAACCTTACACAAAAAACCCACTAACCAAGAGAATACCTCTGAAAAACCATTTCAGAAAGAAAGCCTTACCCTTGACATTAGGGAAGGACCATGATTATTTTTGCTAATCAAACACTCTCTTTGACAAAACATGTCATAGGAGGGTTAATTTTGAAAATCAACAAGGTTAAGGGGAAGCCAGAATCTCGGTTTAGGCAACCTTAATCACTTCTATAAATAGGACTGATTGCATTCTTAATGCATCAGATCCAACAGATCCATCAGAACCAGAATAAGAAAAACACTTCCAACAACTCAAGAAATTACCACAATTAAAACCCAAGAGAAAAGACTTTCTCTTAAATTCTTCAAGAGAGAACCTCTGAAAATAGGTGTTCTGAGATCCCTTCCAACTTAGAAACACCAATCTAAACTTAGAAATGTAATCCCATCTGAAAAAGATTAGGATTCACAACTTAACCCCTTTCTCCCCAGAAAAGCTCTCCTGGCAGAATGTCTGGGCAGAAATCCTGAAATGCTTTATAAGGACCACAATGATTTCCTACCACTAATTTAACTCCACAAAATGCCCAAACACATCCTTCTCTTACCCTTATGCATGTCTCATTGGGGCTGACTCTCTCCCACTAAGTCAACCCTCTTTTATTTTCAACAAGTTTATTACTGTTCACCGGCCTTGTGACAGATGTCAGCAGTAATGCAGAAAACATATATTTATACCATGTTGATTAAAGTTGTGCGTTTTCAAGTCCGATCCAATTAAAGAACAGTGAGAGGCTCGACCCAACAACTGTTCTGTGGATTCCTTATTAGCAACATCACTTTGGTAAGATCTTCTCGGTCCTTGTTCACATTTATTTTGGGCTTTCATGATCTTGGCTCTCAAAAACATCTTTGGAAAGTATCCCACTAGCCTTTGGGCCAGATTTTAGGCCCTTGGTTGAATTTTGGGTTCGGCTACCCCTCTTTTAAGATCTAAGCCCACGTAGTGATCGCCCGCGGCACGCCATGTGGCACCACTGCAAAAACACCCCTCACATTTATGGCGACTCCACTGGGGAGTCGAGATCAATACTTCCAAGAAGAAAGTTAGAGCTCAGGAACCATGCCTCCTAAACCCCGACAAAGAAGAAATCAAAGGGAAGTTTCAATTCATACAGAACATTCCCATGCTGAATCTGCAGTCAATGTACAAGGACAAGATCCGCCACAACCACATCCAAGTGATCCAAACCGGGAGGCACCGCCAACAAATCTGTTGTTAGAACTAATACAAAACTTGCAGTAGAACCAAAGTGAGCTGGCAGAAGCCATCAAACAGCTCAAGGAAAAGGATGCTGGCACGAAGACTCTTCCTCAAAATGAAGGAGGAAACCAGGAAAAGCCCCATCAAGACTCGGGTTCACATGAAAAGGAAACTACCTTTGTGACGATGACAGATGTGGCAAATCTGCTCAAGCAGGAAAGAGAGAAGAATCCAAAGGAGCCTCGACTTCTTGTAAAAAAGCCTCCGTATCCTACAAGTTGTTGAAGCAGCCTTACCCCGAGAAGTATGTTGTACAAACTTTCTCACGCTTTAATGACCGAAAAGGGAGTGCTCTTGTACACGTTAGCAAGTTCATAGACTCAATGGGGGCTTACGCCGGCAATGGTGATCTATGCCTTCGTGAATTCTCAAAGTCCCTTGATGATAGAGCTTATACATGGTACACTACCTTGCCTCCCGGGTCTGTAAAGGTGTGGGAAGATATGGTCGAGTTGTTTTGCGGAAAATACTTCCAAGCGGAGGAAAAGATTACCCTCGTCAATCTCCACACCACGAAACAAGCAAATGGGGAAGACTTGCTCCGTTATATACATCGCTTTCGCGATATATCCTTGGATTGCTATGCCAATTATGAAGAAGGCGAACTCGTAGGAGTTTGCATAGATAATATGCTGCCAGAATTCCGAGCCCATCTCGAGAACCTTGACATCTCAAGATTTACACAGCTTCTTCAAAAGGCTTGGAAAACAGCACTATCGGTCAAGCCTCATACGGAAAAGCCTAAAGAAAATAAAAGCCAGCCACAAGTTCTCACGGTATCTACCGTAAACAACAAGCGAAAGAAATCAAATGAAAGATCTTTTGAGGAGCCACCACCTCCGGTTCCTTACACTTTGGAAGAGATGATGGCTATTCTTAACAAATGGGTAGCAGATGGTATTGTCAAGCTCCCGGAGATTTCAAAGAAGGTAACCGAAGAAGACAAGAAGAATCCAAAATTCTGCTACTTTCACCAATATGTTCATCATTCTACAGCAGATTGCTGGACTCTCCGAAGAAAATTTCACGAGAAGATCCAAGACGGAACCTTGGAACTCCCTCAAGCACGGCAAAAGGTACACATTGATCCTTTCCTCAAGCATAAAGAGAAAGGTGCAGTTTCTATTGTTATTCATGGAAGTGCTAGTGATGCGGACGTGGACGAGCCTGTTGCTGCAAATTCTGCCATGACACCTGCAGCCATCAAAACTTTGCAGAGGAATCCCAGGTTTCGCTCTCTTTTCAATCAGCTGGGGTTGAATCCAGAAGCTTGCACAGCAGCCACTGAGGCTATTATGGCCATAGCAGCAGACTCCGGAGCTCACTGCTTTACAGCAGAAACCCATGCCAGCCGAGCTTTTCTGGAAATAACCAATGCAATAACATTTACAGATGAAGATATGGAAATTCAGTATCCAGATCACCGACGTCCTCTCTACCTCTCAGCCACAATCAATGAGGTGCAAGTGAGGCGTGCTTTGGTAGATACCGGCTCTTGCATCAATCTTATTCCCTTAAGCACAATCCAAGCAGCAGAAATCTCTCAAAAGAAGATCCAAGGAGCACCTATAGAGATAAAAGGATTTGGTGGTGTTGGTGAGTACACTAAGGGGCATATTCAACTTGTTCTAAAGGTTGGTCCCATTGTATTGTAGCTTTGACACGGTTTCACGTTGTGGATTCCGTGGTTCCTTACCACATATTATTGGGAAGACCTTGGCTGCACAAACACCAGCTCATCCCCTTCACCTACCACCAATGTGTGAAAGGAAGGCTTAATGGAAAGCCTATCCGAATAGCCGCCAACTCCACACCTTTCGACCAATCCGAGTCCCACTTTGTTGAGGCAGTCCCTATATGATGAAATTACTCCAGCAGGGGAAGCATCACTTACTAAACCTATTGGAATTCCACTGCCCAAATGGGAAGAGATAAAGGATGCTCCTGAGGCAGACTTGAGAGATTTGCTGGAACGGAAAAAGAAGCGCAAAGCAGAAGCTAGTGCTAGCAAGAGTCAGCCACAGTGCGTGCGTGTCTGTTTACCGGATGGGCGCACTATTTACCGCTTATGAAGGTGCACGGGGGCCAATTATCCCCAACAAGAGGCCCCCGAACCAGGAGAGGGAATCTTGCAGCCCTCATGTCTCACAGTGGATGCAACAGATATTCCAGAATCTGCAGATACAGCAGAAGCTGTTACAGCAGATCCCAAAATTTCTACAAAAGAGGAATTTGAGGTAATCAATTTAAGTTTTGATCCCAATGTACATAGGCCTGTTTCTATTAGTGCATCATTATCAGTTGAAGAAAGAATGCATTTAGTAGAATTGTTAAAAGAATATCAAGATGTTTTTGCTTGGCAATATGACGAAATGCCCGGGATAGACCCGAAACTTGTTACCCACTCTTTAAATGTTGAACCGGGTACTAGACCAGTGGTACAACCTATGAGGACCTTTCATCCGGAAGTCAAAGCTCAAATTACTCAAGAGGTAAAGAAACTCCTTTCAGCTGGTTTTATCAAGCCAATACAGCATCCACAGTGGCTGTCCAACATAGTTCCCATGAAGAAAAAGAATGGTCAGATCCGGTGTTGTGTGGATTTCCGTAATCTCAACAAAGCATGTCCTAAGGATGAATTCCCGCTGCCCAACATGGACCTTTTGATCGATTCAGCTGCTGGTCATGTAATGTTTTCCTTTATGGATGGTTTTAGCGGTTATAATCAAATCTTTATGTCTCCAAGGGACGCTGAGAAGACTGCATTCCGCACGCCTATTGGGAACTTCTACTACACCGTCATGCCATTTGGACTCAAGATTGCCGGGGCCACGTACTAAAGAACCATGACAGCCATGTTTCATGATATGATGCATCGTGAAATTGAAGATTATGTTGATGATATCGTGGTGAAGTCCAAGACAAGGGTGGATCATTTTGGTATCTTAAAGAAGGTATTCAAGAGATGCCGACTGTACAAACTCAAGATGAATCCTCTCAAATGTGCATTCGGAGTTTCAGCTGGCAAATTTCTGGGTTTCTTGGTACACCAGCGCGGTATCGATGTTGATCCAGCAAGGGCATCTGCCATAGCCACTATGAAGCCACCAACTACACACAAAGAGCTGAAGCGTTTCTTGGGCAAGCTGTCATACATAAGAAGGTTTATTCCTGGTCTTGCAGCTGTAACTTCTGCTTTTGCACCACTCTTGAAGAAGGGAGCCCCATTCCATTGGTCTACCGAATGCCAAGAAGCCTTTGAAAAGGTACAAGACATCATGACTAAACTCCCTACTGTTTGTGCACCTATTTCTGGAAAACCTCTTTGGCTCTATTTAGCTTCAAATAGTCAAGCAATTGGGCTTTGATAGCCCAAGAAAATGATAATGGGGTTGAACAACCCATCTATTATGTTAGCCGTACTCTCAAGGATGCAGAAAGCCGATTCTCGGGGGCTGAGCGATCTTGCTTAGCTCTAATTTATGCTTCTCAAAGGCTCCGACACTACTTTCTAGCTCACAAGGTCCAACTAATGACAAGATCTCATCTTATTAGAAGCCTGCTGCAACGGCCTGTGCTGTCTGGCAGACTAGCACAGTGGCTTCTGCAGTTGTCACAATATGAGATTATTGCTGAAACACCAACTGCTATTAAAAGTCAAGCCATTGCTGATCTATTGGCTCAATTTCCTGGGGAAGATAACTCACTCATTTCAGATGAAGTACCTGAGGAAATCAATGAAGTATTCTTGGCAGGTTTGGCAGATTCTGTTTGGACCTTGAAATTTGATGGCTCATCAACTGCTACATCAGCAGGAGCCGGTATTGTTCTTTACAAAGATGATGGGGAAGCTGTAACAAAGTCTTTCAAATTTGATTTCCCTTGTTTCAACAATGCAGCTGAGTATGAGGCTTACCTAGCCGGATTGGCAATAGCATATGAAATGGGAATCAAGAATTTACAAGTTATTGGCGACTCCAACCTTGTGGTTTGTCAAGCCTGAGGAGAATTCTCACTTAAAGAACCATCTTTGGCACCTTATAGAGCTCTGGCACAGAAATTTGAAGCAAAATTCAACACTTTTGAGATAGAACATGCCCAAAGGAACGAGAACCGATATGCGGATACCTTGGCTACTTTGGGATCTCAAATAACTTTCGAAGGTGAAGAAATGGATGTCACCATCTGTAAAAAGATAGAGCCTATCACCGAATCTTTGAAGAAAGAATTTGAAGAGCTGTCCCCAGATCAAGAAGACTAGCGAGTACCAATCAGAGCCAAGCTCATGTCTCCTGTTGTTGCGGCAGACTTAAGAGAAACCAAGGATTACACTTTGATATCTGGAGATCTTTATCGAAGACTGCCTGGAGGAGTTTTGGCAAGATGCATAAGCATTGAAGAAGCAAAGGAAAAGCTGTCTGAAGTCCATGAGAAAACTTGTGGAGACAGAGGAGCTATTAGCCTCTACCGCAGACTTCAGCGGCTGGGATATTTTTGGCCAAACATGAGTGCAGAAGCAGCAAAGATACAGAGCCAATGCCCAACTTGCCAATTCCATTACAGCAATGAAGAGGTATGTGCAACTTTTGTCTCTACTGATTGGCGCACACCATTTTTAGAATACTTGCTTGAAGGAATTTTGCCATCAAACCCCAAGGATGTTTATCACCTTAAAAGGCTAGCCTTGAGGTATTTTGTGGAAGGAGGAACTCTCTTTCGAAAAGGCTTTCATGGAGAGCCACTTAGATGCCTTAGCCTATCGGAATCCCAAATGGTCATGAAAGAAACTCATGCGGGAGAATGTGGGGAGCATTAAGGAAAAAAGAGGCTCTACCAATGTTTGCTTACACTCGGTTATTATTGGCCTACAATGAAGAAGGATGCGGCAGATTTTGTGAAAACATGCCATACTTGCCAAGTCCAAGCCAATTTGATCCACACTCACCCAACTAGTCTCCAAAATATGGCTACACCTTGGCCATTTCATACTTGGAGGCTAGATCTCATCGGCCCTATTAATCCGGCCTCCAGTGGTTACATTTGGATTCTTGTAGCTACCGAGTACTTTACAAAATGGGTAGAAGCCATCCCTCTTCGAAAAGCAACGGGTGCTGCAGTTTCAAACTTCATTCGAGAGCACACAATCACTCGTTTTGGCATACCATATAAGCTCGTTATCGACAATGGTACTCCATTCATAAACAAGGATGTGCGAGAAGTGCTAGAACATTACCGAGTCAAGCATCGATGTTCCACACCTTACTACCCTCAAGATAATGGGCAAGCTGAAGCCACAAACAGAATGTTGCTGCGCATCTTAAGCAAAATGGTGTTTGATTATGGGAATGACTAGAAAGCCCATCTGGCAGATGTCCTCTGGGCATACCGAAGTTCACCCAAGACAGCAACAGGTTTTACGCCCTTCTCACTTGTTTATGGCACTGATACTATTTCTCCTACTGAATTGGTTGTGCCTAGCCCAAGAGTAATGCAAGGGAGTGAATTGGAAGTGGATGCTAACATATGTGCTGAAGCACGTATGGCAGATCTGGAAGGACTTGATGAGGCAAGGGATTTGGCTAAAGCAAAAAGCCAAAGGAACTACCAAAAGATGGCTAATGTTTACAACAAAGTCCTTCGAGTCCGGATCTTTGCGGAGGGACAAATGGTTTTGAAAGCCGCAGAATTTGTAAGGAGAAACCTCCCATCTCCATCCAAATTCTCCCCTAATTGGGATGGACCATACATCATCCAAGAAGCACAAGGAAGTGGCTACTACAGGTTGTCTAAGTCTGATGGGACTGCCTTAGTAGATCCTATTAATGGAAAGTGGCTGAAACACTATTACTCGTAAGATGCATTCCAGCAAATCTGCATTATGTATCTTTCTTCTTCTGAAATAGCTTGTAAGCATTTTATGCTAGGCTAAGAGTAATAGGAGTTAAAATGCCATTCTTTTGTATTTCAAAATATGTCAATCTTTTGTACAATGCAATTCAAGCAAGTAAAGTTGACAAAAGTCAAGTCTCATTGCTCACAAGTAAACATACTTAGCAAAACATGTACCCAAAAACAAAATGGGACCAAGTTTCATTGTTAAAGCCTGTACACGGCTAATACATTGCAAAAAAAAAGGGGAAACAACAAAAAGAAGAATACAGCGGGTGATATGCTCAAGCCAGCAAGCCGTGGAGAGCCGATTCTGCATGAGATTCTGCAAAAACCCTTCTGGCAGAAGCCAAGTCCCACGGGTTTGGCGCAACCATGTTCAGAGCATCTCTCAATGCAGCAACACGAGCCTCCGCTGCTCTAAGTTCAGCCAAGATCCTCCTATTGAATATGTCATGAGCCAGCCTCCTCAGATAATCAAGGATAAAACCGAACTTAAAGCCACCTTCAATTGCCTCTTGAACCACGGCTTTCCATTCAAGGATGTGGATTTCGGTAATATCCTCGAGTCTTGTATGCTCCATATGGGCAAGTATACAACAAAGGAGAGTCAGCAAAGAGCTTCCCACATGCACACCAAGTCTGAAATACGACGAGCAACTGCCGTACTTTTCCCATAAGGCTTTCAAGAACCGAATTCCCCCTCGTGGTACTTGGAAGATTTCAAAGTCAGCTTTCACATCATCAAAGGTCCAGAAATGCTCAGCGTGACGGGAACTGAACGACATGCGATCAAACTCTCGAAAAAAAGCATCCATGTCAGTAAGAACAGAAGACCCCAATGTGGCGGACCTGGCAGCAGACAGCAACCCTGGCTGACCTCTGATGGCAGACTCCACTGCTGCAGTCTGATGCCTCCTTTCCTCTTCTGCAACAGCTTCAGTGCCACTTCCAGCTGCAGAAAAAATAAAAGAAACGAAGAAAGAAATTAGCTAAACAAAGCACAACAATACTAGTGAAGGCGAAGAAAGTAAACAAGTAAGTAAAATGCTTAATTGACACTCTTTTACTAAAAAGCCGCACTAGTTATAAAATTATTCTTGAAATGGTTAGGCCATTTGGGGACAATAAATGGGTATTAACCCATGTTCACCAAGCTCACCTAACAAACAAAATGGGGAACAACAACTGGGCATTAACTCAGGTTCACCCAACGGGGAACGACAACTAGGCATTAAACTAGGTTCACCCAACAGCGGACGACAAATGGGCATTAACCCATGTCCACCGGTTTACCTAATGGACCTAATGGCGAACGACAACTGGGCATCAACCCAGGTTCACCAAATGGGGCATGACAAATGGGTATTAACCCATGTCCATCGAGTTCAGCCAATTAGGCCTGGATGGTGAACAACAACTGAGCATCAACCCAGGTTCATCGGAAGGGGGACAACAAATGGGAATCAACCCATGTCCATAGAGCTCGCCCACTACATCAAACGGAGGACAACAACTGGGCATCAACCCAGGTTCACCGGATGGAGGACAACAAATGGGAATTAACCCATGTCCATACACAAAGGAGGACGACAAATGGGAATCAACCCATGTCCACCAAGCTCATCTTATTAGGAGTATGAAGCCACAAAACAGTGGGCAAAAGATGGGACAAGACCTACAAAACCCATTGATGCTGGGTTCACATGATCATAAAAGGATGTGGCCACAACATGGTGAACAATAAGTGGGAATCAACCCACGTCTACTGGGCTCACCTAACTAAAAGAGGTTGTGAAAACAGCATACAACGGGTGGGAAGTCGTCCTATCTTTACTAGGCTCATGCTTCCACAACAGCAAATTTGAAGCTACCAAATGGCAAGTAACAAATGGGCATCAACCCATGTCTGCCAGACTCACACAGCAGTAACAACAACAAAAGACAACAAATGGGAATCAACCCATGTCTATTACATCTATCAAGACTTGGTTTTATGGTCATAGGCAATAAGTGAGCATTAACTCATGTCTAAACAGTCCATAATCGAGAAATAAGAAATATGCATATACAAGTTCTACACATGGCAAGCAAATGATCAAGTCATGTCTATACATTTCAAGAAATCTCTGCCATCAAGCAAGAGCAATGGCAAGATATTCATGAAAGGCCAAATACCTATTTCGGTTGGGCTTGCATGAGCTGTAACAGGAGCAGTGACCCCCATATCTGCTGCCTGAGCACCAGCTACATGATCTTCTGTCTCAACCAAGACCTCATCATAGCTATCATGGGCGTCTGCCATGTCTATATCATCTACAGGGTCTTAGGCCAACTCCTCTTCTATAACTGGAACATCACTGCCAGGAATGACATCTGCCTGAATAGGATCTTCACTGGCAGCAACTTCTGCATGTTCAATTTGAGTCACACCTGCACCAAAATCTGTATCAATCACAAGATTCTCATCAATTGGTATACTCTCAACAAAATTATTACCTTCCGGAATATCAGGGACATGTGCAGGACCCTCCTCACCAACAGGGATTTCTTCAATAGCTGTTGGAACAACTTCGCCTTCTTGAACAGTTGCTGCAGCAGAAGCTTCAGCAGCTGTGGTTATGGGTGTAGGAGCAGTACCACCAGACTCAGGGAGAGGACTTGGAGGTGTTGGTACCCTTACTGTGGCTGAAACAGTCCTCTCATAATCTGTAGACATTATGCTCCCCCTTCGAGTTCTCCGAACATATTGGCGAGTGGAAGGACTTGAATCAAGCAACGAGGGGTCCACACGGCTGCCACTCCCAGAAGGGCCACCTTGTACAGTTCCACCACTACTAGTTATAGCTATTGGTGTGGTCTCCATAACTTTCTCAGCACGGGTAACGACTCCAACAGTCGCGTGTTCTTCAACAGCTTCTTCTGCAGATATGGGTCTACTGGCAGATGCAACAGGGGTGCTATCAGATGAAGCTTCTGCAGCTTCTAATTCACCCATGGACACCTCATCATCTTCAGTACTGGTCCTTGTTTCCACATTCTTCTCCCCAGAAGAAGTACCTGAAGCAGCGCCAGTATCAATAGAGCTGATGTCAGCTGCAAAATCATCTGCATCAGAGACAGTCTCTGCTGCACCAGTTTCAGTATCCTCTCTTTCAATCTCTTCTGCAGCAGCTCCAGATGGATCACTGCTGGATGATGAACTATCTAAATCATCCTACAAAAAAGAGGAAAGGAAAAGCATGAGGGCACCATTTTACTGAAAGCAAAGTACAATAGCTAAATGCATACCGGTATTTCGATCAGAACACGACTAGACGTGTCAGCTCTTTGCTTAGACTGCCACAAAACAGAAACCACATCAACATCATGAGGAAAATATATCAATTGGCAAATAAAGAGACAAGAATAAAAACACTTACTCTTTTCTCAGAGTAAACAACGCCTCGAGATGACTTGCGCGCGGCAACGCGTGCAGCAATGGATGATGGTGCACTTGGAAAAGCTGGAGGAACAAAAGTCCTCTTCCCAGCTCTAGTCTTTCTCACTGGCTTCTTACTTACAGGGGCAGAAACCCCTTGAGCAATATCTTCTCCAGCCAGTGGAGGACTCGTAACAGCAGTTTTCAAAACTAATACTTCTTTGCTGCCCTTCATGGCACTTGTTTTCTTTTTCTTAGAAGCTTGAGCAGGAGAATCCTTACTTGGAGCTTCTCTCTTCTTGGATCTACCGGGTTGTTTCCTTTTAACAGCAGGAGTACCAGCAGAGGCAGTCTTCCTTCCCCTGCTGGATGGCACTTTTCCAGGTGCAGAAACATGTGGATGGTCCCTCAGCCACAAGGGAGGGTGATGATTGCCATGTATCACCCATTGTGAGTTTTCATGATGCCATACGGCGTAGCCCAAACTTTGGCGATCCACGTAGGTAGTCATGGTATTGGTGGCCACGAACAAACGGGGAAGAGGCAATGGGGAAGTATATGACTCCAGCAAATGAGAAATATCTCCCCTCCCGCTATTTCTAAACTCCACCATTGCAGCCATTAGCCCTCTCCAATAATTGCTCATACCTGTGGTATAGACACCAATTCTATCACCACTAGGGACTATAACTCGAGGAGCAATACCGCTCCAATAAGCAAAGGCCCTAACTCTCAGAAAAGGGTTAATAGTAGGAATTTCACCTGCTGCAACCCCCATAATAGCAGGTATCTCTTGGTCAAATCCAAATTGTTTCTTCACTCTATGAGCACTATAAACCGTGAATTGAAGTCCGCCAGAAGACAGTACTAGCAACCAGCCAGCGTTGGTGGCAGAAAGATAGGTCAGAGACCCTATATCTCCAGCAATAAGGGTGTAGTCTTGAGCTTCTATATTGGAGAACCCAGGCATCACCGATTCATACACAAATCCGCGATGAGACACTCCATATGGTCTCCAGCAGATTTTACTCTCACTATCCAAGGAAGGTACCATGCCATGATCGTAAAATTTGTTACCCACCCAACGATACACAGCAGGTACATCCCCCTGAAAATCACCGACATTGGCTACAACTCCCTCCGGCATCGATGCAAATTTGTTTTGAGCTTCGTAGGGTTTCTTACCTTTTTTTTATATACTCTAAGGCGTGCTCCCAAGGGAACGTGTGCATTATGGATGAATTGAAAGCCGTAGTGACAATGTGGCAAGATGCCCCAACTAATTCCTTAGCGTGCAGCATATCCAATTGAGTATAAAGTTGCCCCAACAGCAAGGGGCAAGGGGAAAACAAGTGCCTGCAGCAATCTTAACAGCAAGGGAAAAATACAGGGGTTTAATTGAATATGCAGGATGCTCACCAAAAATACATTTGCTGAGCCAGTACGCCACAAAAGCGGCTCTCCGAATTGAAGCATCATCAACCATGTTGAAATGTTCCATCCACGGATTAAACCTCGCAGCTTGAGTCCCTAGGGCAATATTCTTTCGCCCAATGTAATCTACCAGAGCAGCTTCTATCCTTGATTCTTCAGGGGAAAGTTCAAGTTCTGCTGGGCCTTGATCACCCAGTATTGGCAACAGCCAATGGTTTTCTACATCTTCCAATGTAACAGTTAACTCCCCGTGAGCAAAAAGAATGTGTGCATGGATCGGCACCATTTCCGCACCAGCTGTCGTAATGCCTCAGTATCATGGTACATGTTTGAACACCTAGAAATCAGAATGGAACGGAGTACACCGGCTTGTTCCAAACGGTCACAAAACTCCCTATCAGCCAGCTCCGAATCTATCTAATTTGCCTACTCAATGACTCTTGAACATTGGAAATCAAAAACTAGAGGCACAGCAAGCATTTCGTTCCTTTGAATCTGAAGGTCTCGAATCTCTCGAAAATTTGGGGTCCAGGCCACATCTGCTGCGGAGTCCTCTCTGATAACCAACCACTCCTAGTCCGCCGATGGTGGTTGGAGGCTTGCTGGGACAGAAGGGAATCTCTCACCACTTCTATACCACGGGCCAACAGTGGGTCGACCCAATATGTCCTCAAGAGGCTCCGTTGACCTTGAACTGGAGTCGGAACTGTCACTATTGCCCTCTGAAACCCTCGCCGCCGCACCACCAGCAATGGAAGAACCTCCTTCACCAGAAAAAGTCCCACCACATCCTCTCCTCGTTCTCTTCGAAGAAGAAGCCATTGATGGTGAACAAGGAAGAGAAGAAGAAAGGAAAGAGAAGAAGAAGAAAAAGAGAAGGAGAAGGAAGAAGAAAAGCCTGGACTTGCTTATGCCTAGTAAGCTCTCTACATCTCGGGAATGTGGGTAACGGTTGAGTAATGAGGGGAGTCAACCGGGTGGTTGGGCCATTAAAATGGGAAATGACAGCCATTAATTCAGGCTGCCCCTTGAAAATAGGAGCCACTACCAGCAGGTATGTCCTTCCCACTCCTCCACTATTTTCCGAGAAAAATGAGCCACCATCTTTCTTTTTTGAAAAATACCCGCCAAGAAGAAAACTAAACAGTTATTTTGGCTCGCACGTGACTCACCGTGGGTAATCACGGGCTTAGGGGGCTAAATGTACATGCCCATTTTTTAACCAACATTTGATTGGGCCCCCAATAAAATATTTGGGCTTAATTAATTATTTAATAAATCAGCCCAATAAGCCCAGTCCATTAAAATACCCTAAACAACTTCCAATAAATTACTTGGGCCTATTTTTAAAGTGCTTTGACACTATTCTAGAAGCCCACAACCCGAAACATACAGCCCAATCCACTAAAACACCCTAAACAGCACCTAAAGAACCATCTAGGCCTATTTTTTAAGTGCCCCAGTATTGTTCACAAACCCAAAGGAAACTCACATAAAGCCCATGAACCCAAAGTATGCTTATGATATGATTATTGGGTTTAAGCACTATTGGATTCATTGAAGAGGACAGCTGGAGCCCAAATGTTAATAAGCCCAGCACTTAAAATAGCTGAAGACAGCCAATCCGTGGGTCCCATGAAGTCTGAACTGAAACTGACAAAGGATGGGCTGCATATCTGCTGGTGGAGCCCACGCCATGTCCTATTTTACTAAAAAAGAGAAGAACAACAGCTTCCCATCTTCTCCAACGTGACAAGAGCAACCAAGATGCCATTTTCAAATTATTCAAACATCTCCAGCTCATTCCAGCTCTTCATTCCACCGGAAACAATGAGTTCTGGTACTGTTAGCGTAGCAGACTTATGCATAACAGCTCAAAGACTACTGGCAGCAACCAAGACATATTGGAAATGAAGAAGTATGATGGAAGGCCCATAACCATGTCCATTCCGGTCCCAAAAGGACTCAGGGAGTAGCTCCCACGGCCCAGACCCGTGAGGAAGCTACTCTCCTTATGTTGATCTGACTTGAGGAGTGTGGTTTGGTGGAGGGGAGTCAGTTCCGAGATTTAGGTAACCATGAACTGCTGTCATTAGGTCTGCTGGGAGGCACAGTGATGAGTTTATGGAAACCAAGTCACAAGAGACATGCATAAACCTAACCTTACACAAAAAACCCACTAACCAAGCAATGAGTACCTCTGACAAAACCATTTCAGAGGAAAAGAAAGCCTTACCCTGACATTAGGGAAGGACCATGATTATTTTTGCTAATCAAACACTCTCTTTGACAAAACATGTCATAGAGGGTTAATTTTGAAAATCAACAAGGTTAAGGGGAAGCCAGAATCTCGGTTTAGGCAACCTTAATCACTTCTATAAATAGGACTGATTGCATTCTTAATGCATCAGATCCAACAGATCCATCAGAACCAGAACAAGAAAAACACTTCCAACAACTCAAGAAATTACCACAATTAAAACCCAAGAGAAAAGACTTTCTCTTAAATTCTTCAAGAGAGAACCTCTGAAAATAGGTGTTCTGAGATCCCTTCCAACTTAGAAACACCAATCTAAACTCAGAAATGTAATCCCATCTGAAAAGATTAGGATTCACAACTTAACCCCTTTCTCCCCAGAAAAGCTCTCCTGGCAGATGTCTGGGCAGAAATCCTGAAATGCCTATAAGGACCACAATGGTTTCCTACCACTAATTTAGCTCCACAAAAGGCCCAAACACATCCTTCTTTTACCCTTATGCATGTCTCATTGGGGCTGACTCTCTCCCACTAAGTCAACCCTCTTTTACTTTTAACAAGTTTATTACTATTCACCGGCCTTGTGGCAGATGTCAGCAGTAATGCAGAAAACATATATTTATACCATGTTGATTAAAGTTGTGCGTTTTCAAGTCCGATCCAATTAAAGAACAGTGAGAGGCTCGGCCCAACAACTGTTCTGTGGATTCCTTATTAGCAACATCACTTTGGTAAGATCTTCTCGGTCCTTGTTCACATTTATTTTGGGCTTTCATGATCTTGGCTCTCAAAAACATCTTTGGAAAGTATCCCACTAGCCCTTGGGCCAGATTTTAGGCCCTTGGTTGAATTTTGGGTTCGGCTACCCCTCTTTTAAGATCTAAGCCCACGTAGTGATCGCCCGCGGCACGCCACGTGGCACCACTGCAAAAACACCCCTCACAACTCTTTTGGGATTAATTGGGTACTAGTGAAGGTCATTGATCTTTTGTTTGGCGGGAGGAGTTGGGTTGGTAATCATTCATCAGATATATGGAACCTCGTTCCCTTATGTTTGATGTGGTTATTGTCGAGGGAACGAAATTGTCATACTTTTGAGGATGTAGATGGAGAGTGAATGATAATGGTAGATTTGAAACGACTAAGCTCGTGAGAGGTTGAGAAACTTCAAATTGCATGCAAGATGTGAAAAACACGTTAAACTACAATTGATTATATGCAGCATAGGTATAACTAATTTTGCAAGTAACGAAGTAGGTTTCAGTCAGTGGCAGCGCCACGTTGAGGGGGTTCACAGAGTTCCTAGATATTTTTTTTCTTTTGGTAAAGAAAAAAAAATAAAAGTATATAGGTAATTTTTTATTTTGTTAAATATTTATATAGTTACTGAAGCTCTTGAAATAAAATATTGAACCCCCAAACTTAAAATCTCATTAGACTCAGTTCATAATTAAACTCTTAAAAAAATTACAAAGTTAAAAAACAACAACAATAACAAAAATAGCCAAAATAATTACAATTCGTTATCAATAATCCATTTTTTTGTCAGCCCAATAAGATTTCATTCAATTAAATTAAAAAAAAATCTAAATTTACTTACCTTAGAACATTCACAAGCACCT
This sequence comes from Fagus sylvatica, assembly GCA_907173295.1. Taxonomy (NCBI): domain Eukaryota; kingdom Viridiplantae; phylum Streptophyta; class Magnoliopsida; order Fagales; family Fagaceae; genus Fagus; species Fagus sylvatica. Next base: position 50,072,376 of record OU015761.1, read on the forward strand.
AAACCCCAATTTAAGATGTGCCTAATATACTAAAAAAAAGAAGAAGAAAAAAAGACTCACATTGTATTGGATGGATGGACTCTATAGTTGAATACTTTGTAATCTTGTTATTTTTCATTTACACTTTATTTGTTTAGTAAAATGTCTCAATGAAAGAATTAGTAGATTATAGGTGTATTTTTTGGTTTATGAATTTGATGTTTTAATAATTTGGTGTTGTTGAACACTATTTATGTTTTGTGAGGTAAGACCTTATTTCTTTGGATACTCTTTGTGAGTAGTTAATTAATAGTTTAAGTGGTTAGTGTATCTAATTTAACTAATTATAAATTCATAGTTTAATTAAATTTAGTTTTTTTTTTTTTTTGTCTATTTGTACTCACATCACATGTCAAATACTTTATAGTTTATCCTTCACTTTTTTGGTATTACTATGGGCAAATTTTTTTTATAAGGAAAAAAAAATTTATGATGTCGATATATTCAAGTTTTTTAATGTACCTGAAAAAATTTTCTGAAGCCGCCACTGGATGAGGATGAAGCAGGACTAGGCCAAGGTGGAATCATGATGCGAGTTAAGCTTTATATATTCATGCTGGCTTATGTCTTATGAGCTACTAGATAGATGGTAATACAGAGAATTGATTATGTAGGATTGTGGACCCGACAATCTGTGGTCAGTAACAAAGGTTGCTGACAATAGTTTATATTTTAGTCAAATGGAGGGAGAACTCTTTTAAGTATGATTTTAGTATATTTTAACCCCTCTCTCTCTCTCTCTCTCTCTCTCTCTCACGTTTCTCAATTTTCTTTTCAGATTTATTTTTAATTGTGCATTAAGGTTCCGTTTGTTTCGCTGTAAAATATTTTCTATTTTAAAATGTTTTTAGATGAAAATAATTTCAGGAAAAATGATTTTATTATTTTTTTTTCCGTATTTGGTTTAATTCCGGAAAATGTTCCGGAAAATATTTTACAGTGTTATGCGAAAGATAGAGCAGAAGGGGCGGAGGGTGAGACATGCGTTTTTGGAAAATGGTTTACGAAAAAAT
>OU015761.1:50082153-50172163 GCA_907173295.1 Fagus sylvatica
AAAAATTTGAACTTTCGTTGTCTTAAATAGAAAAGAAATGGCCGTTTTTAGCATTTAATTGCATACCATACGGAGGTCCAGGGTATCCTTAATTCCTATTGTACCTATGTCCCAGCTGCTGTTGTTTGCTCCAAGAAAAATGGACTTCAAATTAGAATCCGTAGTGGTGGCCATGATTACGCGGGCATCTCGTATGTATCCGATGTCCCATTTATCATCCTTGATATGTTCAATCTTCGGTCTATTACAGTTGATATGAATGAACAAACTGCTTGGGTACAAACCGGTGCTACGCTTGGAGAACTTTATTATAGCATATGGAAGAAAAGCAAAGTACATGGCTTCCCAGCTGGGGTTTGTCCCACTGTTGGTGTTGGTGGCCACGTGAGTGGTGCAGGATATGGTAACATGTTGCGAAAATATGGTCTAACTACGGATAATGTTGTTGATGCTAGAATAGTCGATGTAAATGGTAGAATTCTTGATAAGAATTCGATGGGAGAAGATCTTTTTTGGGCTTATGTCTTAGTGAGGCATACTAGATAGATTGGTACCGATACAGAGATGATTGATTAACAACTTCCTATTTGTACTCACATCACATGTCAAATACTTTATAGTTTATCCTTCACTTTTTTGGTATTACTATGGGCAAATTTTTTATAAGGAAATCACTTTTATTGCACGATTATTTTGTATTTTTTTTTTTAAAAAAAAATTTATGATGTCGATATATTCAAGTTTTTTAATGTACCTGAAAAAATTTTCTGAAGCCGCCACTGGATGAGGATGAAGCAGGACTAGGCCAAGGTGGAATCATGATGCGAGTTAAGCTTTATATATTCATGCTGGCTTATGTCTTATGAGCTACTAGATAGATGGTAATACAGAGAATTGATTATGTAGGATTGTGGACCCGACAATCTGTGGTCAGTAACAAAGGTTGCTGAACAATAGTTTATATTTTAGTCAAATGGAGGGAGAACTCTTTTAAGTATGATTTTAGTATATTTTAACCCCTCTCTCTCTCTCTCTCTCTCTCTCTCTCTCTCCACGTTTCTCAATTTTCTTTTCAGATTTATTTTTAATTGTGCATTAAGGTTCCGTTTGTTTCGCTATAAAATATTTTCTATTTTAAAATGTTTTTAGATGAAAATAATTTCAGGAAAAATGATTTTATTATTTTTTTTTTCCATATTTGTATTTGGTTTAATTCCGGAAAATGTTCCGGAAAAGAAAATATTTTACAGTGTTATGCGAAAGATAGAGCAGAAGGGGCGGAGGGTGAGACATGCGTTTTTGGAAAATGGTTTACGAAAAAATTAGGTGTAAACCATTTTTTAAATTTTAACAAAGGATTTTTCGGCATTTTACAGTGAAACAAACACTCGTAAATCTGAAAATATTTTATGAAAAATATTTTATAGCGAAACAAATTGAGCCTAAAATTTTTCAATGGGCAGAAAAACCAGAAAGTAAAAATCACTCTCTGCATTTTTTATTCACGTGTAGCTTTTGGGAGGAATCCTGAATTGTTTTGGGGAGGACATTGGCTTATTTTTAAATAATATAGAGGAATTTTTTTTATTTTATTATTATTATTATTTATTTTTTAATTTGGGAGGGAGCGATGGATTTATGGACCCCTACGCGAAGACTACACGTAGTTCCGCCCCAGAAACAATTATTTCTTCATTAAAAATGTAAGGATTCCCAAGACAAGCTTTTCTATAACTTATTTTGTTTTGGCTAATTGTAGTTGTTTTATAACTTGTTTGTCAAGAATGGGAAAAGACAAAGGACCAGCATGGATATCAAAATGCCCAGTTGAATTTTCTCTATGCACATCTACTGCATGTTCCTTCACAAGTAATGTAATTGTTCTATAATTTTTTTTTTTTTTTGGTGCTAATTGTAATTGTTTTATAACTTGTTTGTCAAGAATGGGAAACTGACGAAGTACCAGCGTGAATCTCAAAATGGCCAATTGAATTTTACAAGAACGGACCAATCTTAAAGCAAAATTTAGATTAAAAATTGTTTCTTTTATGTGGTAGAGAAGTTCTTCCTCTATATTAGTGATGAGATTCACAAGGATCCAACTAAGTGCAGAAAAAGAAAAAGAAAAAAAAAGTCAGAACCTATTGGCAATTTTGGCAGACCTCCTCATATCATTCTGGTGATTAAGTTTTTACAAGTTCACTACTACAAATGAATGAGATTGCTACTAATTACCATTTCATGGCTCATGTCACATAATTTGATAATTAAGAACAAAAGGAAAATCAAAGAAAGAAAATTGCAAAGAGACTAAACTTAGGAACACCAAGAAATGGGAAAATTTATCCAATTATGGTAAAATGTCACAAGTTATTTTTTATTTTGATACAATCACGCCTCATATTGAGACCATCAAAATTATTGGTTTCTTTCCTAAGCCTTACTTGGAAGAGAGAGTTGGAATGCTCTGTTCATTCCTGAAGAAATTCTGAGGATCAACAGCAGTCTTTACCTTAACCAACCTATCAAAATTTTGGTTGAAGTACTTGACCCCATAGACCTTCCCTTCTGCATAGCTACCACTGTGACTAACACCAATGTCAAGGTCCCTATAGTTCAAATAAGCACTCCTAGGATTCTTTGACACAAATGGGGTCATCAATCTGTAAAGATTCCTTATCTCTGCTGTGTTGTTATTTTCTGCCTCAATTCCCCCATCTTCCCAGGTTACCGAGTACTGGATTTTGAACAAATTCCCAGCTCGGTGTGCAAAAGCCGTTTCTGTGATGGGGATTTTGTTCATTTTTCCTCCATATGGATTGAAAACCATTCCGGGTCTTCCATTCTCAATAATTCTCTGCCATAGCCATTCCAACCTAGCTTTAGGAATCGGGGTCTGCACGTAATCTGACTTCCTCCTCACGTAATTAGCGGAATTAGGATTCCGGTCGAGCAAGAATTCAGGCGTGCCATTATTTTGATTCCACCAGAGAACAGAATCAATCCAACTCATTTCTTTAACATCTTCCTTCTTCAGGCCTAACTCAGGAAACTCCTTGCCTAACAATGCCACAACATCATCTGCTTTTCCTAGAAACTCTGCTATAATTGTAGCTTTAATAGTCTTCGCCCCCTTGTTCACTTTCGAAGTTGAAGGTTGTATCAGCATCCTCATGAAAAGGTTTTCATCTGTGGTTGGTGCAACTTGTTGCCACCGATAAACAATATCGGTAGCATTCTCTTCCAATGTCCTCTCAGCCCGGAAAACTGAAATGGTCTCTGGAACAGAAACCAAATTTATTTTGTATGCCAATATCACTCCAAAGCTAGCTCCTCCACCTCCTCTAATTGCCCAAAAAAGATCTTCTCCCATCGAATTCTTATCAAGAATTCTACCATTTACATCGACTATTCTAGCATCAACAACATTATCCGTAGTTAGACCATATTTTCGCAACATGTTACCATATCCTGCACCACTCACGTGGCCACCAACACCAACAGTGGGACAAACCCCAGCTGGGAAGGCATGTACTTTGCTTTTCTTCCATATGCTATAATAAAGTTCTCCAAGCGTAGCACCGGTTTGTACCCAAGCAGTTTGTTCATTCATATCAACTGTAATAGACCGAAGATTGAACATATCAAGGATGATAAATGGGACATCGGATACATACGAGATGCCCGCGTAATCATGGCCACCACTGCGGATTCTAATTTGAAGTCCATTTTTCTTGGAGCAAACAACAGCAGCTGGGACATGGGATTCGTTTGTTGGGGTCACAATGATGACAGGTTTTGGTGTGGATGAGGTATTGAACCGGGCGTTTCGAATGTAGGCTTGTAGCACTGACGTGTAAGAAGGGTTGTTTTGGGCATAGACTATTTTGGAGATTAGGTCTGGTTGTTTTGTTTGGTCTGATAGGCATTGGACAAAGGTCTCATAGAACTGAATTAGAGGCTGCCCATGTAGTGGAAACTTGAAGAAGAAGAAGAAAAAGAAGAGGAAGCCTAGAAAGATAATGTAATTGGTTTGACTTCCCCATTTGTGTGTTTGATTGGGTTTGATAATTTTATGGTGTTATATAGGAATTAAGGATACCCTGAATGGAAGGTAAAAGGTATGGACCTCCGTATGGTATGCAATTAAATGCTAAAAACGGCCATTTCTTTTCTATTTAAGACAACGAAAGTTCAATGTCATTTCCCTTTTTATATGTCAGTATTTGAACGCTTGATCAATATTGAGTGGCTTAGGCTATCATGAAGTGGGCCATTTATTGCTGCTGAACCTAGAGAATTGGGCTGTTATATATGGGCTCGACAGAACACGTTTGCCTAGGTTAAGCCTTTTATTAGCGTGAAGTGGGTTTTCTATAACCAAACTTAGTAAGTTGGGTTGTTCATATAGTCCTTTAGTTGAGTAGTAGGTGAGCTCTTTTGCTTGTTTTTGGGCCTTTGATCTAGGAGATGTTGGCTTAGGTTATCCAAACAACATATTTGTACCTTTTTTTTTTCTTTTTCTTTTTTTGGAGTTTTAGATAAATTCAACTTGATAAAAATGAACAAGAAGGATTTTTTTTTCTTCTCGAAATTGTTAAAAATAAACTTGTTCGTAATTGATAAAAATATAATCTAATAAGAGAATAAATTGAATTGGTTGATAAGAATATATATAATATTGTATCGTATTGCAGGGCTTTGATGTGGGCGACTTCTCTCACTCTTTCTCATGTGGTAGAATTGAGCCAATGGGACTCAAGGGACAACTTCACGACATAGAGAAGAAACAACTTGGTGAATATTCTAAGGAAGCAATCCACAAGTACAACACTGATGAGGTACGTTACGTTACATAAATCTTTTTTAAATTAATTAAATCAACCTTACCTTATTATTATTAATTTACATATTCGTTTGTACGTGTAGAACAAAAACTTTAAGTTCAAGGAGGTGGTCAAGGCAAACTCACAGGTCGTTGCAGGTTGCAACTATTATATTACCTTCAAGGCTGAGGATGCTTCTAATGGAGCTATTCAAACCTTTCAAACTTTGGTGTATAATGGAATTGGATTTCGAGAGGTCACATTTATTTGGATAAAGCCCATCTCTAATCAAGGTATTAAACTCATCATTATTCTGCTCTCAATTTCCTTTTATTGTTTTTCTTTGGTTCATCACAAAAAAAAAAAAAAAAACTAATAAGCTTGTAAGGCTGTCATATTTCATCTTAGTTGTTGATCAATTGATAAATATCACGTTTTGGTCTCAAGTACCGATACATGTTACTCTTACCATATTATAAAAAAATAAAAATAATTGTACTTACCTCTTGAAGAATGAAAGAAGCTCCATGAAACCATGAAAAATAGCTTTTGTTGTTTCCATAATCAGTGGTTATAGTTCATCTTATCTTTTCAAAGAGTGGGGAATTTTGTATGGATTTGTCGTGTGTATGCATGCTTTAAGGCTTTTGCACTTCTTTGAAGCATTCTTTGATTCACCTGAAATCTTTTTTCTTATTTCTTGTATTGGATTATGCTGTGTAGTTGTTGGTGTAAATTGAATCTTGAGTCTATACAACAATAAATTCTGGAAACAAAAAGGATTCTTAAACTTCCAAATACTCGAAAATACATTAGATTTTTGTATTAATTATGATAAATATTTACTAGAGACTTTTTTTTTTTGGGTACTTTTTAAAATTCTCACAATTTAAGTTAATAGGAGTTTGACTTGGTGGATAGGTGATGCGAATTTTTTCCTTCGAATCTGCTGGCCTATTATATTGAATTTGGTGTAGCCATCAGTCCTTAGGTAGGGTATAAGAAAGATCATAGATTGATGCTTGTAACTGGTTATCGTGAAGGGTGAATGCCTCTAATGTTGTCAAATTGTTATTCATGGTCTCTAGGACCTAGAGTTTATCAGTTTCAGAAAATGACTAGTTAAATTGATAAATAGAAGTAGCTATTTATTCCTTTGGACAACAACTTGGTATGGTAGAATTTTGTTGGGGTCATGAATGGAGAGTGGAAAGTGATTTGGTGGGTTACACGTAGGATGGTGTTGCTTGTGTCGACTTAGTGGGGGAAACGATGGATCATATATTCTTACATTGTACTGTTGCATGGGATTTGTGGAGTCTTGTCTTTAGCTCTTTTCGGATTAATTGGGTACTAGTGAAGGTCATTGATCTTTTGTTTGGTTGGAGGAGTTCGGTTGGTAATCATTCATCAGATATATGGAACCTCGTTGCCTTTATGTTTGTTGTGGTTACTGTCGAGGGAACGAAATTATCATACTTTTGAGGATGTCGATGGAGAGTGAATGATAATGGTAGATTTGAAACGACTAAGCTCGTGAGAGGTTGAGAAACTTCAAATTGCATGCAAGATGTGAAAAACACGTTAAACTACAATTGATTATATGCAGCATAGGTATAACTAATTTTGCAAGTGACGAGTAGGTTTCAGTCAGTGGCAGTGCCACGTTGAGGGGGTTAACTGAGTTCCTAGATATTTTTTTCTTATAGGTAAATAAAAAAAACCTATTATATAGGTAATTTTTTATTTTGTTAAATATTTATATATTTACTCAACTTCCTGAAATAAAATATTGAACCCCCTTAACTTGAAATCTCATTAGACTCAGTCTCATAATTAAACTCTTAAAAAAAGAAGTTAAAAAACAACAACAGTAACAAAAATAGCCAAATTAATTACAATCGGTAATCAAAAATCCATTTTTTTGTCAGCCCAATAAGATTTCATTCAATTAAATTAAAAATAAAAAAAATCTAAATTTACTTACCTTAAAACATTCACAAGCATCTAAACCCCAATTTAAGATGTGCCTAATATACTAAAAAAAAGAAGAAGAAAACAAGACTCACTTTGTATTGGATGGATGGGCTCTATAGTTGAATACTTTGTAATCTTGTTATTTTTCATTTACACTTTATTTGTTTAGTAAAATGTCTCAATGAAAGAATTAGTAGATTATAGGTGTATTTTTTGGTTTATGAATTTGATGTTTTAATAATTTGGTGTTGTTGAACACTGTTTATATGTTGTGAGGTAAGACCTTATTCCTTTGGATACTCTTTGTGAGTAGTTAATTAACAGTTTAAGTGGTTAGTGTATCTAATTTAATTAATTACAAATTCATAGTTTAATTAAATTTAGTTTTATTTTATTTTTTTGTCTATTTGTACTCACATCATATGCCAAATACTTTATAGTTTATCATTTACTTTTTTGGTATTACTATGGGCAAATTTTTTTATAAGGAAATCACTTTTACTGCACGATTATTTTGTATTTTTTTTTTAAAAAAAAAAAATTTATGATGTCGATATCTTCAAGTTTTTTAATGTACCCCTGAAAAAAATTTTCTGAAACCGCCACTAGTTGAGGATGAAGCAGGACTAGGCCAAGGTGGAATCATGATGCGAGTTAAGCTTTATATATTCATGCTGGCTTATGTCTTATGAGCTACTAGATAGATGGTCAATACAGATAGAATTGATTATGTAGGATTGTGGACCCGACAATCAGTGTGGTCAGTAACAAAGGTCGCTGACAATAGTTTATATTTTAGTCAAATGGAGGGAGAACACTTTTAAGTATGATTTTAGTATCTTTTAACCCCTCTCTCTCTCTCCACATTTCTCTATTTTCTTTTCAAATTTATTTTTAATTGTGCTTCACTGTAAAATATTTTCTATTGCAAAATATTTTCAGATGAAAATGATTTCAGGGAAAATGATTTTTTTTTTTTTTTTTTTCCCGTGTTTGGTTGCATTCCGGAAAATGCTCCATAAAATATTTTACAGTGTTATGCGAAAGATAGAGCAGAAGGGGCGGGGGGTGAGGCATGCGTTTTTGGAAAATGGTTTACGAAAAAATTGGGCGTAAACCATTTTTCAAATTTTAACAAAGGATTTTCCGGTCAATGGAAATTATTTTCCGTTTGACTATCATTTTACAGTGAAACAAACACTCGCAAATCTGAAAATATTTTTCGGAAAATATTTTACAGCGAAACAAACGGAGCCCAAATCAAAAAACTCGGCTGGACTTGGCTAGTGGTTGGTGATTGGTAAATAATAATATCGATTTTTTTATTGGGAGAGGTAAATAATATCATTAGTGAATAACCAAATAAATTAGTTTATTGGCTTTGCTATATAAGAATAAAAAAGGGAATGGTTTTTTTATTATAAAACAAAAACAAAAACAAAACAAATATTACCCAAGAAGGGATTGGACGATACCATGATAGATGAATATACTTATGCTTTAATTTCTAGCATATACTCATAATATTTAAACCAATTAGTTTGTTTTTCATATTCAAGTAGCGTAAATTCTTTCTGAAGATTTTTTTTATTTAATTCAAAAAATTTCTTTGTTTAATTCAAAAAATAATTGTTAATGTCAAAAGTTGTGAATCATAATTTAATCTCATTTATTGACTTGGTGAAATATTTTGATTTATTGAAATTTTGTACTGATCCTAAGGTAGAATAGAAAGGTGTATCAACTACATTCCCTCTATTAATACCTTCTAAATTTGTTTCAACTTTCAAGATAGTGTAAATTTCTTTTTCTTTTCTTTTTTTGGTAAAAGGTGAATAGCATAAATTAAGAGATAAGCAACGAGTTACATAGTCTATTACAAAACAACCCCGAAAAGATCCTTATCTAACAAGGGAATAACATCCCCGCGGGGGGTTGGGGGGGAGGGGGAGGGGAAGGGAATACACAACAAAATCCTGCTCCAAAGAAGTCCCCAATTTTGCTAGAGCATCAACACAAAAATTTGCCTCCCGGTAGTAGTGCATCACCTTGGATTGGGGCAATTGTCTAAGCAACTTCCTACAGTCATCAATAAGAAGACTAACATCACTATGGCAATCATAGTTATTAGTAATAGCAGTTATAATAAGTTTAGCATCTAGTTCAACTTCAACAACAGCTAATTGCAATTGGTGACAAAGAGTGAGGCCATCTCTCAGGGCCCATAATTCGGCAGCTTCACTAGAGGTAATACCAATCTTCCTAGAGTAAACCATGATCCATTCCCCATCGCTATTCCGTATGAGACCACCACTACCAGCAAGACTTGAACTCTTGATACAAAACCCATCCGAGTTAAGTTTGCTCTAGTTAGAAATAGGTTTCTCCCATCTAACCGGAATACTCCTAGAAATTTTGTCCACAGAATCCTGTAAGACACAGCTGCTGAATTCAACCACCATATTTTCCACAATACAGTTAAGAGTTGGGTTAGGGTCAATGTTTTGGAACACAAATTTGTTTCTTTGGAACCAAAGGTGCCAAATGCCAAAAAGGAAAAAAGTGCTCCAGTCGAAAGGGTTGATCTGTTAATTTGGTGTGATTGCAAGCATTCGTCATCAGCCAAGACAAGCAATCCGAATCAAAGAAGAGAGAATTTTGAGGCAAAATACCAGCTTCAATCCAAAACCGGCGAGATATAAAACAATCTCTAAGAACATGAAGAATATTCTCATTTTTTTCCTGGCAAATTTCATAAATTGGGCTTTCCACTATATTTCGACAAAATGGCACATCCTTCACTGGAAGACTCCCATGGAAACATTTCCAAACCATAAATTGAATCTTAGGTAGAATTTTCAGTTTCCAAATCCTTTGACCCGAGAAGTCAAAGTAGTCATTCTTCTCATTGAGAGCCAGGGAATAGGCATTCCTGGAATCAAATTCCCCATTGCTAGAAGAGCACTACACTAAGGCATTATCTCCAACAATGCTTTGTCTAACAGCCAAAGCTTTGATAGAGAGCATCACATATTCAAGGAGCACAAAAGACAACCTATGAAAGTTCCAAATTCCATTCTGAAAAATGTTGTTGATGCAGATGCTTTCCTCTCCCAAATTAAGAGGCCCATAAATTAGACTTCTGATATTCTCCTGAATAAGCCATTTATCAAACCAGAAGTTGAGTGTTGAATTGGTTCCAGGGACCTATCTCGATCTCAAAGTGCAGATATTATCCCCTTTGCAAATAGTAGTCCATGTTCTAGACAAGGCATGCTTCCTAGGTTTAGGGCCAGAAAGATACTTGCACTTGAGAACTTCAAGCCCACGGCTCATGAGGGTTAGACCGGAATCTCCAACAATGTTTAGCTGCCAAAGCTAGATTCTTGGGTTTAGCTGCCATAACACCCAAACCACCTTCAGACTTATGTTTAGCAACTTTCCTCCAGCTGACTAAGTGAGTCTTTTTCTTTACATCTGTGGTTCCCCAAATAAAATTTATGTTGATACGATCAAGAGCTTTTAAAGTTTTCCCTGGAAACATAGTTCCTTGCATTACATATGAAGGAATAGCAAAAGACACTGCCTGGGTTAGGACCAGTGTAGATTTCTTAGTCTATCGGTTTCTGATTTTGAATTTAAATTTCTAAGTTCGTTTAACCTATCTATGTTTGTGTCATCATCTACTTTAATTTGTAATCAGGGGTGGAACTACCAGCTCCGCAATTTAAAAAAAAAAAAAAAAAAAAAAAAAAAAAAAAAAAAAAAAAAAAAAAACTCTTTTATATATTTTCAAGGTATACTTTTTAATAAGTATCCTCCATTCATTATAGATTACAAGAATACATATCTTCTATCCACTTTTTGTGTTCCACTTTATACTCCACCAATTATAACTCACCACGTGTTTTTTTTTATTTCCTTATAAAATAACTAAGATTTAAAATAAAAAAAATCAAACATAATCTTACACATGGTATATTATAGTTGGTGGAGTAGAAAACAAAAAGTGGGATAGAAGATATTCATTCCAGATTACAACCCCCGGTGCCCCATATTTATAGTAGGTATATTTAGTAATTCAAGTTAATTTTTTAAGAGATATCCCCCCTTCTTTGATCATCAAAAAAAAAAAAAAAGCTATCCCCCTTCATTGACAGATTTCAACCCCCAACCTATCTTTGGCTCTCCCTACAAACCCCTCCCACTTTTTTTGCTTTTATCCAATTGTTACTTTTAAATAATCATTAACCAATGGATATTTCATTTCCCACACATTTTTTTGCTAAGTCCCACATGTTAACTACAACAGCTAATGAGCCAATTCATTACGTTTTGAAGTTTTTTAATATTAGCTTCCATAAAGCTATTGCAATTTACAATTTTACACTACTCTACAGCCATCCCAATGCTTCTCTTTTTCTTTTTCTTTTTTGTTCTTTTTTTTTCTCTGCACTCTAAATTTCCATGAATGACTGCATAAATTTTTTCTTGAATTTGAGAATGAAGGCCTTTTCTTCATAGTTAACAAATGGGTTAGTAACTGGGGCTCGGCATTCACCAGTGACAAAGGCTAATTTTTTAGCTTTGACCCCCCAAACAAAAATTCATGGTTCCACCCCTGTTTGTAATTCACACTTGGTGAGAACTGAAATTTATAATCCTCTTGGAAACCCAGGCCTAAGAAAAGCTTTCACAGGCCACAGGATTAGAAAGAGTTAAACCAAGTAGAAAATTAGAGAATAACAAAAATGGGAGGAAAAGAGTGCTAGTCACCAAATCTAACTCCACCGCTTTAGCTTTAGCATCCAAGCGCCTAAAGAAATCCAGTTTCTGTAGACCATAAATGGCATTGCCAGACTATAATCCAAACTGGATGCTGGCTGCCAACACAAGATGACCAAGTTCCATTAAAAGCAAGAAACTAACAATTAAAATATGACACTAGGAAAATTTACAAGACTGCATGAAAGCACAAACCCTTAGTGGTGAATGGTGATGGCATTGATTTCCCACAAGAGCAGATTGAAAATACACAATCCTAGGAGACTACTGAACAACATGTATGATTAGGAAGCAACAAAATGGAATCAACATTAATTAAAACACCACATATGTTTTTGCATTTGAACCCCGACAGTAATGCAGCCTGACAATACATTTAATCTAAACTCCAATGACAAGAAAATATATTAAAAAATACACAAGTCTGTTGACACCCCTATTTGCAACCATTAATTTTATTTTTTTACACTTTAGTGCATAAAGGGTAAAATGGTAATTTCATAAGTTTGAAAATTCAATGTTGGTCCATAAATTTAAAATCATATTTTAAGTAATCAAAATTTGAATTAAAAATGAGGCTCCGTTTGTTTCGACGAAAAACGGAGCCTGAGAGTGCATTTTTCAGATTGGAAATCGGATTAAAAACCAAGATTTTATTAAGGAAATAAATTTGATTGGTTGAAATGATATTTATCATAAGCTCACATGCATAGGATTACTTGTTAATTAATTTGATTGTTCCTCTAAAGGATTCAATTAAAATCAAGTAATAAATAATTCCTATTGGTTTAGAATACCTTCAAATGGTAAGTATTCATGCACAAGATATTTATCAAAGGATAATTTTTAAATTGATTTATTTTTAACTAATGGGATAATTATTTTGACTAATAATTATCATATTAATTATTAATAAATTGATTAAAATCAAGAAATCTCGAATTCAGCCAAATAAGGACTTATAAATCCACTAGAAGTTGACAAAAGGTGAAAAAATCCAGAATTATCCAAAGCCCAATTCGAATTTGGATTCCAGCTTGTACACTGAATCGGTATTTCGACAATAACTTTTGACTTAGTTATCCGATTGAGTTGATTCAAATTGGGCTGGAAAGATGACATGATGGGATACAAATATGCGTCTAATGCCCATATCCAAATTGGGACATTTAGAGGGTCAAAACGGGCCCACAATCAGGGCCTAAAAATCAGTTAGAATTTCGGGATTTTCATAAAGTATATCCAATTTCCAAAACCCTAATGCACTCCCATGAGGTCCAGAACGTGGGTAGGTTCATTTTAGAGTTGCCATATAAATAGAAAATATTCTCTTTTTAACAAGAGGTTGGAAAAATTAGTCAGAACAATCCTAAACAAAATTCAAGAGAATTTTTGCAAAGGGTTAGACTTTGGAATAGGAACACAAATGTGTTCTTATATTCAAGTCTAGAGATTACAAAAGCTATTTTTTGTAATCTCTATTTCCACTCTTTCAATTCCATTTTTAATCTCTTTTAATTAAATTTAACAGTTTTTTTTCAAGAAACAATTTTCAAGACCAGGTGGTATTCTCAATCAAGAGGCCGCATCCCATCACAATCAAATTCAATTCGGGACACTCATTCAAGAGATTGCATCCCAAAAGATACAATCATCTCTTTTTTAATTTAATGCAGCAACTTTAATTGTGTAAAATGCATGATTAGGTTTTAATTTGAATTGCTTGATTAATTTTTAATGTACAATTGCTAGATTGCATTGTTTTCGGTTTCTGTTTTATGAATGATGCAAATCTGAATTTTCGAACATGTTTTACTAAAATTACAGCAACTTTAAATTTTATTTTTCATATGAGATGTGTGCCTAAATGATTTTAATTGCTTGATGATTGATCACTATTTAATTTTTCATTGCATGTACTATTATGATAATATGAATTAAATGCGAATATGGTTTACTTGAGGTTGTGAACTTAGACTAATGGATCCTAAGAGACTGACCTAGGTCAGGTTGGATGGGTGCCTAACACCTTCCCATCCAATCCCCTAGCCCCCGAATCCTAATCTTAGGGGAAGATTAGATTAGTTTATGTATCTTATTTACTTTCTTTTTTAGATTGTATTTAAGACCAAAGCCTTGTATTTTGTTTTCTTAGATTGTATCTAAGGCAAAATATTGTAATTTATTTCTTTTCCAAACCACTGTATTATTTATTCAATCAATAAAAGATTACTTTTTTCTTAGCTTTTTTTTTATAAAAGTTTGGTACCGACTCCATTGTAATTTCCGCTAGTGATTAAAATAGAAAACAGTGTAAGTAACCATTTTTTAGAATCATGTTGAGACCCTCATCTAAAAAGGGATGGTTTTAGGGTCGTGGTTCTCACAAAGTCTTCATAAAAAAAAAAAATGATTACAAAGAAAAAAAAAGTGTGAGAAAATCGATCAACCACCCTGAGGGACCAAGTAAGTAGTTAAGGGAGAAATGAATACAATATCAAGAGGAAATTAAGTAATAATTTAAACAAAGTGATTAAGAAGCAAACAAAAAAAAAGGACAGAAAGATAAGATTAAGTCAACAACCATGAATGAATAATATATCTAGGGTCATTCTACAATACCTGCACTTTTTTTGTGGGTATGTTACCCACTCAATTGGTGTCCATCAAATGTGATATAAGTACCATCATATGTGATGTTGGTACTATACAATGTATTGTTGATACTATCTGTTTTTTTTTATATATATTAAATTTAAATAATAAATAAAATTTAGGGTATTAAGCAATGTGATGATAGGTACCATCATGTGTGACATTGGTACCACCAATGTGAGATTTTATCTATGAGAAGTACCGTACCCATATGGGTATTGTAGAATTACCCACTATATCTACTATCCAAAGGATATAAAATACAATATAAACAAAGCTACTATACATAACTACAATCCAAATAAAACTTTTAAGTGAGAATTTTTATTTTTATTTTAAGAAAAAAAAAACTTCCTGATTAAATTTTTTTTTAATCAAATACTTCAACCGACACTTTAAGAAAGGAGAAAATTTACATTCATCTGCTCTTTTAATGAATAAATCACTCAGATGCCAAGCCCAGGAAATACAATTGCAGGCTGATGTGCATAAAAAATCACACAAGCAGAAACAAATCACCCAAAAAAAAAAAATCCAACTCCTCGTAAACAATAAGTAGCACTGCGAGCGGGGGCGGGGGAGGCATCACCCGCCCCATACTCGACCCGGATATCTATAATTACCCACAAATTTTTTAACCCTACTTACCCACTAACCCACATATAAAATCTTATTTATAATTTTCTCATTTCTTAATCCTAGTTGCAGCTGCTACTGCCAACCTATTTCCATATTTCCAATGCTCATTTCTAATGGAATATTTTTCGTTCCATGTAATTTAGCCAAAAGGAGCGAAACAACAAAAAATTGATTAGTAAGGAATTCATATTGGGGCGAGATGAGACAGGTACCATGTGCACGTCATATTCATCTTCCTATCATTAAGCCATGTCATACTCATTTTTCTTCAAAATATTTTTTTCCCGTTTTCTACTTTTGTCCCTTCTCCAAAAAAATTAATTGTCATCACCCTTTAATTATAAGCTTAATTATTGTTTGTCATCTACCCTTGATTAAGAGCTTAATTGTTGTTTTGATTTAAAAATTATGTGTAAATATGTCTTACTTTGGATTTAAGTGATTCCTCCTAATAAACTAATATGCCATGTTAAGGAAATTCAGTATAATTTTTTTCTTCTTAAAAATAAAAGGATAAAACTTAGATGCAGTTCTTTAAGTTAGGTACATTAGGTTCCCCAATTGAATTCAAACACATGGTTGCATTAACCAATGAAACACAAACAATGTTATCTTTTTTAAGAATATTTAAGTTCAATGTATTTGAATTCAACTAGGAACTCAACATACTTGATCTAAGGAATCGTACCTAAGTTTTACCTAAAATAAAATAAGATTAATACCATTTCATATAGGGACATACATGTGGAATAACAATGACTGCTTAAATTTTACATTCTTTCAAGTAAAGAGATAAGATTTATATGGGATTTAGGGCTAATACTAATGTACATCCCTGGAGGATAGAACCTGAATTGTTTGAGTTTTCAGCACACCATTACTGTTATAACCAAATGGCTCTTTAGTTTCTGAAACGCCAAACTCCTCAATCTGTCCTTTAAAACCAATATTTTCATGTTTCAAAATGATAAAACAATTATTTTTCTCCTAACTAGATGCTCGGGCTCTTTTTTTCATTCAGGAGTCTTTTAAAGAAACATGAAATTTAAAAGAAAAAATATATATATTAAAAAGACTCCAGATCTCCGAGTTTTTTTCTTTTTTTTTTCACCAAAGACTCCCAGGAGTCTTTTAAAGAAACATGAAATTTAAATAAATAAAAATTTAACTCAAAGACTCCATAGCAATGAATCTTTTTTCTTTTTATTTTTCTATTATTTTACTCCTGAACTTCGAGATTTTTTTTTTTTTTTTTTTTCACCCAGTCTTCTTACAAATTTACACCAACAATGGTGGGGCTACATACTACTCAATGGGGTCATCCCATTGAATTTATAATATATTTTTTTCTTAGGTAAATATATTTGAAGTATAGGGTATTTAAAAATTGATCCCACAGAAAAACGAGAAATCCAGACAGAAGGCAGAGTTAATAGTACTAAGATTATTATATTTAACTCTATTTTATAAACCTTAGGGCTACCTACCTGGCAAAACCTTTTGACTATTGTAGTACATGTGGCTAGTAGGGTGTTATGTGTTTCCTTAAGATTAGTCGAGGTCTACGAAACGCTCGTTCGGATACCCAAGATTATAAAAATAAAAAATAAAACTCTTTTTATTTAAAAAAAAAAAAATAACTCAAAATAACTTACACAAAGTACTACTTGGCCATTTTCTTAGACATTCAAATACTTTACTTTACCCATCGAAATAGAAAGAGAGAGAGGGAGCATCATTCCTAAATCCTAAGCACAGTAAACAGTCAAGTATTTTTTTTTTAATTTTAATGAAATTTAAAGGATAAATTACACTGACACCCCCTTATTTTGACGAAATTAGACTCGGCACACTCTAGTTTCTGGAAATGACACTCCGTTCCAACTTTTCAAAAATAATTGACACTCCGCCCCCTTTTGACCAAGTCTGACTAACGATGTTAAATTTTCAACAAAATATTTCTTTTTAAAGTTGGAATATTCTCTTTTATCGGTTAGGCTAGGGTCCAACAGTGTTTTATTAACTCTAGCTGGGTTACAATTACTGTTTATCATTATCTCTTCTTTCAGTTTTTTTCTCTTCTCTCTCACCGAAACTCCCTAGCCTCACTCTCTCTCAAGAATCACTATGATCGGACCAAGGCCGCCATGGCCAAGGTCCTTAGGCTTGCACCAGCGTCGCTCGCTGCCAATCTCAACAGTGGCTATCTCCTTCTTTCTCGAATGCATGGCTCTCTCTCTCTCTCTCTCTCTCTCTCTCTCTCTCTCTCTCTCTCCTGGTTTTCTCTTTTTTCACTTCTCACCAAGACTCTCTCTAAGGCCACCACAGCCAAGAGCTCCTAATCGGCACTACTCACCACTGGTAGTGGTGGTTTTTGGCTGAACCCATGTGTGGGTTGGTGTTGTGTATGTAATCCATGTGTGAGTTATGCATCCTTGGTCGTGTGGGTGTGGGTTTTAGTATGGGTTTCGAATCCATGGTGTTTTGTGTGAAGTCAAGACCATGGAGGTCTTGGGTTTGTGGAGTAAGAGCCATGAAGTGCATGGGTAACAAATTGCAAGGTGGAGGTTGTGGGTTTCACGGATCTAATGAGATTGGTGGTCTCAAGGTGGTGCATGGATGGGTTGTGTTTCTTAAAAAATTGGTCAAATTACAAATTACATCCTTTAAGTTTGGTCAAAGTTCAATTCAGTCTTCTATGTTTTGACTGTGTCAATTCAGTCCTCTATCTTTTGTTCTATTTCAATTATGGATTTCTATCCATTCCGTAGACCGTTGCCGTTAGTTCCTAATTTAATCTTGATTTTCCTGGTTTTAACCTGACTTTTTGTTAATTCAGGTTGTTTAACTAGTTACTGTACTGAAGCACAGAGCAAGTTCCACCCAACCAGATCATGGAAGTTAAAATTTTACAACCACCATTAAAGTACCGAAAACCACTTGGGCTTCTTGTCCTTCCCTTTTTTGCTTCTTCACCCATCATCATCACCATTATCAAAAAACCCAACCTATCGCCCAAATAAACGATTTCTCTTGAATACCCAAGATTTGTTTGATGGGATTTGGCAATTAAGATTAAGAGTCAACTTCGATTGGAAATGGGAAAATTGGGTTCAAAACTGGTCATGGGTCGTGCTGTTTTCGAAGGCAATGAAGAGTGATGGAGAAGCTGATTGTACATTTGGGTCCACTAGAGAGTTTATGTGATTCTTAGTTTGACCTCCAGAGGAGCTTTAATGGCGGAAATGAAACCACTACTGTACATTTGGATCTACTGGGTCCTGTGTGTATATTACTTGATTTGATCTACATAGTTTAAATGATAGACTACCCATGTAATGATTAAGGGTCTGTATAAATGCACCCACGTAAACACCATGGAGATTATCACACTTCATGTTTTCTCCATTACCTGGATATTGTATTGAGAAGATCATCAGACCCACATGCGTTCCTACTGTTGGTTAAAGTGAGGAAAATCTGGTTAAATGGGAAACTAACGGCAAAAGTTTAACGGAATTGATAAAAATACTTAATTGAAATGGAATGAAAGTTAGAGACTAAACTGACACTGTAAAAACTTAGAGGACTAAATTGAACTTTGACCCAACTTATAGGGTGTAATTTATAATTTGGCCTAAAAAATTTGTATTCGTACCCAAATTCAAAACCCAGAATTTCAAAATGGAAATGATTGTTGCAGGAAGGAGACTAGGGTAAGTTCTTGATGTTGGGTTGTACATATGAAGATGGCACCGTTGAGTATTTTCTTTGCCAAAATAAAAATAAATAAATAAAAAACAAAAAATAAATGGGAAAGTTCTTGAATCTTGATCTCGCACAACCTCATAATGAACCTTGAGTATGGAAAGGGTGCCATCAACCTCACTCACCCAATTTGCTCTCTTTTTATTTTTCCTCATCATCCAAAGAAAACATAAATTCACCATAAGCAAGAAAATCATAATCACCAGAAAACCAAATCAAAAACTACACCCACCACAAAATCAGTGACGTCTCAGTTCAAATCCAAACCCAAGCTAACCCAAACAAGCAGCAAGCCAGCAACTACTCCTTGTCAGACCAAGCCATGGAGTCCCGAGGGTTCATCTTCCTCCAACTTTGCTGATCCAAGAATGAGAGAGACTTGGTCAGCGAAGAAAATGAGTTTAGGAATTGATACCATGCTTAATTAGCCTTTCTTTTGTGCTTCTACTAAAAGCAAAGCAACTTGGGTTCTGTAATCGTGTTGTGAATTGTGACTTCGACAAGAAAAACATTAAAAAAAAAAAATTGCATAGAAACAAGCGAAAGCCACTTGGACATTGTGTCTTTTACACAAGCTTTTTTGTTTTTGTTTTTGATTTTTTTATTACTTCCACACTAACTAAATGATTAGTATTGGATATATTAACAAATTTCGTGTTGCACCCCAATCTTAATATCTTTGATAAAAAACTTCTCATAGGTCAGCTTGACTCTCGAGTCCTGTTGCAGTAGAAGCCAAAACTTGCCTTTTTCAGTGCAAGAGTTTGTACCTTTTCCCAGGATTATCTTAGGGTAGTGTGTTCTGTTTGTTTCTCATTCTTCTTGTGTGTGTTGGAGGGGCCCTCTATTTTGTTTTCTACGGCGGAAGAACTTGAAGAACTGTGCCGTTGCATGAAATTATCTGATCATGAACGGGTTAACATCAAACTGAAGACGGCAAGGGTTACTAAGTCCAAACAAGAAGCTCAGTTCAGTGTGCTATTTAAGCTCTTGACTACGCGACCGTTTAATGGAGAGGCGTTTAGGGGGTCGGTGAGGGCTCTGTGGGCATCGCCGGGAGGCTTAACACTAAGGGATATTGATGATAACCTTTTTATGACTGTGTTTAATTCAAAAGCTGAGATGGAACGCATTTTTGTCTTGGGTCCTTAGACCTTTGATAAGAAACTTATTCAAATGGTTCATTTCGTGGGGGACCTCCAACCTACGTAGGTAAAATTTACCCATGCAGCCTTTTGGATTCGGGTTGTCAACCTCCCAATCAAGAGTATGACTCGTGAAGTGGGGGAAGATATCGGTGCGGCGGTGGGAAATTTGATTGATGTGGATGTGCCTGCTGAAAGTGGCATTGCTTGGGGTCGTTTTTTACGTATTCGGGTTGAGTTGGATTTATCAAAACCACTCATGCGGGGTTGTATTATTCAGGTAGAGGAGACTGCTCCAGTGTGGGTGGATTTTCGATATGAGCATTTACCTACCTTTTGTTATCGGTGTAGTATTCTTGGGCATAGTAGTAATGATTGTATTGCGGGTCGAGGTAGTTCGACGGCGACGAGTTTTTGCTAGTGATCACTATGAGTCATGGTTGAGGGCATTGCCAGTCCGCTCTGTTCAGTGGAATAGGCGTTACGGGGAGGATGCCAAGGGGGATAGTTCAGGTGGCTTCGTCACAGGGACGTGCGCATAGTAGTGGTAGGCCAGAGTGGGGGGTAGAGCTTCCGGTGGCTACCCCCACGGTCAACAACCACTCAGATGCCACGTCAGCCGTATCACCTAAAGTTTAAAATCCCCGTGATCCTGGGACTGGTGCGGATTCGATGGGATTGGAGGAAGTTGAAGAGGTGATTCTACTCGTGCCTAACATTTCGGTATTTCAGTTTGAGACTAAGTTGGGCGGGCCAGCTGGTGCCTTTGCTTCTGTGAATAAAAATAAACATGTTCCAACATTATCTCAACTTCCTGAGATGCCTAAGGTGGTGGGGGAGGAATCCTGATTGGGCAGTTGGGTAGCGGCGTTTGCGGGGTGGGGATGGTTCCAAATAATGGATGTGATGTGGATTTGGATATTGTACAAGAAGTTGGGCCTACGTCTATTCCTGCTGGCCCAGCTCCAAAAAAACCATCAACTTGGAAGAAACGAGCCCGAGTCCAGGCCCAGAGTTCGTAACTCAGCCCCAAAGGAAGAGGCCACTGTTCTGAAGGGCAAAGGTAAATTGGTGGCTGAGGAGGCACGAGGGGGGGCGGGGCGGTTTGGCACACGTTTGAAGAAGACTAAACATGCTGGAGGAGTGGTTATTCATGAATCCTTATCGATGGAGGCTGTTGAACAGCGCCGCCGGTCACAATGAAAACATTCAGTCTCAACTGTCGTGGGCTTGGGAACCCAGAGACAGTTAATGAACTTCATGCGATTGTGAGGAAGGAAGATTCCAGCATTATGTTTCTTATGGAAACACGTTTGGAAGTTACGTTCGTTGGAGTTTTTACGGGTGCGTTTGGATATGCATGGTTGTTTTGGGGTGGAACGACATGGTTATGGTGGTGGTCTTGCATTGTTATGGAGTGCTCCTCTTGCACTTCACATATAGAGCTACTCCGATCACCATAGTGATGCAGATGTTATACAAGAGGATGGACTTTGTTGGAGGTTGACTGGTTTCTATGGGAACCTTGAGAGAGCAAAAAGAAGTCATTCGTGGTCTCTTCTTTGGCATCTTTTTAGTCTTCGAAGTGTGCATTGGTTTGTAATGGGTGATTTTAACAAGATTACCTCGCTTGATGAAAAATGGGGTTGAGAGGACCGCAGTTTGCCGCAAATGGCTGCCTTTCGAGAAGCAATATCTGATTGCCAGCTTCAGGATCTTGGTTATCTTGGCCCAGATTTTACATGGTCAAATCGAAGAGAAAATGGAGCTTTAGTTCGCGTCAGGCTTGATAGATGCCTTGCTACGGGAGAATGGTTGCGTTTATTTCCCAGGGCCCAAGTATCTCATATTATAGTTTCATTCTCGGATCACATGGGTCTTATGACACTTTTGGACCCTTACATGGACCCTCCTGCTGGTACACGAAGGCGGCGTCAGTTTCGGTTTGAGCATATATGGGTTCGGGAAAGGGGATGTGAGGAGGCTATTGGGGAAGCTTGGAGTGTCTCACTAGTTGGTACGCCTATGTATGTGGTGGTGCAGAAAATCAAGCAGTGTAGGGTGAATTTACTGTGCTGGAGTCAAAACCAGTTTCGTGTTACTCCCAGGCTAATTGAAGCAAAGAAAGCTCGGCTGGTTCAGCTTGAGAATTGCCCAAATGAGGATTATGATGGTCATGCGATTAATGCTCTTCGTCGTGAAGTTAATATTCTGGTGGAAAAGGAGGAGATTTTCTGGCGCCAACGTTCTCGAAGTTGCATGGCTCAAGGAAGGCGACAAAAACACCAAGTATTTTCATGCATGTGCTACTCAATGGAAAAAAGTGAATACAATTGTTGGTCTGCTTGATCATCAGGGAGTGTGGCAGTCGGACTCTAGTGCTATTCCAGATGTTGTTGTGCAGTATTTTCATAATTTATTTGCATCCTTCATTCCGGATTCTATTGATGAGGTGGTTAGGCATGTGGAGGGGTGGTTACACCGATTATGAATGAGGCCTTACTGCGTCCTTTTTCTTGTGAGGAGATACAACATGCTCTTTTCCAAATGAGCCCTTCTAAAGCGCCAAGACCGGATGGTATGACAGCTTTATTTTTTCAAAAATATTGGCATATTGTGGGGAATGATGTCACTTCAGCTATTCTTGATTTTTTCTCTATTTGTTGCATGTTAAGTAGTGTTAATTTCACTAATATCGTGCTAATACTGAAGGTTAAATCTCCGGAATCCATGATTCAGTTTCACCCTATTAGTCCATGTAATATTCTGTATAAAATTATTTTCAAAGTTCTGGTTAACAGGATGAAGATTGTATTACCTAGGGTAATTTCAAATAGCCAGAGTGCTTTTATGCCAGGACGAATGATTACTGATAATGTCATTATGGCTTTTGAGCTTTTGCACTATCAAAAGAATTTGGGTAGGGGGAGGAATGTTCAGATGGCGGCTAAACTGGATATGAGTAAAGCTTATGATAGGGTAGAGTGGCCCTTATCTACGAGCTATACTCCTTAAGCTGGGGTTTCATAGGAAGTGGGTGGAGTTATTAATGGTTTGTGTTTCTACTGCCACTTTTTTTGTTATGGTGAATGGAGCCCCCCATGGTTACATAAAGCCTTCTCGAGGTCTCAGACAGAGTGACCCTTTGTCTCCTTATATGTTTCTAATTTGTGCTGAGGGCTTATCTGCTTTAATTCGTAAAGCTGAGGGTGATGCTCTGATTAGAGGTGTATCAATTTGCCGTGGAGGTCCCCGTATTGCTCATTTGTTTTTTGCAAATGATAGCATTATTTTCTGTCGGGCTTCCAGGACAGAGTGCTCTGTTATTCAACATCTATTAGCACTATATGAGAGAGCATCGGGTCAAAAAATTAATGGGGTGAAGACGGCTTTATTTTTTAGCAAAAATACATCTCAGGAAACGAGGGAAGCCATTGCAGCTATATTTGGTACCTCTCAGTCCATTCAGTTTGAGAAATATCTGGGCTTACCACCTATGATGGGTCGTTCCAAAAAACGTGCTTTTAATGATATAAAAGATCGCATATGGAAGAGGTTGCAAGGCTGGAAGGAGAAGCTATTATCTCAGGCGGGGTGAGAAGTTCTAATTAAAGCTGTTATCCAGGCCATTCCAATGTATGCCATAAGCTGTTTTAAACTCCCAGCAGGGCTATGTGTTGAAATTTGCTCTATGGCATATCAGTTTTGGTGGGGTCAACGTGGAAGGGAGAGGTGTGTTCACTGGATTAATAAAGATAAGCCTGTCAGGGAGAAGATGGAAGGTGGGATGGGGTTCCGTGACTTACAATTGTTCAACAAAGCACTTCTTGCACGTCAATGCTGGAGACTCCTTCAATATCCAAACTCCTTGGTGTTTCGGTTACTTAAAGCTAAGTACTTTCCAAATTCTTCTTTTCTAAATGCTCCAATTACTGGTAACGTGTCCTATATATGGTGAAGCATTTGTGACTCTCGTCAAATTTTGAAATCTAGTTTGAGATGGAGGGTGGGTACTGGGTCTCAAATAAAGGTGTGGCATGATGCTTGGCTGCCGAGTCCCTCTACTTTCAAAGTAGTTAGTCCTATTCGTTTTATTGATGAAGATGCCACGGTGGATTCCCTGATTGACCCTGAGCTCATGTCTTGGGATATTGCGAAGTTGCGTTTGGTGTTTCTGCCTAAAGATGTGGAGATTATACAGCAAATTCCTTTGAGCCGTCGGCGTCCCAGGGATAGGCAGATATGGATGGGCACTGGAAACGAAATTTTCACAGTAAAGAGTGCTTATCAGCTACTTCTACGTCAACAACATCATGATGAGGGATCCACGTCGAGGGGTGTGACATCATCTAGAGCTCTGTGGTCTGCGATTTGGTCTACCCAGGTGCAACCAAATATCCGTTTGTTCTTATGGCATGCTTGCTTGGATATCCTTCCAACTCGTACGAAGCTGTTTGATAAAGGCGTACTCATTCCTTTTCTTGTCAATGGTGTGAGGATGAGGCTAAGGCTGAAACGCCTTTCCATGTACTCTAGCAGTGTGAGTTTGTGCAACGGATTTGGAGAGCCTGCCCAGTTCCAATCCTGCCTGATTGTGGTTTGGCTATGACGTTCCCTGATTTTCTTTCTCTTTGCATAGTGGAATTATCTCATCCTGACCTGGAGATTTTGTTTACAACAGCATTGGAAATCTGGAATGCTAGGAATCGCTTGCTATGGGATAATAAGCATACAAATGTGGATGAGATTTGGCAGCGTGCGTCAGGGATGGCTACAGAATTTTTGGAAGCTGGTTTGGATGTTGGTGAGGCTGGTGGTATGACTGTTGTGGAGACTTTTAGCTGTTGGCATCCCCCTGAAGCACAAAATTTTAAGTTGAACTTGGCGTTTTGTCTGGATTCTAGGATAACGAAGGTGGGGTTGGGGGCTCTGATTCGTGATCAAATGGTTCGGTTGTGGCAGCAATGACCCAACAGATGCCAAGTTATGATGATAAGTTTCAACTCCATGCACTGATAGTGATTAAAGCTCTTCAGTTTGCTTATGAAGTGGGCCTACGGAGGCTTGAAGTTGATTTGGTTTGCAAAGACCTTTGTTCAATGCTGAACTCGGATACAGTGTGCTTTGCTCCAAATGGGAACCTGGTGGATGATATTTTTGTATCTTGTCAAAGGTTTTCCTTTTGTTCTTTCTCTTTTGTCAATTCTATGTGTAACAAGGCTGCTTATGCTTTGGCTAAAGAGGCTGTGTCCTCAAATTTTCCTCAGGTGTAGTTGGAAGACTGCCCTGTTAGTATTGTTTCTCATGTACAATTTGATTTAAGTCCTCAATAAAGCTATCGTTTCATATCAAAAAAAACAAATTATTGCGTGGAGGCAACAAAATAATCAAGGCAATTTGGTCAGCCAAGAAATTTTGACCCAACTAGAGTTAATAAAACATTGTTCGAACCTAATCTAACTGATAAAAGAGAATATTCCAACTTAAAAAAAGAATATTCAGTTTAAAATTTAACACCGTTAGTCAGACTTGGTCAAAAGGAGGCGGAGTATCAATTATTTTTGAAAAGTTGAAACAGAGTGTCATTTCCCCAAACTAAGGTGTGCCAAGTCTAATTTCGCCAAAACAGGAGAGTGTCAATGTAATTTACCCAATTTAAAAAATAAAAAAAATAAAGAAACTCAAAGACTCCTTAACTCAGGACTCTTTTTTTTTTACTAAAACTCTTGAACTCGGTTTTTTTTTTTTTTACCAAGTCTTGTTGTTACAAACTTACACCACCAGTGGCGGGCTATGTACTACTCAATGGGTTCCATTGAATTTTTTTCTTACTTAAATATATTTGAAGTTAGGGTTTTAAAAATTAACCCCACTAAAAAAATAAGAGAACCATTAAAGGCGGGGTCGATATTATTAAGATTATTAACTCTTTTAATAGAATTTAAAAAAATAATAATAATAAAATCACGCACACAAAAAATAAGCCAAATAACATAACAAAAATTGGCCCCCAAAAAAAAAAAAAAAAAAAAAAAAAAAAAAACCCTTAAATTATAATTGTTAGTTTGCTTAGGAGATTTTCCGGTATCTTCATCATCATTGGATCTGTCAGAATTTTGAGACAAAGCATCTAATCATTATTTTTTGTATTCTTGCTTTGACTGCAACTAGTCGGGTTGGATTTATACGTTCTATTATGAATGAGAAATTGGTTTTGAATTCTGGGTCGCAATCATTCTTCATTTTTGCTTCAATTGCTTCAGCAAGAACAAATTTTTCTCAGCATCTTACATAAATTTTTCTAACAATAAATTCATGGGAAGGATTGGAGAAGGCAAAATCCCATCTAATGATATTTTAAATCTATTCTAATTTTGTACCAAATATCGCTCCAACTTAAAACTACTTCAACTTCAATTTAAAATCACTTCAAGCCCACTTTAAATATTTTTAACAAATTTAAAATTGCTTCTTTCTCATTTAAAATTAATCTAAATTTAACCAAACTTATCATTAACTCAAATATAAACTTCAATAAAAAAAAAAAAATTATCATGTTTTCAGAAAAATATTATTTTTCCTTTTTAATAGACTTTCATTATGACTAAATTTTCATAGCTTATTTGAAAAATAATAAACATTAATAAAATTCAATAACAAAAATTATGATAACTAAGTATATAAATTGGTCAACAAACTGCCTTCTTTTCTCACTCAAATGAAGTAATGAAAAATTAGCAATTTGCATATTCTACCAATAATATCAAATTTTTATTTATTTTTGTTAATTCACAAGTATGGTCACAATTAGCACCATCCACTTAAACCTTGTGGAAACATGGCATGGGACCACCCACAATAGTGGGGCATGCCAGGAATCGAATTCTCAACCTTGAGCCCACAAGAAGTTTAACTCGGTTTCCTACCACTAAGCCACCACCGGGTGATACGTTTAATACTGTTGAATAAACTTTAGATTTGACTTTATTTTTTATTTTTTTATTTTTTGAGAAAAAAGAATGAACAATTTGCATTCTACCAAGTGATATTCTTACGAGATTTTTTTAGAGTTAACAAAAATGTAAAATGAACCTCGGTGGTATTAAACTTAGATAGGAACATTCTATTTGTATCTAAAAATAATTATGGTTATCCTTAAATGTGCCCTGTGCCCTCATGTATGTGGGGGATTACAAGGTAGTAAATAATTGTAATTGTAATGGTAGAAAGAAAAAGAAAAAATAGTAACATTTTTGTAACAGTGTATGTCTATACCATACAAATATAAAGGATGTAACTATAATATTAACATGGCATATGCCAACAATAAAAGTTTTACAATCATGACATTTGGCATTTAAGGGGAAATGCTAAAAGACAAGGAGAAGTAACTATAAGGAGTTAATCTTGTCTTGAGGAGTGGTTATATCGCAGGAGAAAACTACCTCTTTACATTAAGAAGTGGTAACATGGTATGAAAAAAAAAAAAAAAAAAAATTCCTCTTCTATCTATAGAAGGAGGAAGATTACCCATGGAGAAAGGTTTTCATTTCTTGTATCTTCTTCTAGTGCAAACAAGTTCTTGATATTTATTCATATTTATTGACTTCCATTATTCTATTTGTATTATGTTCTTTATTTTTATTGTTATTATTATTGTTATTGTGTTGCAACAGATCTCTTCACCATACTGATCCTACCCGAGATTTTTTTTTTTCTTTTCGGATAAAATTGTAAACTTTTTTTTTTCTTTTTTGGGTAAAACAATGATTACAGTTAATCTTGTTGGATTTCTAGAATATCATCTTGATCTAAGTAGAAATTACTCTTGATCCCCCAAAACATAATGTACATATTTTTTGTGGAGGCTCCAAGGTTTTCATATTCTTGGTCGCTACTCATTTTATTCCAACATTTGGCTCTAGAAATTAAACACATCTAGGATATTGGTTGAATTAATTAAAGAATTGTTGAGATTTCTTGTTAAAAGAGTTATGTTAAAATAAAAAATCTTACACTTAGAAAGAAAGTAACTTATCAAATATCACTCAGGCAAAATAGATAAAGGAGTTCTCAATGAAAGAGAATTTTATTGATACTCAAAACATTACACAACTTTGCTATACACCGCACTACTCTCAAACTTCAGTCTTGCTTCTTATTTCACTTCTACTCACACACATTTGCCATCCTTGGTAACCTAAATATAGAATACAAATGAGACAAACTTCTTAAAATTACTCACCTATTGGTTGCAAAAGTTGAACACATGAAAATGACAAAGTAAATAACAACAACTCTTTATCATCTTGAATTCTATTAACTATAGTTGCTTATATTTTCTTCACAATTTGAAATGTAAAAGACAACATTCTACTAACTATGTCTCTTCCTTATTTGTAGTCTACCACTCATCCTAAAGACATGCAAACACACAAGACACATGCAAAATGCTTTATGTCCAAATGCTTTAAAGAATTCACCGTCCAAATGCTAAAGTCGGTGATGAATCCTACAAGAATCATATATGTTAGAGTTACCATTGTTACTTTTCTATTCACTTGTTTTTATATTACCGTAAGGGTTTTCTTGTAATATCATTTTTTTGATAAGTGGTTTTCTTGTTATATTATATCACTTTGATATAAATATGTGCTAAGGTATGGGTCTGATTAATTAAGTCCTTTTTTTTATAACCTTGGGTGTTCGGACTAGCGTTCTGTAGATACGCGCACCTTGACTAATCCTAGGAGGACACGCAATACCCTACTAGCATGTGTACCACGATAGGGGCAAAACTTTGCGGTCTTAGGTAGGTGACCCTAAGGAGACTTAAACTAGTGATCATTAAGGAGCACACCCAAAGTCGGACCAATTGAGCTACTCCCTTAGGGTTTGATTAATTAAGTCCTAAACCTTTTATCTAATATTTCTCCACAATTGTTTCCTATCTTTTAATCCTAATATCTCATATTATACCACCTAACTTGGTATCAAACTCTACTGATCAAACCCTAGAAGCCCCCAAAGCAATCTGGAAATTTTTGTGAGAGAACATAGGATGTTAACATCAGCATCTCTCTCTCTCTCTCTCTCTCTCTCTCTCTCTATGGTGATTTTTTGAAATTGTTGAGACCATTTGTTGGGAGTTTTCTATTTTACAAGGATTTTTTGATTTTCTAAGATATTATTTTTGACCTGTGTTTTTGGAGCTCTTTTGTGATTTAGACTTTTCAGCAAATAAGCACTTGCAAGTTGCAATCTCTAGCAGGTCCATAAGTGCTGATATGCTCCTAGGTACTAATTAAACCACATCCTTGAATGCCCATCCATATATTTTGGAGAGAGAGAGAGAGAGAGGGAGAAAGTAATATTAATTATCATTTCTTTTCTTCAAAGTTAGCTGATATACATTTGCCACAAAAAGTGAATCCAAAATGATTTTGTATACCTTTGCATATTATCTTTACACAATCTACGATTATGAAAAACGACAAATTACAAAATTCTTTTTTTTTTTTCTTTTTTTTTTTAAGGGAAAGAAAGAAAGAAGAAAGAAGAAAATTAAATAAAACAGTCCAAACAAATATCTCACAAGATAGAATTACACTTCATTCTTATGTATCTGCAGTGATAGTATGCAGTGGATATGACAATTTACAAGCTCTAAATTCCCCTCCCCCCACCCCCCTCCCTCTCCCCCTCTATTTTCAGTAATGAAAATATGCAGAGGAATGACTTTAATCATTTGCTTCCTCTTTTTTTCTTTTTTCCAAGGTACATTGCATCACCAACCTTTCATTTTAGTATCCGTCATCAGCAAACCAGCTTTTTAATCCATCAACTAAATTGATCTAAAATGCAAGTGCTGTTTAGAACATGAGCAGTCCAACCTGTGTAGAAAACAGAAAGACATGGTAAGGCCATCAGTAAACAGAAGTTGACAATAATAGCTACTTATAAAGGCCAGATTGACAAAGCTGGTCTTTTTTCTTTTTCTTTTTTAATTCAGTAGGTCAATGGCCAGTTATTCCAGGCAATATTTGGGTAATACATAAGTTACTTCTATTTTTTCATAGAATATATAGTACTTAGTATACCCATATCAATATTTTTTCACAGATCTAAATTTCATTCATGCATAAGACGAGGGTCTTATTGTTTCAAGTTTTAAATGAAAATAAAATTGAAAAATCAAAATCATATATAAATGCTGTTTGATGCAGTATAACATCATTTAATTTTTGTTCTTGAAATTTATTACCTAAGTAAAACATGCATA
The DNA here is from genome assembly GCA_907173295.1 of Fagus sylvatica. NCBI lineage: Eukaryota > Viridiplantae > Streptophyta > Magnoliopsida > Fagales > Fagaceae > Fagus > Fagus sylvatica. The sequence goes on from OU015761.1 coordinate 50,112,231, forward strand.
TTAAAAGCAGTACACATGTGTTATTCCTTTGGCAAATTCATAATTTGGTATCTGAGTTTTATCTGGCTTGTATGACAAGTTAAGATGACCAAATCTTTCAAGAAGCATGGTGCAGGACAACCATTGCTTAGTAATCTTACTGTACTACATTATTCTTTCTTAATTAACTATCATATTCTTCATGCAAAAGTACCATTTATTTAAAGCACAACCATAGTTCTATATATGGTTTAAACAAACAAGAGAAAGTACTACCTTTTTCACCAAAGAATCAGTGACGTAATCCAATGGAAGCTACCGAGAGCTCTTATCATCAGTAATTTTACTTCCAACAGGGGAAGTCCATAGTGAATACCTTGGCTCTTGACCAGAAGCTATGGAAATTGGATCAATTTCAGTATCTCCATCACCCATTTTTCTCTTCAAATTATCATCAATACCAGTGTAATCCAAATTCTTAAAAATATATGGAACTGACAAACCATTATCCTTGCCAAACTTACTTCCTATTTCGATGTCAAATTTCTCTTTGGAGCTCATGAAGCCTCCATCAAGTTGTTTCTCAACGGATCCCATTGCTGGGCCCTCATCTTCAGACACCCAGGCTCGGAAATTGATCATTGAAGGTGGATCTTAGAAAAGAATACCTCTTTAATGTTCCCTATTATCCCTTTGGAATATGGGTTTTCCTTCTTATCGTAGTGGTACCGAAAATTCTCATAAGTTGTCTGTGAAAAAGCACATGCCAGAATAAAGGAAATCAACATAAGAATATCAGACGAAATGTACAAATTCAACTTGATGACAGGGTACAATATGTAATAACATATCATTATGTGACTATAGGTAAACAGACACAGCACACAAACTACAACACAGCTCCATTCACACTGCTAAATAGATTTCTTGTTAAACCAAACAGATCAAAAATCCTAAGCATTAAATCAAGGCACAAGCTTGCATGTATGTGATTGAAACCAAGTAAACGTTAATTGGTTTTAGTTATTATTGGCATAATATATTCTTATAATATTGAAGCTTAAAGCTGAAGAGAACGGATCATCTACATATCTCCTTTTTAATTCTCCTCCATATCCCACACTTATCATACACAACCAATTTGGCATCACAGAACTTCATTCTGGAAAACTCCACGGAAGAGTCCAAATCAGAGATGACAGCAAGGTCATATCCTGATGTTAACCTTATGGATGTTAAGTTGTTGAACTAGTGATTAAAATCAAATTATTTGTTTCTCAAATTGGAAATGGTTTTTTGTGATGTGTGTTCTGGATTTGAGCTGTTGCAATAGTGGAGTAGATATGAATGGTAATTGATTGTGCTTGTTTGGAAGAATTATTGCACCCATGAAACCAACCAAAAAAAACCTGTTCAGCTCCAACCAAATAAGGCGACAGGAAGTGAAGGTATTCCAGTTCTCCTTTCCTTCAGATCCTGGCTGGTTATCATTCATTTTGTTCTATTCCTACAACAGATGATGAAGTATTTTCTAAGATGGCACAAGTCAGCAGAGTAATAGAGATGAAAGTCACCCTCTAATGATGTAAAACCCCAAGATACATCATGTTTGCTTAATTTTTCTTCAGATGATAATTAACAGACTCATCTTCATCATGTTTCACCCACAACTGTTTGTCTAATCTGATTTGAAATGATTCATAGAGGTATACATTGTTGATTTCAACTCCATTACTCTGATTTACTTTCCTACTACCCATTTGGTATCATGATTTTTTTTCTTCATATTTATCCTACATCTGCTAATCTGCCTTTGAGTTCCAGAATGCATATGACAGACCAGGGAAAAATGAGGTACACATGGTATCGTATGAAATGTGCACCTTATTTTTCCCCTCACAAACAAATGAGAGAGTCTATCCAAGGTGACAAATCTGTGTGGTTAGTATTTCTCTATCGGGTCCAATGACTTATGCCTAAGATGGTTGTAGAGATAATTGCATACTAGAAAGGGAGGTTTGTTAAACTTAAAATTGTTAAGTTTGGAATTCTGTTCCACTTTGCCTTTGGACAGTTTGGAGAATAATACAGGTTTTTTCTTTGTCCCTTGATTGGCCTGATTTTGGTTTCCTAGGAAATAAATGCTTTTGACTAATGTCTTTAGATTTGCATTATAATTCGCAATCTTCAAATAATACTGATTGCTTTCCTTGTCATAGAAAGTAAACTCTTGTAAGCAAGTTGTACAAAGTTGAGTTGCAAATCATAGCACAGATAAAGTGTATATTTTTCTTGGTGAATTTAAAATAAAGACATGAATGTAGTTTTAATATGTCTAATACTTCTATGAGTTTTGAGTTGTTAAAAAATAGCAATCATAAGTAAAGCAGCAAATGTAATTCACAGTAACAGGGAATAAGTAACACTGAAGGTCCGATGGAAAATTTAATGTGTTTGTCTTAGTCTTCTTCATATCCTTGGCCATGTGTGACACAATACCAACTTGAGAGAGAGTATATATTGCATGGTGAAATCCTTTTTAGGTTTTTACATTTATATTATTCGTAACTTCTTCCATACAATTTTGTAAATATAAAACTAGGTAGATAAAGAGTTAGGTTGATGATGGACAAATCTTTCACTTAGTTTCCTGCATCTTTTTCTTCTTCCATCCATATATCCAAAGCCTACAATAACTATCAAATTGACATAATTCCATGTACTAAAATACAAACCATGCACACAAACAGAATTAACCTATAAGATCTGTCTTCATCAGAAAGAAAGTAACTCCAATTCCAATATGATACTATGATTCTTCTAATAGTTGAATAAAAAAAATTAAGGTAAGAAAAATGAAGAGCAAGAAGGTCACCTGGTTGGTGCAGATCAGATAAAAATGGAAAACGGTAAGCCCACCAACAAACCATACAGCTATGAAGCAATATACTATGAGAATAACTGATAGTATATCATGTGACATTGCGCTCCAAAAAGTTCCTTTTTTTCGAAGAATGTTGATGACAGAAAACGTAAACACATATGTACACAAGAGGGTTGATGACGATATAAACATTATGAAGAATGGATAGTTACGCTGCAACCACATCAATGTGTAAAAGACTGATTAGTTTTATGCAACAAAAAAATATATATAGGAAAGTCCTTAATAAGAGAAAACCAAAATTCCAGCTTCATGTCAAGTGAGTTCAATGGAATATGAAATCAGCAAGAATTATGTTAAAAGAAAGCATTATGTTGGATGTGTGAAGCATGAACAGCCACCATTTATTAAGAGAACTTCCATTAGAAGGCATACTCCAGGTAGTAGTATCATAAAACATGTTTATACAAAGAAGCTTCAAAAATAAATTTTGAGTTTCCAGAAACATTTCTAATATCTGCTTTATTATGGCACCCAACCATATTTTTACATGATTGGATTTTTATCTTTTTAGAGAGCGAAGAGGGGGGCGGGAATGCACAAAAATTCATATTACCATATGAAAGCAAGTCAAATGGGGCTGACATATGATGGTTTATGTCAACAGGCATGTTGATGCAAAAGATAATCTTACACATTCGTTCCAGAATTATGCAAATCAGTTTAAAGTCATATTCAGAATCAATTCACAATGTTCACTCAAAATAGTAACTCTAGGATAAAGAGTGAAACTTTAGTCACAAATAGTTTGCATTCTTTGTAATAAAATAGTAAATGTATCGTTTAATTAAGCAAAATCAACTGTTCTTTTGCTTAATGACAGAGTTGAAATCATTTGGGTCTATCTCTCAATAATTTTACCACAATGGAAGTTATACCAATTGCCTATTTCATATTATCACAAAGATCAAGTGCTAGCTTTAAAACGATGTGAGATCCTTAAACAAAGTAAGATAGAAATGAGGTCCTCATTAAGTATGTAACCTACCCTTACTTTCAAAGAAAATCAAATAAGCTCATTTGATGGTAATTGAATAAAAACTACAGTCAAGCATGATAATTTCTGAAAGTAATAGTACAATGGTTTTAAAAAAAGAGTAATAGTACAATGGTATAATAAATAATAAAAGCATACTAATCAAAATTCTAGAGGATATCCTTCCAAAGATTACTGAAATTTCAGGATTAACAAGTGACCAAAGATAACTTACCAATCCAATACACTGACCCACCCATGGACAGTGGTGATCAAATTTCTGCACACAGTTATTGCAGATAGAGCAATGAGAAACACGTGGCGGACGATAAAGCAAGCAAGTGTCGCAGAACTTCACTTTTACTGTGTGACCATTGACCTTTACATCCTTTATTCGGGGTAATTTCATGTTTCCGACTTTGTTATTAACCCACTCCAGAGATGGTGTTTTTATGTTAAATGATTCATCTGGTTCAGATGGCTTTGAGTTCCTTGGGATTATTCCTGGATCTCTAGCAGATGTCAAGAACAGAAAAGTAAAAGCCTGCCAAAACCATTAAGAAGTCAGATTAAGTATCATTGTCCAACCTCAAAACTTCATACCAAGTAAAGCATCAAATTAACTAACCAAAAAAGTGAGAACCAATCCACCAATCAGTACGGGATATATAAGTGGAGGATCATCTTCCTTGATCATTAAAATCATTCTTATGCAGAATGTTATTGCAGGACCTCCAATTAGAAATGTAGTTAAAAATAGAGATGATGCATCATGACCAAAGACTAGTCTCCCGCCACACAAAAATTTCTGACATGAAAGAAAGGCGAGTCATTAGCGTTTGACAACATGATAACATAATGTAAATTACAACTTCTCAAAATGTCGAGGTCCTCAACAGGTAGTGTATTCCTAATCACATCCCAATTCATTTAAGGATCAAAATGGTTAATTCTTTATATTATTAGTTCCATATGGTAGCTCTCCCAAACTGTCATACAAGAAACAATATATACATGAGAATGGAACCTGATTACAGTGACAAAAAGAACATATTAGAGAGAAGCCTATACTAAGAAGGCAAGACAAGAAACTCAATTAGTCAACAACTTTCAAATCAACCATATAACTTGGTCTAATTGGTAAGTGAGCTGCTTATTTTCTTTTCAATTACAATACCCAGATAAACTCTCAAACCATATACTACAAGTATTATCATGGTTTTCTTCCAGAGGTCAGCAACCCATGATGTCCATAAGTACAAAAATCAATTCAGGTACTGATCATACATGTAAATTACTCGAATTTTATTTCATCATTGAATGTAGTACTCAATTGCTGATGAACAGGATATATCAAACAGACGGGTCATTCTACAATACCCACCCTCTTTTTGTCGGTATGGTACCTACTCAATTGGTACCATTAAATGTGATATAAATAATATCATATGTGATGTTGGTACTATCTGATTTTTTATATATATTAATTTAAATAATAAATAAAAATGGTAAGTGCCATTATATGTGAGGTAGGTACCAAAATGTGTGATATTAGTACCATTAATGTGAGATTTTATCTATTATTAAACGTACAATACCCACGTGGATATTGTAGAATTAACCCAAACAGATACTTGGAGTAATCTACTTCTCTCCAACTAGAATTTCTTACTGGAGATAAAAAGAAACATATACTGAAATAATAGTCATATAAAAGGACATTTCACTTCCATTTTATGATCAAACTAAAAATTTCACATTTAGTTACACATCAACAGAGTTTTTTTTTTTTTTTTTCTTTAGATGAACAACCACCAAATATTATCATTTAATACTTGGATAAATTAATGTAAAACCAAGCCAATGTGTTCCTCATTTGATTTAAAAAAGATATGCAAAGAAAGCATAAAACATAAATAAAAATAAAAACTTTTTTATCAAACAAGGCATAAAACTTAACAAAGCGTTAGATCTAAAAAATAAATTAATTAATTATTTAACAATGCGTTGTGCATTGATCGATTTTGAATTAAATTGCACAGATTTTCCTTTATTAAACCAATGCATAAAAATTAACAAATTAAGCCCGTGAATGTCATGACTTGATAAAAGAAAAATGAAATGGAACAATAAATATGAATCTCAAGCTCTTGTTGTAGAGCGATTAAATTATGAAGAAATAAATCATCCAATAAGGCAAATAACAATAATTAATTCATCATCAATAAGAATATTTCTTGCACCCCATATATAAACAACAAAGAATTATAATAAAATTTATGAAAAAAAAACAATTAAATAAATGAAAAAGACATTGAGAGAAAGAGAGATTATTACATTGTTACCCTTCCAAACTTGGAAGAGTCTCCTGGTATTGGATATGGGAGAGGGAATAGACATGGGATCAGAGGGAGAGGCCAAGTTGTGGATTTTGTTCTTACTCGTACTTGGTTTTTGTTCCTTCTTCAAACACCTCATAATTTCAAAAACAATTGGGTTAAAAGAGAATGACACAGAGAGATCAAAGATCACATCCTCATGCTGTGATTTCAATTCAAATATTTGTTTGTCTTTGAACTTTACATCTCTCTCTGTCTCTCTATCTCTCGTTCGTTTCTGTTTTTTCTGAAACAAAAACGACAGCTGCCCCTCTCTCTCTCTCTCCCTCAAACGAACAAACCTGCTGTCAGGATTGGTCTTGTAACGATTTTCCATATTCCAACGGGTTTTTCGCGGGCAAAAAACCAATTAAGACAACAACAAAAAAGAAAAGAAAAAAACCGTTGTGAGTTTTATTTTTTAACTATGAGGTCCCTCTTCTTTTTGTTTTCCATAAATAAACTTCAAATCAAGGCTTTCCACGTTATTTTTCTGGGTTTTTTTTTTTAGGAAAATCAATTTTTTTAACATGTTGGGTATGATGGAAAGTAACACAAAAAATTTCATAACCAACTTCTCAACTCACACTATTTTTAGTATAAAATAGAAGTAGTGTTAATAGTCGACTATGTGAAAGTGATCTTACATCAATAATAACTTGTCATTTTAACGAATTATGAAAATAGTTACATATTTTTTTGTATTGCTAACTTTGTTGGTTTATTGTCAAGAGTCACTGGTTATCTTAACAAAGATAATGATTAATGAGGGTTCAAATCCCTCTCCACATTTATAACAATTGAATTATAAAAAATAAAAATTGATGGTTTGTTTGAAGAATTTTGCCTCAAAATCAATCTTTTAAAAAGGAAAAATTGTGAATGGGTTATCTAATGATTAAATTGATTAATTCATCATCTTTTATTAACTTAAATTTTTTGAACCAGTGATAATTTATCATGCTATTAAAAAAAGGTATTTCAAGCATGTCGGCAATGTTTGCATCTCGTTTTGCCGATTGCATTCATTCGTTCGTCGTCGTGAGGACCATCATCGTTCATTGGAAGCCCAAAGCCTCGAACAAACTCCATTTGTTTTTCGTTGACAACCTAAAGCTCAATCTCATTGCCATAAAGAAAAACTAGTGCACCTCAACTATAAGGAAATCTTAATCACATATGACTGAGAAGTGCACCTCTCCAAAGTCCAAAATGGAAAAACTAGTTTCACTAGAAAAGAAAAGAGCAGAGATAGAGGAAGCTATACAAAATAACACAACAGCTCTGCTTGTAAAGTTCCACGTTACAACTTCCAAATATTAGTACATAACTACTACATACACATGCTGAGAAGAGATCTTAGGTGTACTCATTCACTACAACATAATTGGGAAAATTCGGCATTCTTGAATGCCAGACAAAGACATGCATTTCCAAGTCACCTTGAAGCTCATTCTCACTATCAACCACTGGTCAACTGAGAAAAAGAATAAGAGGATATTCAACGATGAGAATGAATTTTCAGCAAGCCAAAATATTCAGCAATTTTAAATATTACAGCCAATTTTATAAAACAGAGTTATTTTTATTAACATTAAAATGTTGTATATTATATCACATTACTATTTCTAATTACCATATAGTTTCTATAATCAAGGCTATGGGTCATCAGTTGTGACATTCACGAAGGGTCAACCCCTCGGATTTTATAGTTCTTGGCCTCTATTCACACTTACACATCATATGCTTGTGTGGATAGCTGCTGAGAGAGTGTATGGCACGAAACCAACTAGTATAAGATTTATGATTTGATAAATAGTGATTTCTGGTTCTCAATAATTTTTTGAGGTAGTTTGCTTACATTGCTTTATGTAAATTTTGAAGACAGATTGCATCGAAGGGTTGGACAGCAACTGCAAATGTAAATCCACAAATTATAGATATAAATCTGCTGATGCTGATGCAGTGGCATGGAGGGCCAATGTTGTATGGGTTTCTCTAATAAGGGACAATGTAGTGAGGGTCGATTTTGAAACGATAAATGTTGTAAATATTTTCGTCAAGACAGCCAATATGGTGCCAATCAGCCAATGTCAAGCAAGCAACCAACGTTTTCTTTTTTCTTTTTTCTTTTTTTTTGACAAGTAAGCAAGCAACCAATGTTTTCATTAGATCATTGTCTTTATGATAGCTTTAGAAGCCTAAGCTGAGGAAGATGGTCTCAGTTAATGAGTGTCGTCTTTTAAGTTTCCTTTTTTCGCTTACAGCAATTGTGGGATGAGGGATTTGAACTAAGGTTCTTCCCATGGAGGAAAAAGGGTAGTGCCACTAAGCCACAAGGCTCTTGACGTCTGAAAAATAAGTTTGTATTTATTAGGTAATTTATGTCTAGTAAATTATGTTCTTATTATTTTGGAAGTTGAATATGTCACAAGTGTCTTCGTGAAAACAGGAAGTTATAGTAATCATAATGGGGTTCGTTAGTGTAATGCCTAAATAATGTGAATGAAATGGGAGCCTAAACTAAGTCATTGTTAGTCATTGTGTCTGAGTGTATCTTAACCGTGTACCAAGCCCCATTGTGTCTAGAAATTGTGATTTTACCTATCCCCTTCTCTTATTGTTTGTCTCTCAGAAATTTCTAATTTTTAATTTTCAGACAGACAGACAGACAGAGTAGCAATCTTAACCGTGCACCAAACTCAAAAAAAAAAAAAAAAAAAAAAAAAAAAAAAAAAAAGCAAACTGACAGTTCTTTTTTTCTGGAAAAAAACAAAATGTTATTTAACATCTAGACAAGATATTAGTTTACTAGTCAACCAACTTAAAATCAAATGCAATAACTCTACAACTAACATAGATGAACCACAAAGTAACACCCCCTCCACCCGAGAGAGAGAGAGCAAGCAAAATGATACCACAAAACAATATCAGCCTAATGAAATATTGACCAGCATCAATGAGATATAGCTCAACTGACACACTATTCCTTCTCCCATTATAATGAAATGGAGGGTAAGGTGGTAAGTGTGTAAATTAGCAAAAAAAGGAAATATTTACCAGCATACAAGATACATTAAAAGGGGTTAATTTTTAATAGAAGCTAAAAAACAATTAAATACCAACCCCCCCCCCCCCCCCCCCCAAAAAAAAAAAAAAAGAACCCATGGTTTTCATACTACAATAAGTACATAAAATAAAAACTCTTTCGGTCATTTGATTCTACTAAAATGGTTAACGTCATCAATGGTTCACATAAATTTCAAAATAATTTATAATAATAGTAGTAATAGAAAGACGAAATATTTCCCCAAGTGGTTATATTATGCCACTTCTGCTGAGGACGGAAATATGCATGCTTATTTTATACAATACTATACCCCAGCACAAGATGAGGCTTATGCCTGCCTGCTTGCAACATCAAATGATTGTCTCAGGTCATTATAGAAGCTCCTCACCCCTAGACATGCTCAGCAGTCATGCTTCAGACACCTTTAAGAACTTTGGGCATGACTAGTCCAAGAAGTTACAGAGCAGTAAAACAATGACTATTCCTCAGAATTTCTTTTGCTAGTCTTGAGATGAGCACAATCTATGTGCACAACCTCCAAGCTGCTTGAATTAACTGGTTGTTGAAAAAGATCACCATGAAAATTTTTGAAGGAGGCTGGATGAAAAGGACAAGAGCGGTCTTGCATGGTGCAAAAGCTGCTGGTTCGAGGGTAGGTTATCAGGTCTCTATTAAGTTATAGGGCTATTATGCCGAGTTCCTTAAACAAAACAAAAATTGCAATATTACAGTATTTTGTCTTCTGGGGTACCACTTTCACTACTTTGCGTAAACTCCTTACTAAATATTTGTAAATACCCTAACTCTTGCTTTATTCCAGAATTTTCAAATACTTTTCATGATGAATTGCATAATCCACTAATTATTGAGGATTTGAATTATTCAATAGGAAAAAATAAAACAAACAAACATAAACATCTTATCTCAGGGTAAGCAATGAAGTTTTGGAAAGTGGAGACCTCTAACCTTTTTAAGAAGATTAAGTTAGCAAGGACCATCCTCTATGACAGATGCCCGTTGATAAACCATTAATAAAAATAACCTTTGCACTTCATCGACCCACAGAGGCATTTTTTCTTCCTCAGGTCTGCTTTGTCAGGCTGTACCATCCCATAATCATATGTCAACTCTGTCATTGGAGGAATGTGTCTAATCGCATGAAACGCAACATGGAGATCAGACTCATTTTTATTTTCACGTGAAATTGGCTGCCAGGATACATTTGGAGAGCAGCTGTGATTCATAAAACGAGCTACATTCCCAGCATCTTTTGCACTTATAATTAGGGGATGTGGGATCTTCAGAGCCTCATTTGAATCACCTGGCAGTTCAAAAAGCGGATAAGTGCGGGTTGCATCAAAAATGTAATCATCTTCATTTTCACTTCCAAGCTCCTCCGGCTTATGGTTAGCAATAACTTCCCCTGCATATTCACATATAAAAGCTCCAGCACGGATGGGATCCCAGGACCTTAGACCCCAGCCTTTATCCTTAGTTTTAAACACTTCCAGACGAACTCTCAAACCACTTTGTGATATTCTGTTCCGGCAATTAGGAGGGCACTGACATGAAGGACCACACTCATATAGCAATGACTTTTGGTTCACAAGAACTGCATTTGCATTATAAGGGAGATGACCTCCATTTTTCTGAAGGCAAGGGCAGTTGGGATTACCAGGGAGACATCCACCAATGCAAACACAGCCAGTAGAGGGTTCCACTGGATCTACTGGTTTTGCATTCTTGAGACCAGGAAAATAGGTGAAATATGCAGGGCCCTTCTCATCATCAACATCATTTACAAGAGAAACAGGTGAACTTTCAGCTCCGGAAGTAAGATCTGGCAATATAACCCCAACCCTAGAATTAGTTCCTTCCTTCCATTGCTGAATTGATTTCCAGGTCAGGAATGCTTCAGACTGACCAGGTAACCTGACAAGTTTATATTTAAACACATTGCAACCTGACTTCCCTTTATCCACCCACGACTCCTGGATTCTATAAAGACCATCATAGACATATACCTTCCCAGTTGGATTTGCAAAATCCTTTAAGCCCCGAATCACTCTAACCTCATTACCCCGATGCAAGCTTTTCTCCAAGGCAAGGTTGCCTCTTTCAAGTTTCTGATCCATTATTTCCTTATCTCTCCGGTAATAATTCCCACCTTGGCCACTATATATCAACACATCCCCGTCCTCATTATTATCTTCATATCCTCCAGATGAAACAATGCTGACTGCTAAGGGCTCTTCATCTTGACTGATCTTCATACCCATGTAATCAATTCCAGCCATACATGGTGCATGCAATCCAATCAAGCACAACTCCATCCTGAAAAAGAAACAATCCCCAATTTCAACACCAGGCACAGCTCCAACTCTCTTCTTGCTATTTGTCCGGAGACCTTTATTCATCAAAATTGTACCCGCTCTTAAATCAGGTCGTCTTGTTACTCCAGGAACTGCATCCTTCGACTCTTCAATTTGTGTAATCTTTCTTCGGATGAAATCATATATCATGAGATTGTATCCAACCGACTCCTTGTCAGCATCAGTGCGCCGGATCATGTCAAATGCTGGGATATTAGATGATGCGAGAATATTTTCAACTACTGAATCTATGTCAATATCAGTCGAGGCAATATTGATGTCCTGGCGACCCCTAGTCCTCTTTGACCTACTACCACTCTTTGACCTCCCCACCTTACTTGTATCATCCGTATCAGTAACATGCATACTAAAACTACTCAAATACTGGGCACTCCTATCTTCCTGCTGTGACTGAGCACGACTTCTAGTAACCCTTTTTGAAGACCCTGTCTCTCCATTCGCATCTGCTGCATACTGGCTCGGTGGTGTCCTATATGAGGCGATTGGTACCGCATTTGATATCGAGTTAGGGTTGTTGAAAGAAAAGGCTGCATTTTGATTTGGTACAGCACCTGGGTTTTGAGACTCTGGTGAAGCGAAAAACGGGTAAAATGGGGCAACCCCAGGTGGGAAAGGACCAGATGGGGTTACACAAACAAAGGGGGCAGCACCTTGGGGTGTTGGAAACGACGAAAAATTAGGTCCGGATGGGAATACAGGAACAAGACACCGCAAGGGCTTCACATTCAGTACCCTAGACTTATCAAATGACCCAGAAACAGGAGTAGAGTCTTCCATGAAAACACTTTCAGACAACCAAAAAAACACTCTTTCCCCAACACCAACACCCCTAACACCAATGTCTATACATATTCTACTTCTCTCCTCCTCTTTACAATCAAATCTAACACAGAATATACTTCCAATAAAACAAAAACTGCAACATATTCTTACAAAACAAAAACATAACCTTTCAGTAACAGAATAAGTTACAGTAGAAGCAGAAGTTTGGTGAACAAAAAGTAAATTCCTGCAACATGAAAACAGTAATGAAGTCAGTGATAGAAGCAAAAACCCAAAAGAATTTGAGCTAAAAACACTGAAATTTCCAGAGCAGAGGTGAAAATAACCCAAAACACTTGCATAAACCCTCAAACCAAAAGGAAAGCATGTCAGCTAAAGTTGAAATGAACATGCAAGTTCATTAGAAACAGAATCAACACCCTAGATTACTGTTCATTTCCTTAAGTTTCCCAGGAACCAAAATGAGAGAAAAGAAAAAAAAGAAAACACCCAACAAGTAGAAACATTTGAAAAATAAATAAATTATGGGTTATGAAGAATGAGATCAAAAGAGTGAGCAGAAAATAGTGAAAATTGTTTTAAAAGGTAAAGTAAAAGATGCTGGCATAGATCATAAGGCAAACAAGAGCATAACAAACAAGACAGATCTAAATCAAACATAAAATAAAGGTTGGAACTTTGAAAGGGACAGAGTTTATTTTACCTGAAATGGAATTTTGCAGATAGTAGAAAGAGAGTTTAGAGAATTGGGGTTTGAACTTACAAGTTCTTATTACAAGGACTTTTTTTTCTTTCCCAAACCCAATGGCATTGCCCCTGTTTTTGTTTTTGTTTTCGTTGTTTGGTCTTCCACTTAGGATAGAGAGGAAATCAGGTGTGTGTGAAACCATGTTACTGTTGGCTTTGATCAGTTTGATGCTTATGTGGTCGTGTTTTCATTGGAAGGCTTTGGATTCTGTATGAGCTGAGAGGTAGGGAATTATGGCTTATGTTTCATAGCTAGTATAAATAGTAAATGTTTTAAATAAGCTGAAACTGAGAAGTGAGAAGTTCTCACAGACCGAAGAAGAGTCAGAATTACTGTTGACTCATCACGTGCTGTGAGCCTGTGACTTCCGTTTGAGCTCAATTCTCAACTAATCCTTGTCTGATCGTAAACCAAGATTGAGACTCGGAATAGTTTTTAGATGGTGGAGATTGAATTTTTTTTTTTTTTTTTTTTAACTTTTCATCTTAATGGTTTAAACAAAAAAATAATTTTAAATATTTTGGATGATCAAGATAAAAAAAAAAAAAAAAGAGAAAGTTTTAATCTTGATTGTCATTTCTCAATTTGGTTAACCGGATGTGATATTTTGTTAGATCAAAATGATTCAAGGTAACAACGTACAACAATGGCACGTTACATACACAACAAATTTCATAACTACTGAGCTGTCAAATTGTGATTAGTGTATATCATTTTTACACAAGACCATCACTAATATCATTTTAATTGTACACTAATCACAATCTACCATCTCAATAGTTATGAAATTTGTTATGAACATAGTCGTTAATTTTATTTCGTTTCGGTCAGAATGATCGGAATTTCTCGTACCGATATGCAAACTAGAACGAGAAACCCTTTCATTCCACCTTGGCTCAAATTCCGGTGCATTCTGGTCCTTTTCAAGAAATATCGGCATTCCGACTAGTATGCAAATATGCTTAAGAATTTTTTTTAATCAAACTTGTCATTCTCTCTATCAATACACGGATCCAATAATGAATCCTTCCTCTCTAAAATTTCTTGAGTGAACAAAAGTTCTCAAACAAATCATCTTTTTAATAGTCCATATCTCAATAAAGTTCTCATCAAAGAAGGTAGGATGGATTAGTGGAGAATCCATGTATTGGTAAAAAAAAATGATAAGATAAACTTCTATATTATTTATTATGTAATAGTATTTTATAAAAGAGTTGTAATTTTGTTTATATTTTCTTATTTTATTTTGTTCTTTACAATTAGTTTAGATGGGGAGTATAAAATATATATTAAATTATCAAAATAATAAATTGAATCTATGAACAAAACTTATTAATTAAAAAAATACTCCTTATCATAAAATGTTGGTGTTAAAAACTTTTAATACTTGGTTTTGAATTAATATGTTATAAACTTAATAAATAGTTAGATATATACATTTCATATTACTAATATATATATATATATATATTAGACGTATTCCCAAAACAATACACTAGAATGGACCGGTACCGAAATATTCTATTTGAGTGGACAAATCAAAAGGGACACCAAAACAGAATTGACAACCCTGATTATGAATTTTGTTGTTGCCATAATAAACTTCAATGATCAATCCTCCCTTTTGTTCAAAAAAATAAATAAATAAAAAATTCAATCCTCCCTTAATTTTTCTATTAAAAAAGGTTAAATCACACTAATTTTTCTATTAACTTTTCACACGACTTGTGCGGGTTGAGATTAGTTTACCCACAAACCCAACATGTACAACCCTAGTTTTGACTCTATTTGTAATGTACATAAAATGGCCATAAGATATTATTTGGGGTAAATTACATTGAAACTCCATTCTTTTGAGGAAACTAGACTCGCTATACCTTAATTTGGGGAAATGACACTCCGTTCCCAAATTCGCAAAATAATAAACACTCCACCCCCTTTTTCTTTTTTTTTTTTTTTTTTTTGTTTATTTTTTATTAATTTTTTTAACCAATGCCTAACTAACCAAAGTTAAAAAGAAAAATTATATTCCAATTATTTTAAGTTTAAGTGGGGAATATTCCTTTAAAAATGGGGGAAAATGGGGCTGAGTGTTAATCATTTTGCAAATTTGGGAGCGGAGTGTCATTTCCCCAAAATAAGGTGTAGCGAGTCTAGTTTCCTAAAAAAAATAAGGTGTAAGTGTAATTTACCCAAAAATTTAAAAAAAATGGGGTCTGAGTGTTAATTATTTTTACAAATTTGGAAGCGGAGTGTCATTTCCCCAAAAGAATAGGGTGTAAGTGTAATTTACCCAAAAATAAATAATAAATAAAGAAAAAAGAAAAAGGGGGTTAAGTGTTAATTATTTTGCAAATTTAGGATCAGAGTGTGTAGATGCCCATTTTTTTAAGCCCAAATATGGATTGGCCCCCACTATTAAGTGATTGGGCTTAAATAGTATAATTACTGCAAAAGCCCAACAAGCACAACTTGGAGTTTTTGCCCACTTATCATTGCTATCCACTGACCAGCCGAGATGGGTCTCAAAGATCTGAATTAAATGGATTATTTAAACACTTGACCATATCCAATTGAAAGTCTAGCCCAAAAACTCCTGCTGTCATCTTTAATACACTATTTCGAGCCTAAGAAGGATATTTAATGAGTAACTAAGGCCCAAGTGCAAACCCAAAGCCTTCACTCAGCCTTGGCCAGCTTGGATAGCCTGTCCATGGGCTCCACAAGTCAGAATAGCATTTAATTAAAGCTGAAATAAGGAAATAACTCTCCATGGAGCCCATGTTTCTCTCTCTTACTTTTACAGAAATGGGAGAATGTGCTCTTCTTCCTCATTTAATTTATTTCAAGCATGAAAGACACAAATAAGCTCATTTATTGGTCCAAAATGTAGCTAGGAATCATGGCTATTGGCTGAATGCTCTGCAGCAGTAACCTGACAACATACATGTAAAAGCCAACTCAGTCTATATGTATAAAGATCCATTAAAGCAAGCAAGCTCTCATATATGGTTTATCTTCTTCAGACCAATGAAGCTCTGAACCTATGGAGTAGTCACCAGAATAGTAATCATGACAAGAACTCCGGCCACCATTGGCCATCAGACATGGCAGTAATGCGTATCAGTATGGAAAATCTCATTTTATCTTCATAATCATTACACAACCAGCCAATCAAGACTGAGAGAGTGACCACTACAGCCCAAATATGTACTAGGTTCACTCCTTCACTTGTAAGACTTAGGAAGTTTGGTTTGGAGGAAGGGAGTTAGTCCTATAGGCTTAGGATTCCACCGAAGTAATTGCCCTATGCCTACTGGTAGGCATGACTGTTATTTCATGAAAACCAATGCGAAGAAGCATGCATAACCAGCCTATTATCAAGGGAATCTTATCTCTTCCCTTTGATATTTGAACCCTCATGATTAAAGGAAATCAAGAAGACTTGATTTCCTACAAAAAAACCATCTATAAATAAGACCCTTAAACACCACCTTAAGAAAAAGCTTGGGCATCACAATCTTAACCTTTTTTGAGTATCCTCATTATCCCAAACACTTACCCACGACCAGATCAGATCACAACACCATTGAGAATGCAAGGATGGTTTGAAACTCATTACAGCAGTAATTAGATTATTCTCCTCTAGAGCACTCTCTAGTATATTTCCTCAAGCATAGAGTTCTAAGGTCATCTTCAACCTTAAAACTCTGATCCTCAACCATAAACACTAACCCAAGCCTAAGACACCATGATCTAAGCTCATATCTCCAAAAGTGTCTCTTGGCAGATATTCGGGTTACAACAGTAAATGCTATATTGAGCTCTCGGTCTTCTTCAACCTTGAGACTCACATCACAAAAGCTTAAACACTTTCATTTTACCCCCATTTATGCTTCATAGGACTGACTCTCTCCCGCTTGGTCAAACTCTGTTGGTCTCTACAAGTTCATTGTTATGGGTTCTATTTGTTGCAGCAGATATTAGTGATAAATTCATGCCTTAATGATTTTGAGTTCAAGTTGTTATATTTTCAGTCCAGATTCTCCATAGAGTAGTAGAAGCCTTATTCCATTGCTATTTTGGGCTTTTATTAACAAAACCCTCTTGTTGGGCTATTTGGTTGTTATTACTGTTGCTATCCACTTGACTTAGGCCTTGGCAGACCTGGCTCTTATTTCTTCAAGGAAGGTGCCCCATTAACCCTTAGGCCTACGATTGGGCCTTTGGTTGAATTTTGGGTTCAACTCTCTTACCCTCTAAAGTTCAGTTCACGTTCCAACCAATCTCATTGCGGCATGGCATAACACAAAACCCCCCCTCACAGAGTATTATTTACTCAAAATAAGGTGTAGCGAGTCTAGTTTATCCAAAAGAAGGGAGTGTCAATGTAATTTACCCTATTATTTGATATATAAATAAAAGATCTCAAGGTGAAATGTCGTTTATAAAAATTTAAGAGAATTTCTAACATTTTTCCATACCTCAAGAGAGATTATTGTAATTTATCAAAGAAAAAAAAAAAAGATCAAATTAATTTGAACACAGGAAAAGCCACACTTACCTACTCTAACTCAAAGGAATAAGATTAAAGATTAAATAGAGTCATTTTGCTTTAGTTTGGTGCACATTGGATGAAGTTTAGGTGCCTATGATCGAAAATTTAGCCACTTGATTGAAACCAAAGTGTTGTTATCACATATATTTTAAAATCCCTTTATTTTAATTATTTATGAACCAAAATCAGATTTGAATTAAGAAAGATATTGCAAAACTTAAAGAAAATAAGCCAACAGTTGATTTTTTTTTTTTTTTTGTTGAAAAATTTCAAATTACATCCCTTAATTTAGGTTAGTTGTCATTTTAGTCCTCTAAATTTGTTTAGTCTGCCAATTTGGCCATTTGTCCATTGAGATTAAATACTGATGTGAATGTATTCAAAAACCAATTATTTTATTAACTTGGGGGACTAACATAACAAATAACCAAAATTAAGGGCTGTAATTTGAATTTTTGCCAAAAACATTTTATTACTTTAACGGCAATATTTAAGTGGACGGAAAGAACCAATTTGACAGCTAAACAAACTTAGGGGACTAAAATGACAAAGATGAAAATTAAAGAGATTAAAATGACAACTATTCAAACTTAGGAGGTATCATTTCAAATTTCCTATTTTTTTTTTTTTTTTTATGAAGAAAGTGTTCAAAAGTTTTAGTCCAGTCGTCAAGCAACATCATATTGCAGCAATTATGGTTCATTGAAAAGTGTGTATGATAAGCTTTTGATTAAAGGTCTTTTGTATATAGATAACTAAAAATTAGTATTTTTCCTACTTCCCCACCCCCCCAAAAAAAAAAAAAAAAATCATGAGTTCCTTAAAAAAATGGGGTGAATTGTAAATTTGGCCTCCGCACAATTTAATTCACAATTTTCAATTGCTATATTTGTGTTTTGACTACTTAAGGTTTGTAATAAAAGGAAACGGGGGTTTGTTCAAATTAACGATTTTGCATTTTGTGGATAAATTATTTTCCATTGTGATTTGTTCTTGTCACAACATAGTCTCACAAATTTTCAATTTCTACATTTTCACCTTTAAAGTTTGGACTAGAATGAAATCCTAAAACTTATTTTAGATAGAAACCTAACAATTTTAGCTTAGTCCAAACCTTACAGGATCAAATAAGCAATTGAAAATTTGTGGATTAATTATAATAGAGCCAAACCATAGGGGTAAATTATATTTACCCTAAATTCAAATATTCGCGATGTTAAAAGTTCTGTAAAAACGAAAACTATTTCATAAACATACAAGTCTATCACAAAGAAAATACAAATGTCCAATTATCATTCAATTTTTATAATAAAATTGAACTATTTAAATATTCAATATGTATTGTATAACAAATTTTAGGCTAAATTACAAATTAAATAGTCTAACTTTGATAAAATTTCATTTAAGCCCTCGAACCTCTAACGAGTCATTTTACAATACTCACTTAAATCTTAACTAGTGTTACCAACAAATATGGTGTAGTTATCATTACATGTGATGTTAATATGATATTGGTACTATCCATTATATATATATATATATATATATATATATATATATATATATATATATAATATATATATTAATATTTAAATTTAAATAAATAAAATTAGGTATCAAGCAATGTGATAGTAGGTATCATCATATATGATGTTGTTACCATCATATGTAATATTGATACTATCAAATGTAATGTTTTACATATTAAATATATCATACCGATAAAAAAAAAAATGTAAATATTATAGAATGATCCCTAACTTAAAAAAATTGAATTTAAATTTTTAACTTTCATTTCTTTTTAATTCACTCATTCTATCGAGAAATTATTATCTACACCTGGAGAATGTCTCTAGATGTCTTCTTTACTCACAAAATTATGTGGCCCCTATGTGAGACCCATGAATAGGGCCCAGATTTTGTGTGAGTAGAGAGGGGTCCCACACAGGAGCCCACATAATTTTGTGAGTATGGAGACATCCTCTAGGTCTAGATAACAATTTCTCCGTTCTATCATCCTCGGTTTAAACTATGCTGATAGACTCCACCATCCATTTTGATTTTGCCAACACTGCCATCTGTCCAGCCCATGTGCACAGCTTGTTCCTATGCTAGCCCATCACAGGCCAGCCCATGCTTGTACCAATCAGCAATTGACACACAACCTTTGGTCTCTGTGCTCTCGGTTTGTGCCAGTGTTGCCTCAAAGCCAATGAACTAACAAATAGCTTGAGCTTGAGTCCTTTTTGAAACTACTTCTAGATGGCCTAAAGCTTGGTTCATTTCTAGGTTTGTTATCCTACCTTTTTAAAATATAAACTTTGTCATTTGAACACGGCTCTTGTGTTGTCACGTTGGTTTTTTATGAGTTTTTAAAGCACTTTTAGCCTGAAGAAGCAAGTCCATTTAATATTGAGGCTTCTAGGCACACACAAGCACACCATCGAAAATGGCCTAGGATGTCACATAATGGATATTTTGTCTTGGAGTAAACGCAAGGCATCCTAAAATAATACTCCACGTTATCTGCTTTGCCTTTTTTATCTTAAATTTCTGGAGCAATATGGACACGCATGCACAAATTAAGGAGCATACCATCAAAGTGGCTATAAAAGGTATAGATTGGATACAATTTCTTTTCCTAAAACCTTTCCCTTATAGGCTAGCTAGCTAGTCCCTAAGGACAAAGAACAAAGAAAAGAAAAAGATAAATTATCCCCTA
This sequence comes from Fagus sylvatica, assembly GCA_907173295.1. Taxonomy (NCBI): domain Eukaryota; kingdom Viridiplantae; phylum Streptophyta; class Magnoliopsida; order Fagales; family Fagaceae; genus Fagus; species Fagus sylvatica. Next base: position 50,132,782 of record OU015761.1, read on the forward strand.
AATATAGAACACAATTATTCATTGAAAAAAAAAAAAAAAAAAAAAAAATCAAGGAACGGTATGGCAAACCATTTCATAGATTCTTTTTTCCTTAACAAGTTTTTGACGTATATTTTTTTCATTACATGGTAAGTTAAGTTTTAAAGACGTATAGTACACTTGATTTTATTTTTTCTATTAATATGCAAAGAGAGTGGTATTTTTTATTTATTTATTTTTTATAGTAGAGTGGTATTTTCAAATAGGGAAATTTGTTCGAAACCTTCTTGACATTTATATAAAAACGCGGGAAGAAGACAAAGATTTTAACCAAAAATAATGCAATGCAGAGGATAGAATTGTCGAATTGGAGGCTGGAGGCTGGAGGGGCCACATATAAATGATGAATATCTACGTGGATGTTGTACCTTGTAATCAACAATACATATCTGCTAAGCTTACGTGAAAGCAAGGCAAAGAAAGACTCTCCAAGTGACAAAGTGTGAAGTATGTTTCTGTAAAAGTGTGTTCTCCGGCCTTTAAGAGAGTAGAGAGAGCCAGAGTCAAACACCCACTAGCTCATATTATTTCACTAAGGGACGTCTCCGAGAGTTGGGTTGTCTTAGCCTCATCCTAATTTTAATTGCCCTATTTATTATTTAATATTAAAAAAATAACATGAAGTCCAAATTTTTTTTTTTTAATGCAAAATCAAGGTTACAAAATTTAAAGTCTCAAATAAATACTCAACAATACAACATTTAAAATCTCAAAAAACTCAACAACACAGCATTCAAAGTCTTAAATAAATACAAAATAAATCCTCTAACACACAGTGACACAGTCAGTACAGCACTCACACAAATCATAATATATTTGGTCAAAAAGAAAGTAAAGAGCATGGTTTTAAAAACCAGACTGGTCAAAAGAACCGAAAAAGAGAGTGGTTATCGGTTATTTGGTCGGACCGGGTTGGACCAGTGATCGAACCGGTGACATCATAAATAATTTATTAATAATTTTATAATTATAAAAAAAATTAATAATAAGTGTATAGCTAGGAATATTTACTAAACCAAATATTTAGAAAATTTAATAATTTTTAAGTGATTCTACATATCTTAAATTAAGAAAGTAAAATAAACATATCAAGTTTAATTTGTTACTGTTATTTTGGCAAGTATAGTGTTATTAGCAATACCTATCAAACGTGGCATCTATTAAGTGAACCACGTATATATGTTGAAGAAGCCTAAAATGAAAACGTGTCATACTACCATCCACCAAATAAAAGCTGTCATCAATTGATATTACCCATTTACAGTGCCCAAGGAGAAGTTGTCATCAACTAAGCCAAATAAAAGAAAATTTAAAACTCAAAAGCACCTAAAAAACCGTCTTCTTCGTTCAGCAGAAGGAAAACAACCAAAATAGCACCAAACTCATCGGTCACCACTACAAAACTACCCCACAACACCTCCAAGCGCAAATAGCAAAGGCAGAGTAATGACAATTCAACAAGAAAGAAAGACAGAAAGTAAAAGACAAAAACTTTAGTAAAGTAGGCAGCATGATCGTCTATTCCCCTTCAAGGTGATTTGGGATTTTTCTGGATTGTGAAGGATTTGAGATTTTTTTGGATTGTGAAGGATTTGAGATTTTTTTTTTCGCACGTTTGGTAACCCGTAGCTTGTGTAGTTGTGTTTTGATGTGTTTTGTGTTGATTTATTTGTATTTTGTTTTTGGGTTTAGTTTTGGTTATGTGTTGGTTTATAGCTTAGATTTGTTAGTTTACTTGCCTTTAGTCCATTCTTATTCCATTTTTATTATAAAAAATAAAATAAAATCTTCATCTATTGGTCTGTTAGGTGTATTGTTTTATGACTATTTTTTTTTTTTTTGCCCTTTGAATATTTGTTTTGCCTCTAATAAAAATTTTCTTTTATGAATAAATTTATTTTTTTATATGTATAATTTAATTTTTTTTTTCCTATTGGTTGCCCTGGGGTGGGGGGTTGCCCTAGCCCAAGGGCTTGCTGGGCTTACCCCAAGGCCGGCCCTGATTTCACTCTTCCATCCCTCAAAGAACACTGTTTATATATTTAGCAAATAAAAAAAACACTGTTGATAGATTCTTAAGAGACATCCATCCAAAAAAAAAAAGACGTATCACTTTTATAATCAGTCTATAATGTATAACATTAACTGCACATTCTCAACTAGTTAGTAGTAAATTGTTAAAGAATCATCAAGGGATAATATGGCGAACCATTTCATAGATTCTTCTAAAAAAAAAGGATCCATATTGCTATTAGTTCTTCTATGAATATTTGATGAGTCAATTAACTACAATACAATTTTACTTCACTTTATACTCAGCCAAAAAAATAAAAGAGAAGAAATTTACTTCACTTTATTATCTTTTTTGCACATGTTCTAAACAATTTTTTTTTTTTTTAATCAGATTTATAGATTGGAGGTTCAACAAAAATAATTCTAGCTTTATAAACATGAGACGCACACTAATATTTTATTATTTTTTTATACATAGCAAATTTCGATAATGAATGCCCACACGATCAAAATTGTCCACAACCCATTGGATCGGACCAAGTCAGTAGAGTGGATTGAGTCTTTCGGATCATTAAACACCCATATTAGTGACAAACAACATTTGTAAGAATGGAATATGTTGATTGGAATCCATTAGGTGGGACGTCCTACTATGCACATGGTGGGAGGTGAAAAATAATTTAATTAGTTTATATTAATTACCATGCATACTTATGGGCACATTTAAGAATAAAAACAATTAAATACATATTAAATATTTTTACCTAAGTTTAATAATATCAATTGTTGTTTTTGAATTTTCAGTCAACTAGTAAAAAAACCTTGTAAGAGTATAATTACCATCCCATTCTTGATTCTTCATACATCCTTTTAGTCAAATTGTGGTCAGTCACCCACAAAATTCCTTCTAAATCTCACTTGCTAAATTGATAAAAATGCTACAGTGACTCATTTTATGTGGCTAGTAACTATAACATCTTTTACCATTTTTTATTAATTTATATTCTCTCATTCTTTCTATGTTCTAAGTCCCAACATCTCTCTCTATTTCTAGAGCAGTGGTTACTTTTCCCTCCTCATTGATCTTTGGTGCCCAATCTGGATATTGGGTGGCTGGCTTGGCCAATTTGGCCATGGGTTTGATGAGGTTGTCAAGGGAACGTTGAGTATAGGTGTTTTGAGGTGAGGAAGAAAAGATAATAATAAAAATTGATAATGAATATTTTAATAGAATGGTTAAAAAATGAAATGTCGAATGTAGTGTATATTTGAAAAGTCTCTGTAAATGTCTTTCTTTGCGTTGGATTAATTGTAATTTTTTTGGGTCATTTGATAAAGTTGATTGTATTTAGCAAGAAAAACGAAAGCTGCATATGAATAAATAAATGAAAAAGTACAAAGAAAAAAAATTTAATCCAAACTCACTTTAAAATAAGTGACTAAATGAGATGAATTATAAATTTTATAAGCAATAATATTTTTGCCTTATATATGACAATTTAGTTTAAACTTTTTAATTATAATGTTTTGACCCCCCCTAAAGTTTGAATTAAATTGAAACTATTAAGAGATTATATGTCCTATATGTGTGAAAAAAATAATTAATTTGGATGGAACTTTAATAATTTCTTTTTAGCCTTTTAGTCCAAATATAACAATTAAAACTTTTTGTACTAAATTATGAGGGAGAAAATCTATAGGGGCTAGTTGTAATTTACCCTATAGTTTTATGAGTAAGATGTAAGAACAAGAGAGAGAGAGTTTAAACTCTTAAAAAGATTTTTCATAAATTTTCAACTATACCCTTACCTTCAAGTGACCAAGAAATATAATTATAAGTAAACATATTTAGTGTTTGTTTCGTATAAATTGTTTTCAATTTTTTTTAATGAGGTGTTTAAAAACATTGTAAAAAAAAAAATTTTAAAAGTATACTTAAAACAAAAAAGAAAAAAGTATGATTTCAAATCACAGTAAGCACATTTTTCCTCTAAAAGAAGATTCTTTCCAATTTTTCATCTCAAGTCAAATCGAAGAGGTAAATAAGCAAATAATTTGATAATAAGATAACATACGGAAACCTCTTCTCTTAAATTGCTCACTTCCATAATTCCATTGCCATTATCCCAACTTTTTCTCTACTATTTCCAACTCTCAATTTACACTTTTTTTTTTTTTTTATTTTTTTTTTATTTTAAGCTTTCTCTCCTTTTCCTTAACAAGTTTTTGATAAAAACGTGTCATGATGGTTTTATATATTTTTCTTTACATGGTAAGTTCTAGACTTATACTCCAACACACTTGATTTTATTTTTGTTCTATTATTGTGCAAAGAGAATGGTATTTCAAATTTGTTCGAAACCTTCTCCTTTAAACATTCATATAAACGCGGGAAGAAAACAAGGATTTTTATTATATGCATTGCACAAGATAGAAATAGAATCGTCAAATTGGAGGCTGGTGGGGCCCACATACAATGATGAATATCTACGTGGTTGGTGTACCTTATAATCCACAACACGCGGGAAGAAAACAAGGACTTTTATTATATGCATTGCACAGGATAGAAATAGAATCGTCAAATTGGAGGCTGGTGGGGACCACATACAATGATGAATTTCCACGTGGATGTTGTACCTTATAATCCACAACACAAATCCAGACAGCTGACGTGAAAGCAAGGCAAAGAAAGACTCTCCCAGTGAAGAAGTGTGTGAAGAATGTGTCTATAAAAGTCTGTTGGGATAAACTGACTCCAGCCTTAAAAAGAGAGAGAGAGAGAGAGAGACTGAGTCAAACACCCACTAACCAAACATCATTTAACTCATCCACCCTTCCAACAACACTGTTTCTCACACTCTTTGTTTCCCAACAAACAATTGTAAGTTCTCTCTCTCTCTCTCTCTCTCTCTCTCAGAATTTTCATTTTCTTAAATTATTTTAAGGTGATTATGATGTGTTAATTCATTATTGTATTGATGGATGATAATTGGGTCTCTGATCATTTCTGGGTCTTCATTTTTGGTTGACTATAGTTGTGTTAATTCATTATTGTATTGATGGATGAGAATTGGGTCTCTGATCACTGCTGGCTCTTCATTTTTGGTTGACTATAGTTTCATTTGATTAAATTGGCAATAAAGGCTATAATTTCATTGTTAAGGCTTAGTCTCTGCTTACTATTTCTATTTTTTATATTGGGTCTGTTCTAATTACATCTGGGTCTTTTTGGTAATTGCAGTTTTAAACTTTCAATCCCTCTCTTTCTCCCTCTCGTTTGTATTCTATCTACAGTAAATTGTTGAAATGACCAAATTATGCTGTAATTGGCATTGAGAGACTTTTCAATTTCCTTCAGTTTCTCTTAATTTGATCATATGATCAAATTTAGAATGTAATTGGAATCTTTATGATGTTATTAACCTCAATTATTTAAAAAATCTCATTCTTCATTTATGCAGTAGTTGTTACTTTTTATTATAACCTTTGTGTAGCTGGCTATAGTAATCATTTTATAGTAACCAAATGGAAGTGATAAAAAAAGTTTTTAAGGGGTTTCAATTTTTAGGCAGACCAAAGTGCTGCTTATCCTTTTATCTTCTTGTTCTGTTTAATTGATCAGAAAGTAACTGAATAAGCTCCTTGATCAAATCCTATATAAGGTTGTGAATAGATTGGATGTGGTGAGGAAACAATGGGGAATTCTTGCAAGGTCACTTCCAGTGTTCTTCTGCTTTACTTTGTCATTGGGACTTTTTTCGTGTCTCAATGTTTTGCTATTGGAGTTGACACCAACATCACAGCACATCTGGTTGTAAATGCTTCTGAATCATCGGGAAAGCCAATACCCGACACACTTTTTGGAATATTTTTTGAGGTTAGTTTCTTGACATAAAATGCAGTTGCATACTTATGTGGTGAAGAATTAATGAATGTGCCTCTTTGGAGTTCTCAATTTTGTAGATGGAATCTTGATCAACTAGATTAGCCATGCTCCATTTGAGTTCAATCTTATAAACTGTCTCTAAATAGACAACTAGCCAAATGAATATGGATTGTTTGGAATTTATTTGCCCTCATGATGTTTGCAATGACAATTTTCTGTTTATTTGGTGTATAATTATATGTTATAATTAGGGTGAGTGAGCACTGAGCAGTCTCTAAAAATCTTTTCTGCAGGAGATCAACCATGCTGGTGCTGGTGGGTTGTGGGCAGAGCTTGTAAGCAACAGAGGTAATTTCCAAATACTCTAAAACTTCCAAAATAGAGAAAGTTTGTAGAAAGAAGAAACTTTTCTATTTAGTTTTTAGGTTAAAATATACCTACACCCTTTTTGGTTTGATGCTGTTATCTTAATACCTCTTGCATCTTTAATTTTTTAATCACACCCTCTGTGGTATCCAGTTTTTCTGATTGACTGCTTTTAAAATCATTAATGAAAATTAGTCACCTGAAAGGCTGAAAGTAATTGGATATAACAAAAAGTGTGATTAAAGAGAAGTAGGGGTTCATGTGCATCTCATGTTACTGATTTCCGTTAATGATTTGTTGTAAAAAATATGCCAAACAAGTAAGCACCACAATAAACAAAATTTAATTTGGTTCGGTAAACTTTATCCCAACATCCTTGGGCAAAGGAAACCAAAAAGACTACATTGGACAGAGCCCCTATCTGGTAATAAAACCTCAAAACCCATTACAACAACGCATAATTATAAGACTCCAATTCTATTGCTTGATGGACAAGGAATACCTATTACTTATTCATTAAGGAAAACTCTTTCTTTCTAAACAAAAGTATGAGCTTTCACTTTGAGGAAATTTCATAGATTTTAGGATTTCTCACAAAGGAAATCACATCATCTATTTTTTGGGATGGAGGGAGTATTTATTTAGAATCCAACAATCCACTTTGCTTAATACCGGTGTTGATAAAAGAAATTGGATTGTTGAATTTTACTTTATACTTTATGGTAATATCTGACTTTAAACTTCTATATATTGTCATGGACAACCAGCTTTTTAGATGCAAGACCTCTTTGAGTTTGGCAGATTGGTGGCTCACCTTCTTGTCATGTTTGGTTGACTCCACATATATCTGGATTTTTTAAAGCAAGGGGTTCTCATGAATTTTTCTTCCAGGTTTTGAAGCTGGGGGTCCTAATGTTCCCTCAAATATTGACCCTTGGTCTATTGTTGGGAATGAGTCATCCCTTACTGTATCAACGGAGCGCTCATCATGCTTTGAACGCAATAAGATTGCACTCAAAATGGAGGTGCTCTGTGACAGCGATGGCACCAATATCTGTCCAGATGGGGGAGTTGGTGTTTATAACCCAGGGTTCTGGGGCATGGTAAGGACTAGTTGACACCAATTCTATAAGATTGCTGTTTTGTATATCTTTCATTCTTCTTTTTCTGTTCTCTCTCACTTTTTTTTCTTCTTCTTGATTTAGTAGTTCAAATCCCATGTACATGAAACATTTGTTTTAAGGAAAACTTTGAACCTTAGGACATAGTTTACAGTCTGAGTTATAGGAGTTCTAGTTGTTTAGGTGACAAGATAGTATGTCCTGCATTGCTTGCTTCTTAATAATTTTTCAAAGTTATTCTCCACTTATTTTTTTACTTGTGACAAATCCTATTATTTTTCCCCCTTCAGAATATTCAAAAAGGAAAGACATACAAAGTGGTTCTATATGTCCGTTCATCGGGAGCAATTAACGTATCTGTATCATTGACGGGCTCAAATGGCTTGCAGAACTTAGCAACTGCTAACATTATGTGAGCTCCATTTGTATATTCTTTGGGAATTCTGTAAATATTTTTCTAATGAAATGGGCCTTATGCATCCTTTAATAATACATTTGACTGCCATTCCAGAGCTTCTGCTTCCGATATAGCAAACTGGACGAAGGTGGAGCTCCTGTTGGAAGCCAAAGCCACGAATCCTAATTCAAGACTTCAATTGACAACAACCAGAAAAGGAGTTATATGGTTTGACCAAGTGTCAGCTATGCCCTTGGACACATACAATGTATGTGCTTCTTTCTGAACTCATACGTGCTCATCACATGGGAATACATTTGCTCAACTGTGGCTTATTTCCGTAGATATATGTTATATATTTGCACACGGATACAGTTACAGAAGCATGATGTATTCTTTTGAGATTGGTGTAACTATTGAAATTATTTATATTACATATAAGCATCTATTTCTATTTCTTGAAAGAAAATGAAAGGAAACCCAGGACCTCTAAGTATATACGTGAAGGGGTTGACTGTTGCATGTCATCTTGAAGGATGGTCAGTCAATCCAGACTGTCCATTTGATGTGGTGACGGGTCTATGGATTTTCCATGAGAGATGTCCTTTTCTTTACATCATCCTTGTCCTGTACCATACATTGGATTTTATGTATGTGAACCAGTGTTTGTCACACATGGGGCATGGCATACTACTTATTGCATTTAAATTTTGATTTTGAAAATATGTTCATTAAAACAATATGAAATGGTTTAAGATGATTATTTCTTACTTTAAGGCCTCCCTTGCCTCAAGACTCAATTGTTAATTTGTAGAAGTATAAAAATGACATCATCTTGACGTAAGAAACTTTATATTGGCATAGGGACATGGTTTCCGAAGTGACCTTGTTGAAATGCTGACAGATTTAAAACCTCAATTTATCAGATTTCCAGGTAAGCATAAACTTATATGTTTTAACAGTTCTCAATTCAGGTTGTGTTGCTTCAAATATATTTACCTACCGGACTATTTGGACTTTGTTATGGAGGTTTCTATGTATAATATTTGTGATACTTACCTCTTCCCTTTATACGTGGTTCATTGTTTTGAGTACTTATTTTGTATCTACATCTTCTCATTAAGACAGCAATCCATATAATATACATTACTTAATACAAGTGCCTCTGATGGTGTGGAGAAATCCATAGCTGTAATCAAGTGGAATTTTCTTTGAAGTTTTGTTCAGATGGGTCTTGGTTCACTCTTCTTTTTGTTCTTTGACATCTTTGCTAGGTCTTATAGCTGTTTTAACGTTAGATCTTGAGCTTTGGTTTTTATTTATTTATTATTATTATTTTTTTTTATTATTATGGGTAATTCCATTTTTATAATACATGTGTACTAGGGTTATGACCCCTTCTGGCCTTTTCTAAATATTTTCTTTATTACTTATCGAAAAATAATATTAGCTACTTTTCTCAAATTTTATGCAGACGAGCCGCATATCCTAGAAATTTTGTGAGCTTATGAGTTAAAAACGTATGAAACCTTTAAGATTGATCATTTTCTATCCCATATAACTGTGGTCCTGCCCCTACCCCTACCTGCATCCCAACTAAACAGAAGCAGTAGGTGGTTTTTGCATGCTTCATTGGGTATTTTTTCTGTTCATTAATTGACTGAGCAGGGTTGAAATCATAATTAATTGGGAATGTTGTTTAATCCCTCAGAATTTCTAACCTAACTAATGCAGTATGCTCCCCAAATATATTGCATCAGGTGGCTGTTTTGTTGAAGGTGAATGGTTAAGAAATGCATTTCGCTGGAAAGCAACTGTTGGACCCTGGGAGGAGAGACCAGGGCACTTTGGTGATGTTTGGATGTACTGGACTGACGATGGACTTGGTTATTTTGAGTTTCTTCAAGTACGTATCTTAAATACTTTGGTGGTTGAAGAATTGTTGTAGTTCTTAGTAACTTGAAAAACTTCCATTATATGCTGCTTGAGTATATTTTAAGTTGTAAATTTTTTGTTTTGCAGCTAGCAGAGGACCTAGATGCACGGCCAGTATGGGTATTCAACAATGGTACTTTACAAATGCTCGGTGATTTTAGCTTTTTTTCTTTATTTTTTAGTGTAGCAATGATTAATTTATTTTTATTACTTTCTTTACTTTATCAATTCTACAGGAGTCAGTCATAATGATCAAGTTGATCCTTCCAGTGTCATGCCGTTTGTGCAAGTAAGTCTCCAAGTTTTTTGCCTCCTACTACCTTACCATGGGCCAGAAATCTATAAACACTTGGATTAATACTTATATTTTAGGACAACTACAATAATTATGGATGCTACTATTGCAACTCAAGCTGATCCATTTGCTCTCTACTTGCATGGTCATTGGTCAATGAAAATAACAAATTATTAAAGTGATATAGATATTCTAGACCAACTACCCTAGATCTGAATCTGATCTGGTATTTATCACAAGTTGAAGAACATAGTATGAATCTTAAGGAGGAAAATCAAATTATGTATTCTTTCATGTGAATAACTCTTCTCCAACCAACCTTCAAGCTTCAACTAAGCTGTTACTGAAGGAGGTTCAGATGAGGACACATCTGTGGACATTAATGTCTCTTCAGAAACCAAGCAGGGTGTGGCAGGTGTAGCAATAGGTGAGTTAGCATCTAGGGGAAACATTGTGAGATATTGACCTATAAGAGTTGATTTTTTCTTTTTTAAGAAAAATTTGTTCACTATAGTAGAGGTATAATAGCTGAGGCAGCATTAGGGGAAGCCTTGCGAGCTTTTGACTTATAAGATTTTAAAAAGAAAATAAAAAGAAAATTTATATGTTCACTATGGATTAACATGGTTTACTGAGAGCTGGCAACAATATTGTGAGTTGAGCTCTTAATGCAGATTGGAGGAGTTGTATTTATCATTTATGATCTCTCCTTTGTTTTGCATGCATAGGTTCTGTTGCTATAATTCTGATGGTGAACATATATGAATACAGCTGTGTGTCTGCTTTGACATTAAGAATGATTAATCCTTTCCCTTGCTATTTTTTGGAGAAAGTATGGTAGACTTGCCAATTTGCATTGCCGTTATTATACTAATACCTTGTTAACAGAGTTCATAACTCAAAAAAAAAAAAAAATCTTGCTAATAGCATTTGCCCCATTCATGTACAGTAAAATCCAGTCTCACTGTTCAGTGCTAAAAATACTGATTATTGCCATATTCACCACTTCTTTGATCATGTTTGCCTTGATTACAGGAAGCCCTTGATGGTCTTGAGTTTGCTAGGGGTGATCCTGATTCTACATGGGGTTCTATTCGAGTTGCAATGGGACACCCAGAACCTTTTGACTTGAGATATGTTGCTATTGGGAATGAGGATTGTGGGAAAAAGAATTACCGAGGTTATATTTGTTATGATGTTTTCTTTTTTAAAATTTGTTATTGTGTAATATATACAATGGATGGCATTTTAGAGATTATGAATTGAACATAAGATAGTATTCTCCATGCATAAATTAATATCTCTGATGTAAGACTTACTTTCTTTATTCTTTAATTTTTCATTGACCAGGAAATTACCTCAAGTTCTATAGTGCCATAAAGCAGGCCTATCCAGACATCCAAATTATCACAAACTGTGATGGGTCTACTCATCAGTTGGATCACCCTAGCGATATTTATGATTTTCATGTAAATTTCTTTTCATCATTACTTGTATTTCAAATTTGAATGGGCCTTTGTCAACCAATTATTATGTGTTATATATGAATGTCTTGGGTTGTTGGCTGGGCAACAAGGAACAGAACTTGTCTTACTCCTGGATTCTTGGTTAGGTTTATACATCTGCCAGTGACTTGTTTTCTCAGGCTCATAAGTTTGATCATACATCACGTAATGGTCCAAAGGTGTGATGTTGTTCCTCTTATGATTTATATATTTACGTTTGATTAAATCTTATGAATAATGTTTCCATTAATATACTTCAGGCTTTTGTAAGTGAATATGCTGTAACTGGGAAAGATGCTGGCAGAGGAAGTCTTCTAGCAGCACTGGCTGAGGGTGCATTCCTTATTGGGGTTGAAAAGAACAGGTTTGCTGTTTTTTTTTTTTCCCTTACAATAAATGGGGGATGGGTCCCTATTGGGAGAATCGGGTAATGCCACTGAGCTACAAAGCTCTAGATAGGTTTGTTCACTTGTTGTAATTTTTTTTTTTACTTGCATTCTTTATATTTTCTGATGGATTTAGATAAAGGAGTATGGCCAAGAAAGATTCAAGCAAACTAACCCAAAGCAGTTGCCTTGAGGCTTTATTAAGTGATAGTAATAATCACTGGTGAGATATGGATGTGATATATAAAATCTAGAGAGGAATAAAATATTAACTTCTAATCAGGCCACTAGTTGAGTCAAAAAGAAAACGGAAGAGAGGAAAAAAAAAAAGAAAGTGGAAACCTGCGAGCAATAGCACTAATATGCTAAGACAGCTACATAGCAATAAAAAAAGCTGCAAAAGGAAAATTTCCCACAATGTGCTGTCCCCAAGCTTGGCATTTTGAGCCATGCCACTAAGCCCTGCAGAGACTAGGCATAATGTCACTAATGGAAAGGCATGCCCAAAAGGTTGGGTGACAAAGTTAATCAATAAATGGTTTATTGATTACTCCTGACACTTAAAAAGCACTGCTTTTTTGTGAATACTGATGACAGATGGTATTTTTGACTTAAATGCCAATTAGCAAACAATTCTTTCACCAATCAGAAAGTTGATATTTTTTTTTACTTCAATGCAGTGACATTGTTAAAATGGCAAGCTATGCACCACTTTTTGTGAACGCCAATGACAGGCGGTAATTAATCTCAATCTTTTCCTATGAAATATCTCTCTATATATTTGACTCTTGAAAGAGAAACATTTACATTGTTTCTTTTTAATTGTTGTACTGAAATTGAAAACCTTTCTGCTTTTAAGGTGGAACCCAGATGCAATTGTATTTAACTCATCACAGTCCTATGGAACACCTAGCTACTGGGTGCAACGCTTTTTCACGGAGTCAAGTGGAGCAACTGTTCTTGATACAACACTCCAAACAAATACGTCACTTATTGCATCAGCAATTACTTGGCAAGACTCAAATGACAGCAAGACTTACCTAAGAATAAAGGTATACTTCCTCATATTCTTGTACTCTAATGCTTTCTGTGATCATACTCTACCCCAATTTCTAGGCTACTTGTATAAGTTTTCCTCTTTTTTTTTTTTTTTTTTTTTTTTTTTTTTTTTTCTCAAGCATATGAAAATTCAAAGATTTTCTTAGATGTTACCATATTCACTACATATTATCTTGGGGACTAGTTTACATGAACTTTATTTGGCCGGATAATATTAGCTCTCAGCCTCTCTCTATCTGAGAATCATTTCAAGTTCTATGTTGTTTAGGCATACATTTTAATTGTGCTGCAAAGCTATTGGGTTTCTTTTGCTTCAAATACCTTTAAATGACTTAAATTCATGGCTCAGATGCCGCAATGCATGTGCATATACGTTATATATATAGGAGCTATGATGGACAGTAAACGCTACTATGGAGATATTTTGTCTGATTGTTACCAGGAATGACTTTACTTTTTCCAAATATGGTACTTTACATATGTGTTAAGCTGGTTGCTCTTTGTTTTATTGCTAGACTTTGCCCATTTGTGTTTGCCAGATATGCAGGATTTATAAATGGTTCTATAAGAAAAATTTTCTTTCATACATTGTATTATATGAAACAACAAGGTGCCTTATATATTTTTCCGTGTCTATTCATTCTGTGATCTGTGCACTCATATTTCTTGGACTTGCTGATGCATCTTTGATATTTATTCATTGATTTGGGTTCATCTGCAGCATTTGAGCAAATTGATTTTTTGATGTCAAATAGTGAGTTTTATAAGCAGACTATAGATTATTAATGAAATAGATTCTGCAATAGTTAAGTATATTTTATGTGATTTTGTTAGCACAAGTCTTTCTGCTTTCTATTCATGTGTAATCATTAAAGGAACCATCCTTCATTATGAAGAGTATGTCACATTTATTTTAAAAAATTAAAAATGTTAGACATTGTACTCTAATGGCATATCGGGCACCCATCTATCCAACTTTTGGAGGAACCAAAATTTATTATTCATATATAGTTTTATCCATCATCAAGTAAATATGTGGTGTAACCTATCCGGTGATCTTATACAGTCATACTAATTTCTTGCATGCATGTAGTTGATAATGGTGGAGAAATGGTTGTTCTAGTGCTTTAGTTCTTGTGCCCTAAATGTAAGAAATTTTTATTTTAATTTAGTTTTAGAGATCAATTGGATTTTTAACGGTCCTATTAGCTAATTAGGTTACCGGTATTTTATTTTATTTCCTAGAGCCAAGGTTATTTTTTTTTAATTCAATGATTGGGCTTTGACCCAAGTCAATTGGTTAGGATTTACTCCTAGTAGTCTTTATAAGCATATTATTGTACTCCTATGGAGACAAGTTTATGATGAATAAAATTTCAGTTGGAATTTTTCCAATGGCCTAGTGCTAACTTTAACCAAACCTAGGTGCTAATTCTAAGGTTTATTTTATTTTTCCTAAAAACATGTCTTTGGAGAATTTTGTACTGCATCAATTTGGATCAGAGTGTTCACAATTCTGCATCGGTTCTGGTGTCAGAGCTCATTGTCTTGCATCACCTCTCTTCTTAGCAAATTTCTCTTGTTGACTATAGAGTGAAAAAAGAAAAAAAAAAAAAAACATGCACTCACAAAACACAAAGGCAAGACTGTACAATAAAGGATTGCAACATTCAGGTAAGTATGATGAATCATTTTGTGTGATTTTGCAAAGCTTTCTCTGTTTAGGTCTCTTACAGTTTCCAAACCCAGTAGTTTCATTGTCGGCTTTTGTCATTATCTACTAAAATGATTGGACTATACTATGGTTTCTATCTGAGCCAAGTTTATCACTTTGGGATGATTGTTTTTGCAGATTGTGAACTTTGGAAGTTATACAGTTAATCTCACGATTAGTGTGGGTGGATTGGAGCTTAACTCCATACAGTTATCTGGGGAAACAAAGACTGTACTCACATCTAGTAATCTGGCACATGAGAATTCCTTCGATGAGCCAACAAAGGTACTTGGCATGGCTTTTTCCTTAAATGTTATATTATAGAAAGCATATCTTTTGCTTGATAGAGAAGTCTCCATGTATTCATCTATACTTCTACATGCTATTTTGTGGGTACTTAAACTCACCTTTTTTTTTTTTTTTTTTTTTTTTTTCAAACTATGACATGACAAATGAAGTACCCTAAGCTCTGTTTTTTTTATTTTTTTATTTTTATGAATGTCTTCTTCATAAGTATCTTAGATTAATGATGATCTTAAGATATTCTCAGAATCTCAAAGGTTATTATAAGTTATTAATTTAGAATCATGAAGTGAGTGAAATATTCTTTGACCAAAACAATGGGATAGTATTGACTAATGTTAAAGATTTTTCCAGTTCAATTTTTGTCAAGCCAAAGTTTGGTGAAACTAAGGAAACAAATTCTAAGAAGACCTTTGATTTAATTATAATCCAAAACTTTTTTGTAGTTAGCGGGATTCGGCTATAGAAATCTTTTTTCACCAATGCGCTCTATCTAGGATCATATCTCTTTGTTAAACCATTTGTTGTCCTAACTACATCAGTCCTTTCACTATCCACTTCAAAAGGAAAATGACAGTATCTCTAGGAATTAGAAGGAGAAGAAAGTTTGGCAAAGGGGAAAGATTTCTTTTGAATAGAATGATTGAAAGATGAGTAAGAGCTGAAACACCAACAAGAAGCAAACTACCGTCCCACTGCTATAGAATCAAAGACTCATCTCAAATGTGAAGGAAAAAAAAAATTCATTTTTTGTCTGGAAAATTCATATAAGATTTCACTGTTTTTCCTTGGAAATGATTAGCAGGGGATTCTTAAAATTCCTGAGATTTTAAGTACTTGTTCTAAGAAGATGTAAATATCAGAAGAACCATCCTCTGTCACCTTTGAATTTTATGTGTTCCAGAAATTTGAATTTCCTTCTAGCAAAAGAAAGAGCGTAAGTGAATAAAATGGAACCTGGGCACATACCATATCACCAATTTCCAGTTGACCGGCATTCCAAAAAACTTTTTATACTTTGAAATGTTCATAATCCTGCTACTAATTGTTTTTGTACTCACCTTTTTTGCACATTCAGCTTCTGACATATCACTCCTTGATTGAACTATATTTTTGTACATATAACCATAAATCTCTCATTTTCAGTTTGTCAGCTCATATTATAAATGATACAACTCTATCTTCTCATGAATTTGTTTATTCATATGCATTTCTGCTTTACCACCTGACATTACCTAAAGCATATTTGGCGCTATAGTTATCCATTTTTTAATAGGCTTAGACATCAAACGAAATTCTAGAAAGTAAGTATCTTCTTGCGACATTCTGATATAATTTATAATATGATCCCACTTAATCCCATCATATTATAAATGATCTAGCCAAGATGATAGTGAGGATGCTATTAGGTTTGTCCTTGCTATCAATCACTGTGTTTAACATCTCTAATTACCAATCGAAACTTACCAATAAAATAAAGTTCTTTACAATTAGCCTTGTTTCTGGGAACTTGTCTCGAAATAATCTTTTTTTTTTTTTCTTAATCTCATTTCTTGGCCACACTCATTTTCAAGTCCTTGTACATAAATATCTATTATGAAAGAATAGCTTTTCATAGCTATATATTTGCATCGATGTTTTTGTCACAAAAGAGAGAAGAGCAGAGAAAGGGAAAGCACCATATTCACTTTGAGAGACTAAAGTAATAATTTATCTGAACTTATAATCAAACTCTACACAGGTAACACTAGTCAAGGGGGTGTGATTAACATTTATCAAAATCATTTCTTTTTTATAAACTAACTGGTTTGTAGCTTTATTTTATATTTCTATATCATCCGTTTAGTTTTCATAAGCAGGTGTGTGCTTGACACATCTTAATCAAAGACAACCCTTGTAGCAGGTGTGTGCTTGACACATCTTAATCAAAGACAACCCTTGTGGTTCCTCTCTTGGAGCTCTCAGCAGTTTTTGTGGCAACAATAGTGTCATCTGTAGCGCAAAGAAAAAAGATAAAAAGAACAAATTGCTATTAAATATGCAGCAGTTAAATATTTTCCCACCTTATTTTTTTTGTCTTCCATTGTATGCAGGTGGTGCCAGCCCAGAGTATACTTGAAAATGCTGGAAAGGACATGAATATCGTACTCCTTCCCCATTCTTTCACGTCATTTGATTTGTTAAAAGAATCCGTCAATCTCAGGACCACAGGAACTGATTCTTTCTCTAGATCTTCTTTCTAAAATATTAATCTATGAATATTTAGTGTAATTTTATGAATTAATCGCAATAACTATATAAACTTGGAATCTTTGTGTGCTGGCTATTCAGTTGTAATGTCATGTTGTAAATAATATCAAACTTGATGCTTTTGAGTTCCATGCTTGAAATTTTATATATGAATGCTCTTCATTCTTGGTGGAGATAAATTTTTCCTTTTAGTTTTTTTCAAAGCTTATGTGTTTGTGCTGACATGGTGGTTTCAAAATACAAAATATTAACTGCTTGGAACATCTGCAATCACATGCTCCATTTACTATGGAATCTCCTGAAAATCTTTTGTCCTACATTGTATTCCACTCTATGTTCACCAATAAAAATGTGTCTTCCTATCTTTTTTATTTTTAAACTCTTAATTAATGCCTAACAGAGTTCTAACGGGAAAGTTAGTGGGCTCCTCGCTTTGTGAACATCATCATCATCATCCTCATCCTTATCCATTTCCTTTTTTTCTTTTTCTTCTACTTTCTCATTATTTTTGTTCCTATGTCACTACTGTAGCCCCCAACCCCGTCCGTTTTCTTTCCCGAAAGCCTCCATCGCTGATTCCTCCCTGAGCTCTGCTGCCACTCGACGTTGCCAATGCGAGCCGCCACAACCGGTGTGGTTTTCTCTCTCTCTCTCTCTAGCTATGATCGAAAATCCCCACCCCCATCACCATAGGCCATAGCTATTTCTTCTTTCTTATCTTTCTCAATTCTCTTCTCTCTTCTCTAATCATTTTTCTTCTTCAACTACTTTCCTTGTTTCTTTCACTTCAGCTTCCAGATCAACCCCTCTTCCCTCAAATTTTTCTCTTTTTCTCATGGATCCTCTTTCCTCAAGTTCTCATTTTCTCCACTTATCTGAATCCTACCCCTCCACCTCTTTCTTCTTCTTTATCTATGACCGAATATCCTACCCATTTTCCTTCTTTGATTCTTCTTTTCTATTATTTTGTGTGGTTGTAAATTCATGATCTGTAAAACTTTAGAGAAAAATGGAACGGCTAGATTTGGGAGGTAGGAGGCGCACACTCTTGAAAGTTAAGGATTAGTAACCCTTTTTAGAAATCAAGTGGACTTGAATCAAAAGAATTTTTTTATGAATCAGAGTTCTTGATGTTTCTAGAGATTGATTCATTAATTCAATATAAGTCTTGGGGAGGTTGAACATGTGAAAGCAAAAGGGGCCTATAGCATCACCTTCAATGGTCTGATCTGCCCACCTTATCAATCTATTTAAGATTAATGTGGAGGGGGTAGCTGTTAGCCGTTGTGGTATGTTTTAAAGTGGCTGGACCAAAAAGATCAGTTACTGATCTTAATATTGTCGAAGCTTCTGCCATTGTTTGGGAGGCAAATTACCATAAGATCATCATTTAAGGTGATGCTATTGGATGCTCTGTCAAGACATTTTGGCATCTACCCTATGAAGATTCAGACTCTCTGCCTTAATGCTATAGATTCAGCTCCTTATTTTAGTATACTCTTTTAGTTGGGTTAGGATGGAAGCAAATAATGTGGCTCACTGTTTTTGTTGTAACTAGCCATATTGCTTTTAAAGTTAAAAACTCATTTGCAATGACAATAACAGCACTGGTTGCAAACCCGTGCGAGGCACAAGGAATTTATATATATTCATATCTACTCCAACGCTGAGATGAAAATATCTTTGGAAAAAAGAAGTTTTGCTTTAATATAGTTTAATTTTTATCCCTACATCACTACAATTATATTAACAAAAGAGATCTTTTATTTTTTTAACAAATTTATCAAAAAGTCAATAAATCAAGTACAAACAACGGTTAATATGTAAGTAAAATAAAATGTTTTTCAGGCGGTAATACACACTGCTTGAATCATCTAAAAGTAGTAATGTTTTATAAATTCAAAAAAATATTAGACAATATTGGAAAAAAAAAAAAAAAAAAAAAAAAAACAAATTTTAAACCTTATTATAAACATTTAGTGAACAAATTTATAAATAGCACCAAACATTACGTAAACAGGCTAATTTCGTTCGCATTCTTGGGCCAAACTAGCTAAAAAATGCTTCTTTTTTTTTTTTTTTTTTTAATGTTTTTGGGCCAAACATGACTCTTATGATATTTATTTGAAAAATAGACTGATTCAAAATCGTCTTTTTCAAAGACAATTTTAGGTCAAAAGTCATATTTTGTAAAGATAACTTTCACGTCTCATTTAAAAAAAATTTATCTAAAAGTCGTATTTACAAAAGACGACTTTCACGTGTTTTTTAAATTTATGAAAAATTTGATCAAAAGTCTTCTTTTGTAAAGACAACTTTCACATCTGATTTAAAAAAAAATAATAATAATAAAAAATAAAAAAAATCTACAAAAGACGACTTTCACTGGTTTTTTAAATTGAAGAAAAATTTGGTCAAAAGTCGTATTTTGTAAAGACAACTTTTACGTCTGATTTCAAAAATTTTTATCTAAAAGTCGTCTTTTGTAAAAACGACTTTCACGTGTTTTTTAAATTTAAGAAAAATTTGGACAAAGACGATTTTGAATCAGAAGTCGTTTTTCTAAAAGACGATTTTCACGGGAAAAATTGTCTTTCAGAAAGACGATTTTGAATTAGTCCATTTTTCAAATAAACTTCAGAAGAGTCATGTTTAACCCAAAAACATAAAAAGAAAAACAACATTTTTTTAGCAAATTTGACCCGCATTCTTGTGGTGTAAACTGTAAAGAGTAGAAAAGGTTCTCAACTTCTCATCCTATTTTTCAAACAATACCTAAAGCGGTTCTCATTCTACTACCTAAGTAGGGATGGTAATTTGCATCCGATCCGTAGGTACCCGCTCCGTCCCACCCCTAATGGGGCGGGTTTTACTCGATCCGCTGTTATAATTAGATTTTCATGTAAATTGATGTAGGTAAATAGATTATGAGATTATTAATATTATTTTGGAATATTAGTAGTGGTATTTTGGAACATTTAGTCATAATATTATTAAGAGATTATTATCTTTTTAAACATTTAAGTGGGGGGAAGAAAGTTCCCCTGAGAACACGGCAGGGCGGATGGGGGATGGGGCAGGGATAACAGGGCGGGGGCTGGGGGATAGGATCCCCGCCCCAAACCCGCCCCATTGCCATCCCTATACCTAAGCAGCTAAGCTCTACGTGGGACCCTTGAATGACCACAACCATAAGTCCCCAACAACTTGGCAGAAATCTCAACTCTATAACATATTCTCGAACATCTTAAAGTCACAAAGCCCATAAAACTTGCTGTCAAAATCAAAACTGATGAAGTTTTTGTCTTTGAGCTTCCTTAGTTCCTTTCCTTCTGGAAGTCCCAATAACACTTAAGGGCAGCTGGGATTCCCAACCATAACAAATTACCAGAGACCCAGCAAGAATTGACCCTTCTTTTGAAAAAAAAAAAAAAAAAAACCATCAAACATAGGGGCAACGGAAACACTGACAGTAGAGTCATGACGAGTGCAGAAAAAATAACGAATCAAACGAACCCAGTTGACCACATGGCTATCGATGAAAAAAAAAAAAAAAAAAAAAAAATGCAAAAAATGGAGAAAATGGATAAATTATTATTTATATATCTATGATGTGAATAATGAGGAAACAGACTCATGAAAGAATTTTGTATTAGCAAAACAGAGGGAATGCCTTTGCTTGTACAATTATTCTAAGATTACCCACATCACTCTGTTTCAACACGTTGTTCAAAAGAAACATCAAATTCTGACTTCTCTAAGAAAAAAGAAAAGAAAATTACCCACATACATATACCAACAGAAAGAGAGGGTACATCCGTACATACACACATTTTTTCAAACACTTGGTGTATTTGTTTGTTTGAATCCCAAGTGGAAATAGAACAATAACGGAGGGGATTGGAGTATGAGAGAGAGAAAGCGTTAGGTTTTTAGGATCGGAGGTTTGAGAATTAGAGGAGGCAGGAGGGTGTTAGATAATTAATTGGGGTAGCCGTGTGACAGATATGAAGCAAATGTGCTAACGTTAGCAAGGACAGAAAAAGGAGTCGAAAAGCAAATATTAATTTGTATAGGAAATTAATATGTTTTAATATATATACGCATTGAATTGAATACAGTAAGTATTTAATACAAATAATGGGACAAAAAATAAATAGGGAATAATTGAGTGGGGAGTAGAAAGAGGAAACTAAAATAAAAATTGAAAAAAAGGATAAATGTCATAACCATATTTTTACCCCACGGATTTTCTCGGATATTGGTATGCAAAACGAGGCAACCGGACCGAGTTGAGTTTAGTCCGAAAGTAGTTCAAATACCACAAAAAGCTCTCAGAACATAGCTGGGGGCACATTTTACATGGTTTGGTAAAGTTTGACCAAAGTTGACCAAGTTTAATTAGGGTTGACCAGTTTGACCAAGGCAATGACTGGGCCAATATCAAGACTTGATCAACCATTTTCTCACCACTGGAAAGAGTACATCAAGACCTTTGATTCGATACTTCACGGGTTGAAAACGGACGAGAAACGAAGGAATTATGGGTAAAATCGTAAAAATTGGCCCTACACTTAGCCAAATTTTGCTAAGTATTTTTTACCAAAATAGGCCCATTATATTCGTGCACAAGGTCTTCTCAACTCACTACGAATTGATCCGTAAGTCAGTAACTTTAAGGAAGAGGGTAAGTTTACCTACGACTAGAAAGTCTCAGATCGCCAAGAGCTTCTCCAGTTAGGCCGGAATTTTGATTGCAAATGACTCCTCACCATGAAAATCACTCCGGAAGCCACTGTTCCCAAAGCTGTAGTTTTTGGGTCCAAGCTCAACTCCTCACGAGATTTGTAACACTCAGAAGAAGGCATCATGATATTTCCAAGGATACCAATATCATCAACAACCGACACCGGGAGCTACGTCAACCATACGCTAGAAAATCGACGAAAGTAAGGAAATTGTCTTGGAAATCCGACACATTTTCCACCCGGGAGGCCACCTTCGTGCGCAGATTCTTCTTGACCCGCTGTAAGTTGATCCGCAAGTCAAGAACTTTAAGAAATAATGTAAGCTCAACGGCGACTAGCATGTGTCGGTTTGCCAGTAACATCTCCAGATTGGCAAGAATCTTTGTCGGAAAAGTAGAGAAAAACTGCTCGAACACCCTTACTTTTGGGAGCCATAACTTTCTTGTTCGAGCTCCGATTTGTGCAAACTTGATACCATTGGAAAGAAGACATCTCAATATTTCCAACGGTACCAAGAATGACCTATTTTAGACACCAAAAGAGCTACAAAAGCTACCTCGGAAAACATGGTAAAAAGCTATAAAAAATAATGGGCCGAATGAGGAAAGCTTCTATAAAGGCTGCGCTAGCAGATAAGAATGATAGGTGTCATGTAGCATCATGCTGCGTGGACCTTGTCTATAAATATAGCAGCACCCCCTCCCATTTTCAACAACAATTCTCGAGGGGAAAGGGGCAGAAACTCCATAGTCTAGGCAGAAACTCGGGAAATGGGTCTTTTACTCTAGTTTTTAGGCCATTTTGGGTAGAAATCAAGGGCTCTTATTTAGGTAATCCCTCTCCCTCCTTCTCAAAGCTCCTATCATCCATTCCCCCTCTTCACTCATACACTCTCCCATACCCATTCTCATTACATGCATGGAAGAAGTGATGCTAAATGATCCTACAATGGGATGTGATTCTAAGTGATCCACCTTTTTATTATTGCTTCATTTCTTTCCCTTTTACTATGTGGTTTTTGTGATAGAGATGATATGTGATGATCCTACAATGGGAGATGATTCATAATGATCCATTTGGGTATATTTCATTATAGCTTTCACTATGTGTTTATTGCTTTCACTATGTGTTTAAAGCTTTCACTATGTGGTTGTGTGATTTACCATTGTCATTTACATTAACTATGTGGTTGTGTGAATGGAAATGATATGTGAGGATCCTACAATGGGAAATGACTCATAATGATCCATTGTTTTAAGCTTTCACTATGTTTTTATTGCTTTCACTATGTTTTTATTGCTTTCACTATGTGGTTAATGATTTCCTATTATGTCATTTGCATTAACTACGTGGTTTTGTGATGGAAATAATATGTGAGGATCCTACAATGGGAAATGACTCATGTGATCCATGATTTTGTTTTCATACTTTGATTCTTTATTTGATTCATGTAAATCCTAAATGGTAGTGGGGGTTATGTAAGTCTTTCAATAGCATTAACCTTCATGTAATCCCATAAGGTCTTGACCTCTTAAGTGATTTTCCCCTCTTTGATTCATATAAATCCTAAATGGTATTGAGGATTATGTAAGTCCAATAGCATTAATCTCCATATAATCCCATAAGGTATTGGCCTCTTGATTGATTTTCCTTATTTTTTTCATGTAAATCCTAATTGGTATTGGAGGTTATGTAAGTCTTTCAATAGCACTAACCTCCATGTAATCCCATAAGGTCTTAGCCTCATTGATGTTTCACTATTTTGCTAATATAAATCCTAATTGGTATTAGGGGCTATGTAAGTCATTCAATAGCACTAACTCCCATGTAATCCCATAAGGTCTTAGCCTTATTGATTTTTCCCTATTTTGTTCATATAAACCCTAAATGGTATTGGGGAATTATGTTAGTCTTTCAATAGCATTATTCTCCATGTAATTCCATAAGATATTGACCTTTCCTTTGGTTTTCCCTCTTTTATTCATGTAAACCCTAGAACGGTATTGGAGATTATGAAAGTCTTTCAATAGCATTAATCTCCAATCCTATGAGGTATTGACCCTTTCCCTAATCCCATCTCATATTGTCATCCCATAATCATTCCATACTTGCCATTTTGATTAAGTATTGTAATTATGTCATAATCATACTTGTCATTTTGATTAAGTGTTAAATTATGTCATAGTCATCCCATACTTGTCATTTTGATTTGAGTGTTGCATTTATGTCGTAATCATCCATGCTTGTCATTTTGATTAAGTGTTGTAATTATGTCATAATCAACCTATACTTGCTTTCTTGTGATTTAAGTGCTACAAACATGCCATGATCGCATGCCTTGAATGTTTACTTGCTTTAAATAAAATGTGGTCAAATATGTACATTTTGCCATGAAAGCTTTAAAAAGAAAACATGGTATTGTGGGCATTACAAACGAAGTTGGTTCATCCTAAGTTCTATGGCTTAGCCTAGTCATGGGACACCATGGTATGAGTCCTTTATATGTTGAAGTGGCTGGCCGTTGATGCATTATAATGGATTCTATACGTTATAATACCCATAATATTATGGTAAAAACCAAAAAGAGAGAATTAATCATCAAAAAGCTGTTATTCGACAGACTACTTTATTCTTGGAAATCAAGGGTAAAGAGATCCTAAATATAGCATTAAAAACATAATTGTTTGTCTGGCATTCAATGTTAGGATTTCAAGTACATCCTACCATTGAATTTCCCGAAACCCTAAAAAATACAAAAAGATAAAGAAAGGTGAAACAAAGAGTCTAAACAAAACCAAATGAAGTCAATTTGCATATACCATTCTTGGTATATTGCTTGACGAAAATTGAGACATTTGTGTCTAATTAAAACCAACATTCATGCTAAGCAAACACAAATGAACACTTGAAGGGAGGTAACCATTTTTTAACGAATGTCGTGGGGTGCCTAACACCTTCCTCACGCATAATCTAATCCCCGAACCCATCTCTGGTTCAGACCATTTTTATATGTCTAAGCAAGATAAAATCCGTTAGACATAGGTGCTCAATCACACCTTAATTTCCCATGATTGATGGCGACTCCAAATTTGTATTCACTTGCACACACACACGTGTTCCCCTCACACCCACACACACATTGCAATAGAAATTCGCCAATGGGGGTTGAAATAGGATTATTTCCATGAGCATCATATCATCACTTGTTGGTTTCCCATCATCATTTAAGAAACACCATACGGTGGTAAGTGCATCGTATATTGAGAAATTCTCCTGTGTCGGCA
This sequence comes from Fagus sylvatica, assembly GCA_907173295.1. Classification (NCBI taxonomy): domain Eukaryota; kingdom Viridiplantae; phylum Streptophyta; class Magnoliopsida; order Fagales; family Fagaceae; genus Fagus; species Fagus sylvatica. Next base: position 50,158,083 of record OU015761.1, read on the forward strand.
ATAAACATGGAGAGTATGAGGTGGAATTTTATTAGAAGAGGGATTCTGATGTGACATCTTTTTAGGAAAGTTTGAATTAAATGTTAGTGTTGTCATAACCTTATTTTCACCCCCGGGATTTTCTTGTATTGTCCATACCCATGTAAACCACCCGAGCCCTAAGAGTTTTCAACTTTGTATAGGGATATATACATTTTTCCATCTTCAAGAAGAAGTATGAGTCTCACATCAACCAATGTTGGTTCCCCCAAATTTTTCAAAAAAAAAAAAAATGGGAACCATGGGCCGAAAGGCTCATAAAAAAAAAACAATCTTTGTGACCCGATGTGAGAGTCCATCTACTTGTTGATGCGTATTGCTTTGATTCTTGTCATGTACATACTCATGAAAAAAGACCCAAATCAAGGTTTACCCATAAAGTGAACCAGTCCCAATTATGATTTCAGAATCTAACTTGATACTGTTTGTTTGTTGGCTCTTACTTAGGGTTTTTACTTAGGTACCATCTAAGTGCTACTTAGATCCATGACAGGAGAAACAAGCGGGCCAAGTGACCAAGACATCTGTATAGCCTCGTTAGAGCAGAAGTTTGACGACCTTTTAACTTTTGTACACCTCATGGTGAAGCGAGATGCCGAAAATGAGAACAGGACGGAGGACACTGACAAAAACAAAAACAAAGGAAAACCTGAATGAAAGCCAGAAGAACATCCCACACCAATATGGGTCCACCACCAACACCGCCAAAACCTGAAGAAAGAGACTCCCAACTAGATAGCAAGATCGATGGGCTAGAAGAAAAGATTAGACTTACGTAAGGCCTAAACTCCTTTGGGAATACAGACTTCTCCAGCATGTCTTGGTTTCCCAATATGTCTGTGCCTCACAAGTTCAAAACCCCTGAGTTCGAAAAATATAATGGGAGAGGTGACCCCATGATCCACCTACAGATGTACTGTCGAAAGATGGCTCAATATGCTGACAATAAGCCCTTGCTGATCCAAACTTTCTAGGATACCCTCATAGGGCATGCAGCCGAGTGGTATTTACAGCTGAAGAAGATCTACCATTGGAAAGAACTAGCGGACACATTTTTGGCCCAGTACGGCTTTAACTCGCAAATAGCACCAGACCATTTTGACTTGCAAAGGATGGAGAAAAAGAGCGGCGAAACTTTCAGAGAGTACGCCCAACGGTGGAGAGAGATGGCAGCCCGAGCACGCCCTCCCTTGGATGAAAAAGAGATGATTAAGATCTTTATCAACACCCTGAAGAACCCATACTTTGATCGGATTATAGGACTGCAATTACAATTCTTTGTTGACCTAATTCCAGTTGGAGAGAGAATCGAAGACGTAGTAAAGACCAAGAAGATAGTAGACATGTCAGCCTTGATGGCATTAGCTGAACATACTACAAAGAGAGCTCCTGTGAAGAAGAAAGAAGGAGAGGTGCAGATTATTGGTAGGAACATTGGGAAGCCAAGACAAGCTCTTTCAGCCTTCACAGTACAGCCTATCCAAAATCAACCAAGACTAGCTCCAGCTCCAGCTCTAGCCCCAGCCCCTCAAATGCCACCAAGATTAATGGGGAGTCAGGCCAATGACAATAGGCCAATCATGAGGGAGCCAAGACAATTCACTCCACTACCTATACCTTTGACGTAGTTGTACCCTATCCTGGTTGAGAAGAATTTGATCTCACCCACGGTTCCAAGGCCCTAGAACAGCCCACCATTGAGAGACTTCGATCAGAAACTAACATGCGACTTTCATTATGGGGAAGTGGGACATGCTGTAGAGAACTGCAGGCAATTACGGCACCGGGTCCAAGATTTGATTGACCATGGAGTTCTGAAATTTGAAGGGATGCCTAACATCAACACCAATCCTTTACCCAATCATCCAGAGGAAAATGTGGGTATGATCGGAACAGGAAAGGAAGATGATAAATTCAAACTGGCCACCAATCAAATCTCATGGAAACAACTTTTCCATGCCTTGAGAGAGTAAGGATACTTTACTCTACGAGAAACGCAAGAAGGACCGTCAGAGGGAGACATATGCGAATACCATTTTGGAGCCTAAGGGCATAGTCTAGAATGCCGTGAGGAGTTCAAAAAGGAAATTGCCAGTTTGACAGAAAGAGGGCTGATAAGAAAGGAAGGGGTGCAACCAAAAGGAAGTTGCAATCTGAATGACCAATTAAAGTTTGACCAGTATGAAAAGATAAAGTTTGATGACGTAATGGATGAGGAGAGTTTCAAGGAATACCATGAGAAGGAAGAGATAATGTCCGGTTCAAACTCCTTCGGAAGTATAGATTTCTCTGACCTGTTCTGGTTTTCACACCTTATAGTACCATGTGGGTTCGAGGCTCCGGAATTTGAGAAGTTTGATGAATATGGAGACCCGAGGCTTCACCTGCAGAAGTATTGTGAAAAGATGGCCCAATACGCTGAGAATGAGCTTTTGATGGTCCTGATGTTTTAGGATAGCCTTTCTAGGCGTGCGGCTGTCTAGTTTTTTCAACTGGAGAAGATCACTTGTTGGGAGGATTTGGCGAGAGCCTTTCTAACTCAATACCATTTCAACACCGAGGCAATACCTGACTACTTGGAGTTAGGAAATGAAGAGGACTGCTATCTCATTCCTGATCCTAGCCCCATTGAAGAAGGAAGTGAAGTGACCGTGAAGATTGAGGAGACAATAGATACACCAACTTTACCAACACCTACCGAGCACGACACAGAAGAATATGGGCATAGTGGGAAGCCCAACACCCCACCTATAACAATCCAAGGAAAGCGCTAGCCACACTGCACTTATACCCCAAAAGGACTAGTCAAGTTACAATTGGGGCTCCTTGCAATTATTAATAAAATCTAGTTCGACCCAATAATGCCCGATGTGGGACTCAACAAACACACACTTATCAGAATTTAGGACATCATAATCTTCCCCACTTAAATTCCTAACGTCCCCGTTAGGGTCCATATGTCCGATACCACACGGGATTATTGGATTGACTCTGATACCATTTGTAACAACCCATGGAAAGTGCTAGCCACATCTACGCTTATACCCCAAAAGGACTAGTCAAATTACAATTGGGGCTCCTTACAATTATTAATAAAGCCCAGTTCGACCCAATAATTGCCCGATGTGGGACTCAACAAATACACACTTATCAAAATTTGAGACATCACACCACCTGAAGATGATCTGAGCATCAATGCCACCACCGAGGAAGATTTTACCACACCACCAGTTCGCCACAGCCAACCAGGAAAGAATGCAGGAGCTTGGACCAGTATTTCGTTGCTACAACGTGTTTTTAGTAGAGATGAGTAAGTCGTGCCTCAGTCGTTTGATAGTTCGGGTTTTGAATTATCAACGACTTGGAGGATTTTTGTATAAACAATTTTTAAGTTTATGTACTTTCTTTTATGCTTTCAAGACATCATTCCATGACTGTCATTTAAATTATTATTCCATTACCATTTCCATACATTTTCAATGATATGTCACTACATATTTATTCCATAAACTTCTTCATTTAATATTTCAATATGCCATCGTACAGATGAATGTCTTCCTTTCATTTCCTCATTGTTTCATTCGTCATCCGTCCTAGGATAAAATGCGATACCCCAAAAGATCCTCACGTCTCCAAAATAAATGACAATACAGATTGCTCATTGGGTGACATAGATAATTTGGACGAAGAAGTCGAATTGCTGAATGAATTCTCAAGGCGTTAGTGAAACAGGATGGGGGATCCAAACCCAATATAGAAGAACTGGAGGTTGTGAATTTGGAAAAAGAGGGTGAAAAGCTGAAAGAAGTGAAGATCAGGCCCATTTCTCCACTAATCAAAAAGACAAACTCATTGCACTGTTGAAGGAATTTCGTGAAATCTTTGCCTGGTCTTATCAAGACATGCCCAGTTTAGATACAGACATAGTGGTCTATCAGATTCCACTAAAACCAGAATGCAAGCCCGTAAGGCAGGTGCAGCGATGGATGAAGCCTGAAATCATTCTGAAGATCAAAGAAAAAGTGGAGAAGCAGTTGAGAGCAGGGTTCCTAAGCATAGTGACTTACTCAGATTGGGTAGCCAATATAGTACTAGTGTCGAAAAAGGATGGGAAAGTGAAGATGTGCCTGGACTATCAGGATCTGAACCGAGCTAGCCCTAAGGACAACTTCCCCTACCTCACATTGATACACTGGTCAATAATACAACAACGAATGCGATGTTCTCGTTTATGGATGGCTTCTCGAGCTATAATCAGATTAAGATGGTCGACGAAGATAGGTCCAAAACAGCTTTTGTCACGCATTGGGGAACATTTGTATACGATGTAATCCCCGTTGGTCTAAAGAATGCAGGAGCCACGTATCAGCGAGCCATGGTCACTCTGTTTCATGACATGATCCACCACGTGATTGAAGTTTATGTAGATGATATGATTGCCAAATCTTGTACCTCACAGGATCATTTGGTGGACTTGCGAAAGCTATTCCAACGATTGAACCCTAAAAAATGTGTATTCGGTGTTACATCTGGGAAGCTATTAGGCTTCAATTTCAATGGAAGGGGAATTGAGATTGATCTTGCAAAGGTCCAAGCTATACGGAGTATGTCGACACCAAAAACAGAGAAAGAGATCCAAAGATTTTTGGGAAGGATCAACTCTATAGCCCGTTTCATCGCTCAACTCACTACGACCTATGAACCTCTATTCAAATTGCCGAGGAAGAACGTGAAGATAGAGTGGACTGAAGATTTCCAAAAAGCCTTTGACAAGATCAAGGAATATTTGCTTAGCCCTCCTATCCTAGTTCCACCAACTCCAGGACGTCCTCTCATTCTATATTTCACAGTCCAAGAAGCATCTATGGGCTGCATGCTAGGACAACAGGATGAGGCTGGGAAGAAGGAGTAAGCAATTTACTATCTCAGCAAGAAGTTCACAGAACCCGAAACTTGCTATATGCTAGTTGAGAGACGTGTTGCGCATTGGCTTGGGCCTCCAAGAAGTTGAGGCAGTATATGCTCTATTACACCACTTGGTTGGTGTCCCGAATGGACCCAATTAAGTACATCTTCGAAAAACCCGCATTGACAGGAAAAATTGCACGATGGCAAGTGCTATTCTTTGAGTTTTATATCTTGTTTGTGGTCTAGAAGGCAATCAAGGGGCAAGCTACAGTTGACTACTTGGCAGACTACCCATTAGAGCAACAAGAGTTGATAGACTCATAATTCCCAGACGAAGACATAATGGCAGCCGATGAAGATAGTCATTGTAGGTGGAGGCTTTACTTTGACGAAGCAGCAAATGCTATTGGAAGCAGAATTGGTGCAGTCCTAGTGTCACCAAAAGGGAAACAGACCCTTATTGCTATTACGTTAGGTTTCGATTGCATAAACAATATGACAGAGTACGAAGCATGCATCGTGGGTTTACAAGCAGCTTTGGAATTCGGCGCTCACGAATTGGAAGTCTTTGAATATTCTCTGCTAATAGTGTTGCAAACTAACAGAGAATGACAAGCTCGGGACCCCATGCTTATTCCTTACCAACGATACATCACCCAGCTAATGCCTAAATTCAAATACGTCACTTTTGTCGACACCGGAGAGTTTCCTTTCTCTTATCATCATATAAAATACAAATGCGCTTACCACCGCATTGAGGCTTGCATGATATGATATGATGCTTAAATGGAAACAATCCTATTTCGACCCCCATTGGCGAATTTCTATATGCAATGTGTGTGTGGGTGTGAGGGGAACAGGTGTGTGTGTGCAAGTGCACAAATTTGGAGTCCCCACTGATAAGTCAAGAAATATAACTTATTTACATACATTTTAGAGAGATTCTATTGGGGTTGTGTTGCATTATATGTCTAATTACACTTAAATAAATGTTTGTTGTTAAATTCATTGAATTACATGACTTATGCATTTAAGTGTATTAATTAAATTCCATAGATGCTAATTTGGGCTATGTTTGATTGTAGGTACAAGCTGGATCAGATTTGAGCAAGTTGGTGCAAGCTGGAAGGAGCAAAAGAGAAGTAAAGAGGTGCTAAACCATAATCCAGTAGACTAGATTAGGACATCTAGTAGACTGGATTGGAATCCGGCAGACTGGATTCTAAGGTAGAAACTCCAGAACTTAAATTTAAAGAATCCAGTCGATTGGATGGTCATCCAGGCGACTGGATTAATTGTTCAAAATCAGGCAGAAATTCCAGACTTCAATTCTTGAAGAATCCAGTTTACTGGATGTATCAGGCATAGTTAATTGTTTAGAATCAGGCAGAAAGCCTAGGAGCCATTTTGGTATCTTTGTGTTCTATAGACTAGGCGAAAAAAGAAAAAAGAGGTTTCGCTCCCAGGAGGTCACCCATCCTAGTACTACTCTCGCCCAAACACGCTTAACTGCGGAGTTCTGATGGGATCCGGTGCATTAGTGTTGGTATGATCGCACCCGTTATGTTATGCGCTTTAAATAATTATAAATCCTTGTAGTTTTAGAATTTTCGTGTCCATTTCTCGTTTTTGTGAACCCATTTCACGCACTCAGAGACGGAATTCTTAATTTTGGCTAGTCTTTCAAAATAAAAATAAAAAAGGCGTAAGAATATACAACGGAAGCAAAAAAGAACAAAAGATTGGGGTGCAACACGAGGACTTCCCAGGAGGTCACCCATCCTAGTACTACTCTCGCCCAAACACGCTTAACTGCGGAGTTCTGATGGGATCCGGTGCATTAGTGTTGGTATGATCGCACCCGTTATGTTAAGCGCTTTAAATAATTATAAATCCTTGTAGTTTTGCAATTTTCGTGTCCTTTTCTCGTTTTTGTGAACCCATTTCACGCACTCAGAGACGGAATTCTTAATTTTGGCTAGTCTTTCAAAATAAAAATAAAAAAGGCGTAAGAATATACAACGGAAGCAAAAAAGAACAAAAGATTGGGGTGCAACACGAGGACTTCCCAGGAGGTCACCCATCCTAGTACTACTCTCGCCCAAACACGCTTAACTGCGGAGTTCTGATGGGATCCGGTGCATTAGTGTTGGTATGATCGCACCCGTTATGTTAAGCGCTTTAAATAATTATAAATCCTTGTAGTTTTGCAATTTTCGTGTCCTTTTCTCGTTTTTGTGAACCCATTTCACGCACTCAGAGGCGAAATTCTCAATTTTGACAAGTCTTTCAAAATAAAAATAAAAAAGGCGTAAGAATATACAACGGAAGCAAAAAAGAACAAAAGATTGGGGTGCAACACGAGGACTTCCCAGGAGGTCACCCATCCTAGTACTACTCTCGCCCAAACACGCTTAACTGCGGAGTTCTGATGGGATCCGGTGCATTAGTGTTGGTATGATCGCACCCGTTATGTTAAGCGCTTTAAATAATTATAAATCCTTGTAGTTTTGCAATTTTCGTGTCCTTTTCTCGTTTTTGTGAACCCATTTCACGCACTCAGAGACGGAATTCTTAATTTTGGCTAGTCTTTCAAAATAAAAATAAAAAAGGCGTAAGAATATACAACGGAAGCAAAAAAGAACAAAAGATTGGGGTGCAACACGAGGACTTCCCAGGAGGTCACCCATCCTAGTACTACTCTCGCCCAAACACGCTTAACTGCGGAGTTCTGATGGGATCCGGTGCATTAGTGTTGGTATGATCGCACCCGTTATGTTAAGCGCTTTAAATAATTATAAATCCTTGTAGTTTTGCAATTTTCGTGTCCTTTTCTCGTTTTTGTGAACCCATTTCACGCACTCAGAGACGGAATTCTTAATTTTGGCTAGTCTTTCAAAATAAAAATAAAAAAGGCGTAAGAATATACAACGGAAGCAAAAAAGAACAAAAGATTGGGGTGCAACACGAGGACTTCCCAGGAGGTCACCCATCCTAGTACTACTCTCGCCCAAACACGCTTAACTGCGGAGTTCTGATGGGATCCGGTGCATTAGTGTTGGTATGATCGCACCCGTTATGTTAAGCGCTTTAAATAATTATAAATCCTTGTAGTTTTGCAATTTTCGTGTCCTTTTCTCGTTTTTGTGAACCCATTTCACGCACTCAGAGGCGAAATTCTCAATTTTGACAAGTCTTTCAAAATAAAAATAAAAAAGGCGTAAGAATATACAACGGAAGCAAAAAAGAACAAAAGATTGGGGTGCAACACGAGGACTTCCCAGGAGGTCACCCATCCTAGTACTACTCTCGCCCAAACACGCTTAACTGCGGAGTTCTGATGGGATCCGGTGCATTAGTGTTGGTATGATCGCACCCGTTATGTTAAGCGCTTTAAATAATTATAAATCCTTGTAGTTTTGCAATTTTCGTGTCCTTTTCTCGTTTTTGTGGACCCATTTCACGCACTCAGAGGCGAAATTCTCAATTTTGACAAGTCTTTCAAAATAAAAATAAAAAAGGCGTAAGAATATACAACGGAAGCAAAAAAGAACAAAAGATTGGGGTGCAACACGAGGACTTCCCAGGAGGTCACCCATCCTAGTACTACTCTCGCCCAAACACGCTTAACTGCGGAGTTCTGATGGGATCCGGTGCATTAGTGTTGGTATGATCGCACCCGTTATGTTAAGCGCTTTAAATAATTATAAATCCTTGTAGTTTTGCAATTTTCGTGTCCTTTTCTCGTTTTTGTGGACCCATTTCACGCACTCAGAGGCGAAATTCTCAATTTTGACAAGTCTTTCAAAATAAAAATAAAAAAGGCGTAAGAATATACAACGGAAGCAAAAAAGAACAAAAGATTGGGGTGCAACACGAGGACTTCCCAGGAGGTCACCCATCCTAGTACTACTCTCGCCCAAACACGCTTAACTGCGGAGTTCTGATGGGATCCGGTGCATTAGTGTTGGTATGATCGCACCCGTTATGTTAAGCGCTTTAAATAATTATAAATCCTTGTAGTTTTGCAATTTTCGTGTCCTTTTCTCGTTTTTGTGAACCCATTTCACGCACTCAGAGGCGAAATTCTCAATTTTGGCTAGTCTTTCAAAATAAAAATAAAAAAGGCGTAAGAATATACAACGGAAGCAAAAAAGAACAAAAGATTGGGGTGCAACACGAGGACTTCCCAGGAGGTCACCCATCCTAGTACTACTCTCGCCCAAACACGCTTAACTGCGGAGTTCTGATGGGATCCGGTGCATTAGTGTTGGTATGATCGCACCCGTTATGTTAAGCGCTTTAAATAATTATAAATCCTTGTAGTTTTGCAATTTTCGTGTCCTTTTCTCGTTTTTGTGAACCCATTTCACGCACTCAGAGACGGAATTCTTAATTTTGGCTAGTCTTTCAAAATAAAAATAAAAAAGGCGTAAGAATATACAACGGAAGCAAAAAAGAACAAAAGATTGGGGTGCAACACGAGGACTTCCCAGGAGGTCACCCATCCTAGTACTACTCTCGCCCAAACACGCTTAACTGCGGAGTTCTGATGGGATCCGGTGCATTAGTGTTGGTATGATCGCACCCGTTATGTTAAGCGCTTTAAATAATTATAAATCCTTGTAGTTTTGCAATTTTCGTGTCCTTTTCTCGTTTTTGTGAACCCATTTCACGCACTCAGAGGCGAAATTCTCAATTTTGGCTAGTCTTTCAAAATAAAAATAAAAAAGGCGTAAGAATATACAACGGAAGCAAAAAAGAACAAAAGATTGGGGTGCAACACGAGGACTTCCCAGGAGGTCACCCATCCTAGTACTACTCTCGCCCAAACACGCTTAACTGCGGAGTTCTGATGGGATCCGGTGCATTAGTGTTGGTATGATCGCACCCGTTATGTTAAGCGCTTTAAATAATTATAAATCCTTGTAGTTTTGGAATTTTCGTGTCCTTTTCTCGTTTTTGTGAACCCATTTCACGCACTCAGAGACGGAATTCTTAATTTTGGCTAGTCTTTCAAAATAAAAATAAAAAAGGCGTAAGAATATACAACGGAAGCAAAAAAGAACAAAAGATTGGGGTGCAACACGAGGACTTCCCAGGAGGTCACCCATCCTAGTACTACTCTCGCCCAAACACGCTTAACTGCGGAGTTCTGATGGGATCCGGTGCATTAGTGTTGGTATGATCGCACCCGTTATGTTAAGCGCTTTAAATAATTATAAATCCTTGTAGTTTTGCAATTTTCGTGTCCTTTTCTCGTTTTTGTGAACCCATTTCACGCACTCAGAGACGGAATTCTTAATTTTGGCTAGTCTTTCAAAATAAAAATAAAAAAGGCGTAAGCAATATACAACGGAAGCAAAAAAGAACAAAAGATTGGGGTGCAACACGAGGACTTCCCAGGAGGTCACCCATCCTAGTACTACTCTCGCCCAAACACGCTTAACTGCGGAGTTCTGATGGGATCCGGTGCATTAGTGTTGGTATGATCGCACCCGTTATGTTAAGCGCTTTAAATAATTATAAATCCTTGTAGTTTTGGAATTTTCGTGTCCTTTTCTCGTTTTTGTGAACCCATTTCACGCACTCAGAGACGGAATTCTTAATTTTGGCTAGTCTTTCAAAATAAAAATAAAAAAGGCGTAAGAATATACAACGGAAGCAAAAAAGAACAAAAGATTGGGGTGCAACACGAGGACTTCCCAGGAGGTCACCCATCCTAGTACTACTCTCGCCCAAACACGCTTAACTGCGGAGTTCTGATGGGATCCGGTGCATTAGTGTTGGTATGATCGCACCCGTTATGTTAAGCGCTTTAAATAATTATAAATCCTTGTAGTTTTGCAATTTTCGTGTCCTTTTCTCGTTTTTGTGAACCCATTTCACGCACTCAGAGGCGAAATTCTCAATTTTGACAAGTCTTTCAAAATAAAAATAAAAAAGGCGTAAGAATATACAACGGAAGCAAAAAAGAACAAAAGATTGGGGTGCAACACGAGGACTTCCCAGGAGGTCACCCATCCTAGTACTACTCTCGCCCAAACACGCTTAACTGCGGAGTTCTGATGGGATCCGGTGCATTAGTGTTGGTATGATCGCACCCGTTATGTTAAGCGCTTTAAATAATTATAAATCCTTGTAGTTTTGCAATTTTCGTGTCCTTTTCTCGTTTTTGTGGACCCATTTCACGCACTCAGAGGCGAAATTCTCAATTTTGACAAGTCTTTCAAAATAAAAATAAAAAAGGCGTAAGAATATACAACGGAAGCAAAAAAGAACAAAAGATTGGGGTGCAACACGAGGACTTCCCAGGAGGTCACCCATCCTAGTACTACTCTCGCCCAAACACGCTTAACTGCGGAGTTCTGATGGGATCCGGTGCATTAGTGTTGGTATGATCGCACCCGTTATGTTAAGCGCTTTAAATAATTATAAATCCTTGTAGTTTTGCAATTTTCGTGTCCTTTTCTCGTTTTTGTGAACCCATTTCACGCACTCAGAGACGGAATTCTTAATTTTGGCTAGTCTTTCAAAATAAAAATAAAAAAGGCGTAAGAATATACAACGGAAGCAAAAAAGAACAAAAGATTGGGGTGCAACACGAGGACTTCCCAGGAGGTCACCCATCCTAGTACTACTCTCGCCCAAACACGCTTAACTGCGGAGTTCTGATGGGATCCGGTGCATTAGTGTTGGTATGATCGCACCCGTTATGTTAAGCGCTTTAAATAATTATAAATCCTTGTAGTTTTGCAATTTTCGTGTCCTTTTCTCGTTTTTGTGAACCCATTTCACGCACTCAGAGGCGAAATTCTCAATTTTGGCTAGTCTTTCAAAATAAAAATAAAAAAGGCGTAAGAATATACAACGGAAGCAAAAAAGAACAAAAGATTGGGGTGCAACACGAGGACTTCCCAGGAGGTCACCCATCCTAGTACTACTCTCGCCCAAACACGCTTAACTGCGGAGTTCTGATGGGATCCGGTGCATTAGTGTTGGTATGATCGCACCCGTTATGTTAAGCGCTTTAAATAATTATAAATCCTTGTAGTTTTGCAATTTTCGTGTCCTTTTCTCGTTTTTGTGAACCCATTTCACGCACTCAGAGACGGAATTCTTAATTTTGGCTAGTCTTTCAAAATAAAAATAAAAAAGGCGTAAGCAATATACAACGGAAGCAAAAAAGAACAAAAGATTGGGGTGCAACACGAGGACTTCCCAGGAGGTCACCCATCCTAGTACTACTCTCGCCCAAACACGCTTAACTGCGGAGTTCTGATGGGATCCGGTGCATTAGTGTTGGTATGATCGCACCCGTTATGTTAAGCGCTTTAAATAATTATAAATCCTTGTAGTTTTGCAATTTTCGTGTCCTTTTCTCGTTTTTGTGAACCCATTTCACGCACTCAGAGGCGAAATTCTCAATTTTGACAAGTCTTTCAAAATAAAAATAAAAAAGGCGTAAGAATATACAACGGAAGCAAAAAAGAACAAAAGATTGGGGTGCAACACGAGGACTTCCCAGGAGGTCACCCATCCTAGTACTACTCTCGCCCAAACACGCTTAACTGCGGAGTTCTGATGGGATCCGGTGCATTAGTGTTGGTATGATCGCACCCGTTATGTTAAGCGCTTTAAATAATTATAAATCCTTGTAGTTTTGCAATTTTCGTGTCCTTTTCTCGTTTTTGTGGACCCATTTCACGCACTCAGAGGCGAAATTCTCAATTTTGACAAGTCTTTCAAAATAAAAATAAAAAAGGCGTAAGAATATACAACGGAAGCAAAAAAGAACAAAAGATTGGGGTGCAACACGAGGACTTCCCAGGAGGTCACCCATCCTAGTACTACTCTCGCCCAAACACGCTTAACTGCGGAGTTCTGATGGGATCCGGTGCATTAGTGTTGGTATGATCGCACCCGTTATGTTAAGCGCTTTAAATAATTATAAATCCTTGTAGTTTTGCAATTTTCGTGTCCTTTTCTCGTTTTTGTGAACCCATTTCACGCACTCAGAGACGGAATTCTTAATTTTGGCTAGTCTTTCAAAATAAAAATAAAAAAGGCGTAAGAATATACAACGGAAGCAAAAAAGAACAAAAGATTGGGGTGCAACACGAGGACTTCCCAGGAGGTCACCCATCCTAGTACTACTCTCGCCCAAACACGCTTAACTGCGGAGTTCTGATGGGATCCGGTGCATTAGTGTTGGTATGATCGCACCCGTTATGTTAAGCGCTTTAAATAATTATAAATCCTTGTAGTTTTGCAATTTTCGTGTCCTTTTCTCGTTTTTGTGAACCCATTTCACGCACTCAGAGACGGAATTCTTAATTTTGGCTAGTCTTTCAAAATAAAAATAAAAAAGGCGTAAGAATATACAACGGAAGCAAAAAAGAACAAAAGATTGGGGTGCAACACGAGGACTTCCCAGGAGGTCACCCATCCTAGTACTACTCTCGCCCAAACACGCTTAACTGCGGAGTTCTGATGGGATCCGGTGCATTAGTGTTGGTATGATCGCACCCGTTATGTTAAGCGCTTTAAATAATTATAAATCCTTGTAGTTTTGCAATTTTCGTGTCCTTTTCTCGTTTTTGTGAACCCATTTCACGCACTCAGAGGCGAAATTCTCAATTTTGGCTAGTCTTTCAAAATAAAAATAAAAAAGGCGTAAGAATATACAACGGAAGCAAAAAAGAACAAAAGATTGGGGTGCAACACGAGGACTTCCCAGGAGGTCACCCATCCTAGTACTACTCTCGCCCAAACACGCTTAACTGCGGAGTTCTGATGGGATCCGGTGCATTAGTGTTGGTATGATCGCACCCGTTATGTTAAGCGCTTTAAATAATTATAAATCCTTGTAGTTTTGCAATTTTCGTGTCCTTTTCTCGTTTTTGTGGACCCATTTCACGCACTCAGAGGCGAAATTCTCAATTTTGACAAGTCTTTCAAAATAAAAATAAAAAAGGCGTAAGAATATACAACGGAAGCAAAAAAGAACAAAAGATTGGGGTGCAACACGAGGACTTCCCAGGAGGTCACCCATCCTAGTACTACTCTCGCCCAAACACGCTTAACTGCGGAGTTCTGATGGGATCCGGTGCATTAGTGTTGGTATGATCGCA